>JBAFTA010000014.1:519994-559415 GCA_036919975.1 Melanotaenia parkinsoni | reverse complement strand
AGATAGATAGATAGATAGATAGATAGATAGATAGATAGATAGATAGATAGATAAAAAAACTAATAATACACATTCACCAGCTCATCCGGAGGGATCCTGAGGCGTTCCCATTCCAGCCGAGAGATGCAATAATAATAATAAAATAAATCTGTTTAAACTACAAACCTTGGACTTGGACAAGAATGTTTTCCTTCTTGGATCCTGATCCATTGGTAGCTTCTACGGTGTAGAGACCACGGTGTGTGCGGTCAGCATCCCTGACAAACAGAGTGCTGGATCCAGGAACAGTGATAATGTCCATCATCTTTTTGGTGACCTCCACACCATCTCTGTACCAGACAACCTTGGGAACTGGGCGACCAGTGATGGTCACCTTCAGTCTGATGTTGTCTCCTGCCTTGACTGTCAAGCCCTCAAAGTATTCTGGACCAAACTCGATATTTGGAGTTGCTAGATTTGAGAAAAATTGCATTATTATACAGTGTACAATACTTCCGTGACACACAGATTAAGTTCCAGAAAATTAGAAGAAACATTTATGGGCATTACCAAATCAGTAAGATGTTGTCATGTGTGAATTAACATTAAACGTCTCTCGTGTTTCTGCCATGTCGATACTCACCATTTTCACTTCTGACAACAATCAGGCCAGAGGAGTTGGATGGGGGACTGACAACACCGATGGCATTCCTGGCAATGACTCTGAACTCGTAGCGCTCATTCACTGCCAACCCTGTGACCGTGTACTGACAGTCGTACACGTCGGTCAGGTTGGCCTTGAACCAGCGGCCGTGTCCTTGACGTTTTTCAATGTTGTAGCTGGTAATCTTGCTGCCACCGTCACGTTTAGGTGCATCCCATTTCAGCGTCACAGAGTCACTGGTCACATCGATGTAGTCAGGCTGGCCAGGAGGATCTGAAAGATGCCACATTTCAGTTAGTTTGAAGTTTTACAAGGAATCAGAGCACCGTACTAGTCTGAATGTACACCTACCAACAGGACTGACGGCCATTGTTGACTTGCTCTCGTCACTCATTCGGCTGAAGCCAGCGTCATTCTGAGCATACACTCTGAAGGAGTACTCAAGGCCTTCAATGAGTTCCAAAATCCTGAAATCTGTTTCCTTGATCAGCACAGTGTTCACCTTTTGCCACATGATACTGTTCTTTTCCTTCTTCTCCACGTGGTAACCTTGGATGGGCGTTCCACCATCATAGATGGGCTTCTCCCACTGGATTGTCATGCCATCATTGGTCACGTTGTATACAACAGGCTTGCCTGGTGGGCCTGGAGGCCTGAACTGGTGCTTAGCAATAACCATCTGTGAGATCAAAGGCTCGCTGACACCATACCTGTTTTCAGCACACACTCTGAACTGGTACTGGACACCCTTGATCAAGTTGAGGACCCTGAACTGAGTACCCTGTACACTGGAGCAGGCCATCTTCCAGTCATTCTGGGATGTGTCACGCTTCTCAACGCTGTAGCAGGTGATATCTCCACCACCATCATCGTTGGGTTCTTCCCATGAGATCATGATGCTCTCAGCTCTGACTTCATCCAGGTGGATCGGTCCGACAGGCTTTGATGGAGGTCCAAGAGTGATGACATGGATGTGGAAGGATCTCCTGTTGACCTTATTGTCAAGGGTCAGAGTGTATTTACCCTCATTCTCCTTCTTCACATTCTTAATCATCAACGTGGCTTTGCTTTGTGTTGTCTTGAAGCGCACCTGGTCACTCTCCTTCAGAGGCAGGCTGTCCTTCAACCACAGAACAGCTGGTCTGGGTTTGCCTCTGTATGGCAGCTCAATGTGTACATTATGACCCAGGCGAACACTGATACGGCCATCTGGGTACTCTCTCAGGTCTGCCTCAGGTGTGATAATGTAGTCAATGACCTTGATAGGCCCAGTCTCAACAAAGTCGCCCTGTCCCTTCTCGTTCCTGGCTGCAACTCTGAAGAACACGTCAGAGTGCTCCTTGAGTTTCTTGACCTCAAACTCACACTGTCTGCTAGTTCCTCCCAACGACCACTCCTCATCTTTCTGCTTCTTCTCAATGACGTAGTCAGATATGATGCTGCCGCCATCGTAGTCAGGTTTAAGCCACTGAAGAGTGACAGAAGTCTTAGATGAATCTTTCATGGAGACTTCTTTGACTGGTCCTGGAGACTCTGTAGCTTTTACTGGCTCAAGTGTTTCACATGGATCGCCAACACCATTCTCATTTTCCGCTAAGACACGGAAGAAGAAGGACGTCTTTTCTGAGAGATCTTCAATAGTGTATGTTGTATCAGTGCATTTGTTTGTCACTGCAGAGTAAGACCTCTTGGACGAGTCCCTCTTCTCAACAACGTAGTTTGTGATCTCTGCACCGCCATCAAGGAGCGGAGGCTCCCAGCAGAGAGTGACCTTTCCACGAGTCACATCCTTCAGGACCAGGTTCCTGCACTGAGCTGGGCTATCCTGGACCTTCACAGACAGCGTCAGCGTCTTGGGCTCTCCAACACCGTTCTCTATCTTGACTGTGTACTTTCCAGTATCAAGTCTGGTCACCTCACGCATGACGAGCACCGTTGTCGTGTCTGAGTGATGGAACTCATATTTGGGATCGCGGTCTATACATTCGTCTCCCTTGCTCCAGGAAGCAGTGGGAGCGGGCCGGCCCTTCAAGGGAACAGAGAGCTCCACATCCTTGCCAGCCTTCATGATGTAGTGAGTTCTCATAGCAACATCTGAGTCAATCTGAGCCTCCTCTGTGAACATCATAAAAATATACAGACGTTACTTTGACTGCTGTTTGTAAACAAACCAAGTACGTAAAATGACACACTATGAAAGTTTTTAATTTACCCAGAATATCTTTGGCCTGCACAGGTTCAGTCATTTCCAGAGGCTCTCCACGGCCAGCACAGTTGACAGCAGAGACTCTGAAGAAGTAGTTAACATCTGGTTTCAGGTCATGAACTGTGTATTCTGTTGTCTTGACTTCTCCCTTAGACGTAATCATGGCCCAAACTTCCTCTCCTTCAACACGCTTCTCCACCATGTAGCTTATGACCTCACTGCCTCCGTCCCATTCTGGTTTGGACCAGCCCAAGGTGATTGATGTCTTGGTGGAGTCCACCACCTTCAGTTTGCAAGGTTCATCTGGTGGATCTGTGAAGAAAATATATTTGTAAGGCAGACCATCTTATTTTCTTTTAATCTGTTAATTATTGCGGACTTACCAACTGGGTCTGCTGCTTTATAGAAGTCTGATGCATCAGAGAACGGCCCCTCACCAGCTTTGTTAATGGCACAGACACGATACTGGTACTCATTTCCTTCTGTCAGGTGGTAGACAGTCTGTTTGATGTCAGTGACAGGGTCTTTATAGACTCTGATCCAGCGCAAGCTCTTCTTATCTCGTCTTTCCAGATAGTAGCCTGTCACTGCGCTACCTCCGTCTACACCTGGCTTGTCCCATTCTACCAACATGGTTGACTTGGTGATGGTGTTCACCTCAGGAGTACGAGGCTGGCCAGGAGTTACTTTAGAAAAGACAACAGATATGTTAAAAAAAACGGCCAAATGTCTTGATAATGACAAGCAATCCTTATGAAAAAAGTAATAAAAGAAAAATGATGCCAAATATTTCATGTGGTGGTTAGGAACGGACTAAAACTTACCAAAGGCATTCTTAGCGATGACAGGCTCCGACTCCAGTGGCTCTCCAACTCCGAACTTGTTAACACCCATGACGCGGAACGCATACTCATTTCCACGCACCAGCTTGCCGACAGCAATGTGCGTTTGCTCATGCTTATCTGAAACCGTTGACCAGACCACTCTGCTGGTTTCACGCCTTTCAACAATGTAGTGGGTGATTTTGGAACCTCCATGATCGGACTCTGGAACAGGTTCCCAGCTGAAGACGATCTTGTCTGCTGTGATGGAGTTGAAGTTAATAATTCCAGCAGGGGGTCCAGGTTTATCTGAAAGAAGATTAAAAACATCAAATACAGATTAATCTATGACAGGTGGTTTAAGATTATATTGATTGAAACTGTTGAAGAACTCAGAAGTTAAAATACCCAGGATTTCAATCCTGATGGTTGCTGATGCTGATCCCAGAACATTCTTGATCTTGATCTCATATGAGCCAGTGTCAAGGCGAGTTGCATCCTTGATCAGAACAGCAGAGGAGTCTGTTGTGCTTTCGACAGACACAGTGGAAGATTTTACCAGCTCCTTTCCATCCTTGAGCCACTCGATGGTTGGCAGAGGCTTGGCAACAATTCCTACTCTCAGCTTCACTGAAGCCCCAGCTTTGTACTGGACCACGTCCAGATACTCAGGAGGAAGATCAATGGCTGGAGCGCCTGTGAGAAAAGAGAATTTAATGTATGAACTACTGCATTTAAAGAATAAAAGTTAATCAGATATAAATCTGTAATCGACAGCTCACCACATGCATCAACGCAAGTGACAGGGCCAGCGATGAGAGATGGGTTGCTGACAGACCCAACAGCATTCTTGGCATACACTCTGAACTCATAAGATTCATCCTGGTTCAGCCCAGATACTGTGAAGCCCATTTCAATGATGTTGGTAAAGTTGGCCTTCACCCATCTTCCGTTGGGAGCATCTCTCCTCTCCACACTGTAGCCGGTGATCTTGCTGCCTCCGTCATATGGAGGCCTCTGCCAGGAGAGGCTGACGGAGTTCTTGGTGACTTCTGTGATACGGACGTTGGCTGGGGGCTCTGGGACATTACAATGGAAAAGGTTCAAGGTTACTCAAAGCTGCTTAATTATCATTATTAGAAACACACCTTTGCTCACTGGCTCCAGCGTGAGCATTCTAATTGAGTTTTTATTGTATTTATGTTCTTATGTGTTTTATGTCATTTTAACTTTTATACTATTTATTCTTCTAGTTTGTGATATATTGGTTTATTTTATTTGAATGATGGCCTAGGCATTTTATCTTCTTTTATCCACTTACTTTGGTCAACTGAGGTTGTTTTGAAATGTGCTTTATAAATAAATTTGACTTGACTTGACATAACTATGTCCTTTATTTCTTTTATTTGAGGCTGATTTTATTTATTTTCTTTTGTCATGTTCTAATGTGTCCTTGAGGGTCTCATAAGGTGCTTATAAATAAAAAAATATTATCCACATATTATCATAATAAGCTCTTACAGTTTTAAAAAATTTTTAAACAATGTCTTCTCGGGAAACTTAAAACTTTCCAGTAAAACTTTATTATTCTAAATACTCTGTAAGAAAGAGACATAAACTAAAATTATTTGAGCCGTTAAACCTCTTATTTTATTGTAAATGATTGACTTTTCTTTTAAGCTCACGTTATATCAGCTTTAAAAGTAAAGGTAGGAATATCAGCTCTGAATAGCTTAAAACTGACGAGGTTGTGGAATGAAAGCTTACCACAGGCATCGATAGCAAGCACCTCCTCAGAGGTCTTGCTCAGCTTTCCAATGCCAGCAGCATTTTCAGCTGCCACCTTGAACTCGTAGATGAGTCCGGGGCAAATGTTGGTGACACGCCACTGGTTTCCTGGAATTGCTGTTTTATTGACCTTCTGCCAGAGGATACTACTCCTCTCTTTCATCTGGAGGTGATACCCAAAGACTGGATTTCCACCATCATTGACTGGTTCATTCCAGCAGACTGTCAGGCTCTCTCTAGAAACAAAGCTAACCCACGGTGTGGATGGAGGTCCAGGGATGGCTGTAAAACAGTATTTCTCTTAGTCTTATTTCAGAAAGATTATTAAAGTAAACAATGCTGTCATAAGGAAAAACAACTTAAGGATCTCCATCTCATAGAGTGGATTACTTACTGTATGGAAGCTTTATCATGACTGGTTTGCTGTCGATGTGGTCACTGACACCATAGCGATTCTGAGCCTTGACTCTGAACTGATACTCCTCTCCTTTGGTCAGCTTCGTCACCTTGATGGAGCTTCTGGCAATGTTAGTTGACACCTCTGCCCAAGTGGGAGTGCTCGTCTCACGTTTCAGAACAACGTAATTGGTAACAGGGCTACCACCATCATATTCTGGAGGATCCCATTTTAGGCATACTGTGGTCTCTCCAACCTCTCCAATCTGAACTGGGCCAATAGGGGGCCCAGGTTTGTCTAGCACAACAAATATAATGAAGATCTTGGACGTACCTCCTGCATTGGAGGCCGTGATATCGTACTTGCCCGCATCACTTGAAACACTTTCATTCAGGGTGATGATTAAACTGTCTGGAGTTACTTCAGTCAGAAGCCTCTTGGATCCCTTGATGACTACATTGTTTTTGGACACAGTCACTTTTGGCATGGGCTTGCCAGTAAGGGGAATCTCGAAGGTCAGGTTGGATCCCGTTTTCACATAAACTGTGTTCTTGGGGTAGTTCTGCAAGTTGAACTCTGGAGCCTCTGTTTAAAAAATCAAGGCAGGAATATGAAGTGAATTCACCTCAAAACAAATACCATTTACTTTCACAAAGGATCAGTTAATATTGGTTTTCACTACATGTCAACACAACATTAATAGTCATTAAAATGTAAGAGCAAAATGTGAGACAATACCCTGTATTTCCTTGACAATAACGGGAACGATCATCTCCTTAGGCTCACTGAGTCCGGCATGGTTCTCAGCACGGACTCTGAAGAAGTACTCTGCTCCTTCCCTCAGACTCTTGATGGTGTGAGTCAAGGTCCTTACTGTGGCACACTTCACCCACTTGGTTTGTCCTTTCTCCACGGCATCAATCAGGTAACCAGTAACTCTGCTGCCACCGTCGTATTCTGGTCGGGTCCAGGCAATAGTAACACTGTCCTTGGTAACATTTGCTACTCCAAGTTTCATAGGTGGACTTGGCACCTCTGTGACACACAGCATGGTGATTTGTTATGTGCTGGAATAAGATTGTAAGAAAATCAGCTAGTCAGCTATTACTCGGTTTATACGTTACCTGTAATCTTTGTTCCCGCCTTGGCCTCCTGAGGTACACCCACGCCGTACTCATTTTCTGCGATAACCCTGAAGAAATACATGGCTCCTTCCTGTAAATCCTCCACTTTGTAAGTCAGAGCATGGCAGTTGCTGGTCACAGATACCCAGGCCTTCTTACTGGCCTCACGTTTCTCAACGTGGTAGGCCTTTACTGCATCACCACCGTCATTCTCTGGGGCCTCCCATGTAAGGGTTGCAGAATCCCTGGTCACTGCTGAAACTTTAACATTAACTGGAGGTCCAGGGGAGTCTAGCACTTTCACTGCCATCGCCAAAGTTGCTTTGCCCAGTGGTGATTCAATTGTGACACTGTACTCTCCTGAGTCATATCTAGTTGATTTCTCGAGTGTTAGTGAGGTGCTGGATTCTGTTGATTCAACCGTTCCTCTTACTTTTAGATCAACACCCTCTCTGGTCCATTCAACGGTTGGCACAGGTTTTCCTTTGAATGGTACTTTCAGTGTAAACGCTGTTCCACTCTTAACAATGAGCACCTTACGCATATCAATGTCCACATCAAATGACGGCTCTGCAGTTCTCTCCGTTGCAGCAGCTGGATCTGAATAGCGGCTGCGTGCACTGCTGCCAACTTTATTTATTGCCTTCACACAAAATTCATATTCTGCATCTGCCTTTAGTCCAGTGATGGTGAATTCCAAGCTTTTGGTAAGAGGGATGGCTTCAACCCATCTTGCAAGCTCTTCAGGTGATTCTTCAATCTCTTCTTCTTCTTCTTCATATTCTTCCTCTTCTTCCTCGACCTGTGGCTCTGGTTTGTGAATGAAGTCCCTGTATTCTACACTGTATCCCAAGATGGGAGCACCACCATCATTTGTAGGTGGTTTCCAAACAATGGAGACACTGCCCTTGACTGAAGTGATTATCTTTGGTTTTGTTGGGCGAGAAGGAACCACTAGAGGATCTAAGGCCCTGAATGTTGCAGATGGTTCACTGGGAGGACTCAGGCCAGCTGCATTTTCAGCCAGGACCCTGAAATCATACTCACAGCTCTTGCGAAGTTTTGTCACAACTGCAGTACACTCAACAACGAGATCTCTGTTCACTCTGACCCAGCGCATGCCTGTCTTTTCACGGCGCTCAATCACATATCCAGTTATGGGACTGCCTCCATCACTTGCTGGCTTACACCATGTTAGGGTCATTGAATCTCCAGTTATAGAAGTTACATCAACACTAGCTGGAGCAGTGGCAAAAGTATATGGATCTGTAACCTTTACAGCATCACTCTCCAGGGCTTCACCAGCTCCGTGCTTGTTTACAGCTAGAACCCTGAAGATGTATTCATTGCCCTTGAGCAGGCCTGTGACTTTAAAGTAGGTTTTCGTGATGTCTCCCTTAACCAATGTCCATGCCAAGCGGCTGGTCTCGCGCTTCTCAACAACGTAATGTGTGATTGCAGCACCTCCGGCCTCCTGAGGAGGACCCCATGACAGGGTGCACTCTTCAGCTGTGAGACCAGTGACCTGAAGAGGTCCTGCTGATGGCCCTGGTTTGTCCAGAATCACACAGTTTATTGGCATGGTGACTGTTCCAGCAATATTCTGTAGAGTCAAGACGTACTGTCCAGAATCTCTTCTGATGCAGTCCTTTACAATGACAGAGGTGCTTGTATCTGTTGAAAGAATCTGGATCCTGGCTCTCAGTTCAATCTCTTTGCCATCCTTTGTCCAGGAGATGACAGGGGCAGGACGCCCAATAAGGTCAGCATAAATCTTCAGCGTTTCTCCTGCTTTCACATAAACGGTCTCTCTAAACTTGACATCCATCATAATGCGTGGTGGATCAACATCATCCTTGGCAGTGATAGGGCCAGTGTTATCTGATGGTATACTGAACAGTCCAGCAGCATTCTTTGCAATGACACGGAAATCATACTGGCTGTTCTCTGTAAGACCGGTCACGTCATAGTGGGTCTCAGGTACGTTGGTGAAGTTACACCGTGTCCATCGTCCTTCAGGAAGGTCTCTACGTTCAATAATGTAGCCAGAAACCTTGGCTCCACCATCGTACTCTGGCTTATCCCAAGACAGGGAGACAGAAGATCTTGTAACAGCAGTGACCACAGGTGTGCCTGGAGGATCACATGGATCTCTGGCTGCTACAGCTTCACAGGCCTTACTGCTTTTACCAATACCAGCTATATTCTCAGCATAGACACGATATTCATACATCATTCCCTCTTCAATGCCATTGACTTTATATTCTGTGTCTTTGATCATTCCTCTGTTCATCTTTGTCCAGAGAATACTAGAACGCTCCTTCCTCTCCAAATGATACCCTAGAACAGAACTGCCACCATCATTGACTGGCTCATTCCAAGTCACCAACATGTAAGACTTGGTGGCCAATTTCACTATAGGTGTAGAAGGAGGTCCAGGTTGTTTGAAGTTATACTGAGCAGTGATTCCAGGTGAATCTAGATAGGTACTCTTTCCATAACGATTAACTGCATAAATGCGGAACTGGTACTCTGCTCCATGCGTCAGACGGCCAGCTTTGAAAGATGTTCTGGCAACATTACTTGCCACCATCTGCCACTCCTGTGTGTTTGTGTCTCTCTTCTCAACAATGTAGTTGCTTATGGAGCAACCACCATCATATTCTGGTGGGGACCATGACAGTATAATGCTATCTGAGGTCACAGCATCTACCTTAATTCCTTTAGGAGGACTGGGTTTGTCAAGGACAACAACTCCAATATCTGCAGTGACAGTCCCTGCAGTGTTGGCCACGGTGATTTCATACTTGCCAACATGGTCTCTGTTAGCCTCTTTGATGATGATTTTGGAAGAGGTTGCAGCATTCAAGATAGTCACTGATGAGGTTTGCTTCAAAGGAAGGCCATCCTTCTTCCAGGATACAACAGGCTTTGGTCTACCTCTTACAGGGACCTCCAGAGTGAGGTCATCTCCAGCCTTCACACTGTATGTGTTAAACAGTAAATTTATCGATGGTTCGATTGCAACATCCTTTGCAACCACTGGCAATCCAAGATCCTTTGGTTCACTCTTCCCCTTCTCATTGATTGCAACAACTCTGAACAAATAAGCTTCATTAGGGGTCAAGTTGGGGATAGTTGCCTCTGGCACTTTGACTGTACATGCTGTGCCCCATTTGTCCCCACCCTTAGGCTTAAATTCTACATTGTAGCACATCACTTTGCTTCCACCATCATGAGCAGGTTTATCCCAGGACAGTGACACGCTGGTCTTCGTCAGATCTATGAGAGTAATCTTGTTTGGGGGCAGAGGTACCTCAGCTACTTTGATTTCTTTGGTTTCAACTGTCTGTCCTTGCCCATATGCGTTCACGGCACAGACTCTGAAGTAGAACATTCCACCCTCTGGAAGGTCTTCAATCTTGAAGGAGTTGGCTGTGCAGTTGCTGGTAACAGTAGTGTAAGCCTTCCTGACAGACTCTCTCTTCTCTACAATGTAGTTGGTGATTTTTGCACCACCATCAGTGAGTGGAGCATCCCAGCTAAGAGTCACTGAATCCTTCTTGAGCTCCTTCACAGCAAAGTTTTGTGGGGCACTTGGAGTGTCCAATATTCTTACAGCAATAACTGCAGATTTTGCTCCACTGCTGTTCTCAAGTGTTAGTGAGTATTTGCCACTGTCGAAGCGGTTAACATTGTCAATCACAAGCATAGTGTATGAACTAGTGTTGTCAACTGCAGCACGCTCTGTTAGGGTACCCTCAATCTTCTCCCATTTCACATCAGGTTCAGGTCTTCCTCTGATAGTGACAAACAAACGCAGAGTTCCACCAGCACGAACTGATACCACCTTTCTAAGATCAGCATCCAGTTCCATCTCTGGTGCTTCTGCCCTGTCAGAAGTAACCACTGTGCCGTGGACATTAGCAGCCTCCCCCACTCCCTCTGAGTTAATAGCACATACACGGAACTGGTACTCTCCACCCTCCTTCAGGTCTGAAATAGATAGTTTAGTGGCTTGAATGCCAGTGGGTGGAGTGAACATTGTCCATTCTTTTTCAACAGGTGCTTCTATTGCTGGTGCTACTTCTGCTTCCTCTGTCACCTCAGGCACTGGTGTATACTCCCTCATTTCCACAATGTATCCCTTGATGTAGGCTCCACCGTCAAAGGCAGGTTTGCCCCAGGATAGAGACACAGAAGACTTTGTGTAATCTGTCACCTTGGGATGGTGTGGAGGTCCAGGTGGTGTTGTGGCATCACATGCTCTGTAGAACAGGGACAACTCGCTGAGGTCTCCGATACCAGCCTCATTCTCAGCAGCAACACGGAACTCATAGAAGTGATCTGTCATCAGGCCTATGACCTTGAAGTGGGTGTCAGTCAGCTTTTGTCTGTTGCATTTTGTCCACCTTACACTGTCCTTATCACGTTTTTCAAGATGATAACCTTGAATTTCAGCTCCCCCCATGTTTTCTGGAGCAGTCCAAGACAGAGCCATAGAGTCCTTTGTGATCTGACTTGCTTCTGGAGTTCCAGGAGGACTAGGTGGCTTGTAAGGATTGCGTGCAATGACGGGTTCACTCTCGAGATAATCACCAATACCATATTTGTTTACTGCCCTGACTCTGAAAATGTACTCATTAGCTGGGAGTAAATTCATCACTTTGTGGTACAGAGACTTGACATTTGGTGCAACTACAGTCCAGGACAATCTACTAGTCTCTCTCTTCTCTAAAACATAGTGACTGATACTGGCTCCACCATCCATAGATGGCTCAGCCCAGGCAAGTACACACCTGTCAGCCATTACTCCAGTCACCTTAAAGGGTCCAGTGGGTGGACCTGGTTTATCAAGAACTTTAACAGTAATAGGGAAGGATTTTGTACCACCAAGATTTTTTAGAACAAGGTCATAGTGGCCACCATCAAGTTTTGTGACATCCTTGATGGTCATGGCTGCACGTTTCTGTGTGGTTTTCACTTCAATGCGCAAGGCTTTCTCCATTTCTTTGCCCTCTTTCAGCCAGACAACATCGGGAATTGGTTTTCCATGAATGTCTGCATCAAGAAGCAAACTCTCTCCAGCATTGATAACAATTACATCCTTGTATTTGGGATCCATTGAAGCCCTTGGTGGTTCAATTTCATCAGTAGCAGTGATCGGTCCAGAGCTGTCAGATGGCTCACTGAAGACCCCGGCGGCATTTCTTGCAATAACTCTGAATTCATACTGCTCATTCTCTGTGAGGCCAGTGATGACATACTCGGTCTCAATTATATTGGTAAAGTTAGCTCTTACCCAGCGCCCATCAGGGGAGGAGAGATCTTTCCTTTCCACAATATATCCATTTACTTTGCTGCCACCATCATACTGGGGCTTGGTCCACTGAATTTTTATTAGATTCTTTGAAATAGATACAGCTTCAGGAGCACCAGGAGGATCACATGGGTCGCGAGCAACAAAAGACTCAGATACTTTGCTGCATCGGCCAACGCCAACAATATTTTCTGCATAGACTCTGAATTCATACCCAATACCCTCCTCAAGATTGCAGATCTTGAACTGGGTATCAGTGATAAGAGTCTTGTTCAGTTTGTTCCACAGGATGCTGCTTCGTTCCTTGCTTTCCAGATGGTAACCAATGACTGAACTTCCACCATCACTGACTGGCTCATTCCATTCAATGACCATCATTTCCTTAGTTGCAGATTTGACATATGGTGTTCCTGGAGGCCCTGGTGATTTGTATGGATATTGTACCACAATGGCCTTGGAGTCCAGTGACATGCCCTTTCCATATCTGTTTTCAGCTATTATTCTAAATTGGTATTCTGCACCAGTCTTCAGCTTAGTTACTTTGAAAGCTGTTCTAGCCAGCTGTGTGGTAACTGCTTGCCATGTAGTGGTGGTGGTATCTCTCTTTTCCACTATGTAGTTCTTTACTTGGCATCCACCAGTGTACTCTGGTGGCTCCCAGGAAAGATGGACGAAGGTGTTGCTCACTTCAGCAACTTTGACTGGACCTTTTGGTGGACCAGGCTTGTCAAGGATAATGACAGTTACGTCTTCAGTGACAGTGCCAACAGTACTGGTTGCAGTAATGGAGTATTTGCCAAAATCCTCTTTGCATGCCTCTGTAATTTGAATTCCAGTTGTTGATGGAGTGTTATGTACATTAACTCTGGATGTCACCTTCAAAGCCTGGCCATCCTTCATCCAAGTGACTTTAGGTTTGGGCCTACCAATCACAGGGAACTCCAGCTTAAGATCTTTTCCAGCTAATACACTGTAAGTGTTGAATTGCATCTTAATACTTGGTTCCATGGTCATGTCGCTTGCTATCACTGGTGCAGCAAGTGCCTTTGGCTCACTTTTTCCCTTTTCGTTGAAAGCTATAATACGGAATTGGTATTCTGCTCCTGCTGTGAGGCCTGTAACAGTTCCCTCACATGTCTTTGTATTTGTTGCAACTCCCCACTTGTCTGTGCCTTTAGGGAGCATCTCAATCAGGTAGCCACCAATCCTACTGCCTCCGTCGTGCTCTGGTTTCTCCCATGCCAGTGTGGCGGTGGTTTTAGTAACATCAGTGAGGAAAACCTTTCCAACTGGCAGTGGTACCTCAGAGGCCTTGGAAGCAGTCTTTGTTTCAATAGCCTGACCAACACCATATTCATTCTCAGCCATGACTCTGAAGTAGTACATAGCACCTTCAATTAAATTCTCAACTTTGAATGTAGTCTTGGTGCATTTTGTGGAAACATTTGCATATGCTTTCCTGGTTGATTCACGCTTATCAATAACATAGTTCTTGATTTTAGACCCTCCATCAATCAGTGGCGCTTCCCATACAAGAGTGACAGAATCTTTCTTGACATCTTTAACCACAAGTGTCTGTGGGGCCCCGGGTGTATCCAGGACTTTCACAGAAACAATCTCAGAAACAGAGCCACTGCTGTTTGTTAGGCTCAGACTGTATTTTCCAGAGTCATTCCTATCACATGAGTCAATGGTCAGCTGTGTGAAGTTGACAGCCTTCTCCACCATAGTTCTTTCAGTTAGAGCTCCCTCATCCTTTGTCCATTTAATCTCGGGTGTTGGTCTGCCCTTGAATGGAACATAGATTCTAACAGACCCACCAGCTTTCACAGTTATGCCCTTTCTCAGCTCTGAGTCAAGATGGATCTGTGGTGGGTCCATCCTTTCCTCTGGCTTACATGTACCACAGAGATTAGCTGGTTCACCAACTCCCAGTTTGTTTAGAGCACACACTTGAATCTTGTAGTCCTGACCCTCAGTCAGTTTTTTAATTTCATATTTGTTGACACGCAGGCCAGTAGGGGGAGTAACCATAGTCCATTCCTCCTCTTCAGCCTTGCATACTTCAACAATGTAACCTTGGATGGCAGTGCCGCCATCAGACAAAGGCTTACCCCATGAAACTGTGACAGACGTTTTTGTAGAGTCAATAACATTGACATATGCTGGGGGGCCAGGCTTGTACTTGGGATCACTGGCCCTGTAATATGAACTGGGAAGGCTTGGCTCTCCCACTCCAACTATGTTTTCAGCAGCCACTCTGAACTCATATTCATGGCCAGTGGTAAGCCCTGTAACCCTAAAGGAGAGATCAGTGACTTTCTGTCTGTTGCATCTGGTCCATTTAATTCCAGCTCTATCCTTCTTTTCAATTATGAAATTAGTAATCTCACTGCCTCCATCGCCCTCAGGGGCAGACCAAGTGATGGTCATGCCATCATGAGCAATGCTGGACACATCCTCAATGTGAGGTGAACCAGGTGGAACAAATGGAGTCCTCATAATCACTGCATTAGACTCCAGTGGCTCGCTGACACCATGACTGTTAACTGCCATGACACGGAACATGTACTCATTACCTTCCAGTAATTTTGTGACTTTGTAGCATGTAGTGTCACAGCTGTTAGAAACAATAGTCCAAGCCAATCGACTCGTCTCTCTTCTTTCAATGATGTAATGTGTAATAGGACTACTTCCGTCATGTAGAGGGGCACGCCATGCCAGTGTGCATCTATCTTCAGCTATTCCAGTGACATGGAGGGGTCCTTCACACTGGCTAGGCCTATCCAGGACAACAACCTTGAAAGCAATCGTCTCACTGCCGGCTTCATTTGTCAACAGGAGAGTGTAAGTTCCACCATCGATTCTTACAGAGTCCTTTATGACAATCATAGCATGATTTTCTGTGTTTTTGATCTCTAGTTTGAGTGTATTCTCAACTAGCTTTTCATCTTTGAACCACTGGATTGTAGGCGGCGGCTTGCCACGGACATCCGCATCTAACTTGAATGTCTCTCCAGCATTGATGACGACAGTCTTGGTAAAAGCAGGGTCAATGGAGAATTTGGGTGCCTCTACCTTATCACTTGCAGTGATTGGTCCACTGTTGTATGATGGCTTGCTGACTGTGCCAACAGCATTTTTAGCAATGACTCTGAAGTCATACTGTGCATTTTCAGTCAGACCAGTAACAGTAAACTGGGTCTCGATTACATTAGTGAAGTTTGCCCTTACCCATCTGCCTTCTGGCAGATCACGCTTCTCTATTGTGTAGCCAGTGATGCTACTGCCACCGTCATATTCTGGTTTAGTCCACTGAATGACAATAGTATCTTTGGTCACATGAATTGCCTCTGGTGTGCCAGGAGGATCGCATGGGTCACGAGCAACACAACCCTCTGAAACCTTACTGCTCCTGCCAATACCAACAATATTTTCTGCATAAACCCTGTATTCATACTCAGTACCCTCCTCCAAGGGATAACTCTTGAAAGTAGTCTCATGAATAAGTGTTTTGTTGATCTTGACCCAGAGAATACTATTCCTCTCTTTACGTTCAAGATGGTAGCCAAGAACAGGACTGCCTCCATCTGAGACAGGCTCATGCCACTCAACAACCTGGTGGTCCCTGGAGAGAGAAGCAATAAAAGGTGTGCCTGGCGGTCCCGGCTCTCTGTATGGGTACTGAGCAACTACAGCTGATGAATCCAGACCATGACTCTTACCATAACGGTTTTGGGCTATGATCCTAAACTGGTACTCAGCTCCAGTCTTCAGTCTTGCCACTTTGATGCTCGTTCTGGCACAATTGATGCTCACATTTTCCCATGTAGTTGTGGTAGTATCTCTCTTTTGAACAATGTAGTTTGAAATTTGGCATCCACCATTGTGTTTCGGTGGGTCCCATGAAAAAGTGACACTCTGTGTTGTGATTTCATCAAATCTCACAGGACCAGATGGAGGGCCAGGCTTGTCAAGCACAATGATTTCGACGGATGTTTCCTTCTTTCCAGCTGAGTTAGCAGCATTGATGCTATACATGCCACCATCATCACCTGCTGCTTCCTTGATACTTAGCGTTGTATGTGTTGGTGTATTGATAATGTTGATTCTGGTGGTAAATTTCAAAGGAGCTCCATCTTTAGACCATGAGATTGTCGGTTTAGGACGTCCAAAGATGGGAATATCAATGTTCATCTCTTTGCCTACATGAACGCTGTAACTGCTGAATGCTGGGCGAACATCAGGCTCAAAGATCAAGTCTTTGGTCATCACTGGACCAGCAAGAACTTTGGGGTCACTCTTTCCCTTATCATTGATTGCTGTAATCCTAAACAGGTACTCGTCTCCTGGGTTTAGGTTGGAAACGGTAGCTTCCATTGTCTTAAATGTGTTTACGCCAGACCATTTCTCCTGACCCTTCAGCTGTACCTCAAGCAAATACTGCACAACTCTGCTGCCACCATCATATTCTGGCCTCTCCCATGCCAAGGAGATGCTTGTTTTGGTCTGATCTGTAACACGCAGTTTCTTTGGAGACTGGGGCACCTCTGAAACCTTGAGAGGGTCAGCTGTTGCTGCAGGCAGGCCGACACCATAAGCATTCTCTGCAAGGACTCGGAAATAGTAACTGCACCCCTCCTGGAGTGACTCAATCTTCCATGTAAGAGCATGGCAGTTTGTTACAACAGATGCAAAAGTTTTACGTGTGCTTTCTCTCTTTTCAATAATATAGTTCTTGATCTTGGATCCACCATCCAACAGAGGTGGTTCCCATGCCAGTGTTACTGACTGATTTGTAACTTCCTTCACTTTAAGATTAACGGGAGCACTGGGTGTGTCAAGTACACGGACAACAACAAATGCTGACTTGGTTCCACTGGAGTTCTCTGCCGTGACTGTGTATTTTCCACTGTCATATCTGCTCATTTTATCAATTACAAGTGAGGTATAACTGCTGATTGTCTCAACCTGAGCAGTCTCTTTAAGGGCAACTTCATCTTTGTCCCATTTGATCGTAGGAGTGGGTCTTCCTTTAATGGGGATAAACAGTCTAAGTGAAGCTCCGGCTTTAATGTTTACAATCTTTCTCAGTTCTGGGTCGATGTCAAGGTCTGGCTCCTCTGTCCTATCTTGCGCAACAATAACTCCAGAGACATCAGCATGCTCGCCAACTCCCGCCTTGTTGATCGCACACACTCTAAACTTGTATGTCTGGTTTTCTTTCAGGGCTCCAACTTCAAATTTAGTTGTTTTTATGCCTGTTGGTGGTGTGCACATTTTCCAGTCCTCAGCAGGTGCATCTGCAGCAGCTCCTTCTGCATCTGTGGCTTCAGCTGGCACCGCTGGTTCTGTGGCAATGCAGCACTCAACAATATATCCCTGAATCTCACAGCCTCCATCACATACAGGCTTTCCCCATGACAAGAATACTGATGTTTTTGTTGTGTCAGTAACTTTTGGGTTATGTGGTGGGCCAGGCTTGAAGATTGGATCAAGAGCTTTGCAGAATAGAGTTGGTGAGCTGGGCTCTCCAACACCAATAGCATTCTCAGCAGCAACTCTGAATTCATAAATATGGCTTTCCAGGAGTCCAGTAACTTTGAATGTTAAATCAGTGACTCTTTGTCTATTGCATCTAGTCCATCTTACGCCTTCCTTGTCATGCTTCTCAATTATGTATCCAGTAATAGGACTGCCACCATCTTCAGTAGGAGCCTCCCAGCTGAGCACCATTGAATCCTTTTTAATATTTGATATGTCTAGACTCTTGGGTGATCCAGGTGGCAAATATGGATCCTTGATTATCACAGGGGCAGAGTCAAGTGATGCACCAACTCCAAATCGGTTGACAGCACGGACTCTGAAGATGTATTCATCTTTTTCCAGGAGCTTGGTAATTTTTAGACATGTATTTTCCACTTTTGGGTCAACAACAGTCCAGACTAGTCTACTTGTCTCTCTCCTCTCAACGATGTAGTGAGAGATCTTGCTACCACCATCTTGCAGCGGTGGCTTCCAAGCAAGGCAGCAGCTGTCTTTGGTTATCCCTGTAATAACCAGAGGTCCTTGTGGTTCTCCAGGTTTATCCAAGACAACCACAATTACTTGTACAGCTTTTTCTCCTCCTGGATTTTTCAGCAGGAGAGTGTACTGGCCTCCATCTGAGAGTTTAGCTTCTTTCACAGATATGAAAGCTTTGGTGAGTGTATTCTTAATTTCTCTATGAATAGTGTTGCCCAGTTCCTGCTCTCCCTTCATCCAATGGATAGAGGGCAATGGTTTGCCATGGACATCTGCATCAATTTTGAAGTTGTCTCCGGCATTTACCACAACAGTCTGTGTGTACTCTGGGTCAATACTGATGCGTGGTGGTTCAATCTCATCCTTGGCAGTGATAGGACCAGTACTATAAGAGGGAAGACTGAAAACACCAGCAGCATTTCTGGCAATGACACGGAACTCGTACTGATTGTCCTGCACAAGTCCAGTTGCGACATATTCTGTCTCAATGACATTAGTGAAGTTAGCTTTCAGCCAACGTCCCTCAGGAAGCTCCTTTTTCTCCACAATGTAGCCAGTCACCTTTGCACCACCATCATATTCAGGCTTGGTCCAGACAATGGTCACAGAGTCCTTAGTGATCTTTGTTGCCTCTGGGGTACCAGGAGGATCACAAGGATCTCTAGCAATTACCCCTTCAGATACTTTGCTCACTTTGCCTATTCCAACAATGTTTTCTGCATAAACTCTGAATTCATACTCCATTCCTGGCTCCAGACCTGTGGTCTTGAAGGTTTGGTCAGTAATGAGGGACTTGTTCAGTTTGACCCATAGAATGCTGTTTCTCTCTTTCCGTTCAAGATGGTAGCCCAGGATAGTACTTCCACCGTCATTCACAGGTTCATTCCAGGCTACAACCATAGTGTCCTTGGTGCAGGCTGCAATGGATGGTGTTCCTGGGGGTCCTGGGAGCTTGTATGGGTACTGAGCCACAATGCATTCAGATAGAAGGGTTGGGCCCTTTCCATACCTGTTTTCAGCTGTGATTCTAAACTGATACTCGGAACCTGTCTTCAGTCTGCCAGCCTTAATTTTGGTTCTTGCTAGGTTGGCAGATACCACCATCCAGTTAGTGGTAGATGTATCTCTCTTTTCCACAATGTAGTTTTTGATGGTGCAACCACCATCATACTCTGGTGGATTCCAGGAGACGGTTACACTATCAGAAGTAACCTCCTCAACCTTAACTGGACCACTAGGCTGGCCAGGTTTGTCAAGAACAACAATGCCAATATTTGCTGTTGTCTCTCCTGCTGTGTTAGTGAGCATAATAAGATACTGTCCAACATCATCTTTAGTAGCTTCTTTAATGCTAAGGTTCAGCATTGTTTCTGTGGCACCAAAGTTAACCCTGGTAGTTCTCTTTAAAGGCTGACCGTCTTTAACCCAAGAGACAGCTGCTTTGGGACGTGCAACAAATGGAATATCCACTGTCAGATCTTCTCCAGCCAAAACACTGAATGTGTTGAACAAAATCTTGGCAACAGGTGCAATCACAAGATCTTTTACTATCACCGGGACACCAATTTGACGAGGGTCACTTGTTCCCTTCTCATTTTTAGCTGCTACACGGAACATGTACTCTTCACCTGCATTTAGTCCACTGATAGTAGCTTCTGTTTCTTTTACAATCATAGCCTGGGTCCACTTATCAACACCCTTAGGCTGGACCTCAACAACATAACAGCCCACTCTGCTGCCACCATCATGTTCTGGCTTCTCCCAGCACAGTGTGACACTGTTTTTAGTAACATCCTTAAGAGTGATTTTACCAGGTGGCTGGGGTTTCTCTGACACTTTAACTGATTCACCAGTCTCAATAGGCAAGCCAATGCCGTATTCATTTTCAGCCAAAACTCTGAAGTAATAGTTGCATCCCTCAAGGAGCTGGTCAACTGTGAAGGTGGTATTGTGGCAGTTAGCATTAACTGTGGCATATGCCTTCCTTGTAGACTCACGCTTTTCAACAATATAGTTCTTTATCTTGACTCCACCATTGTTCACTGGTGGATCCCAAATTAGAGTGACGGCTTCATTTGTGACAGCAGTAATCTTCAGATTTTGTGGAGCACTTGGTGTGTCAAGAACCCTGACTTGGACTGTAACTGTCTTAGAGCCAGAGCTGTTTTCAACAGTAAGATTATATTTTCCACTGTCAAATCTGTTTACATTTTCAATTACAAGAGATGTGTATGATGTTGTGCTGTCAATGGTTGCCCTATCCACAGGCTCCCCATCATCCTTGGTCCATTTAGCCTGAGGAGCTGGCCTGCCTCTGATAGGCACAAACAGTCTGAGAGAACAGCAAGCTCGAAGAGTGACCACTTTACGAAGTTCTGCATCTAAATCAATCTCAGGTGGGAGGAGTCTGTCCTCTGCCTTGGGACTTCCAGGTACAGATGCTGCCTCTCCAATTCCTTCACTGTTGACGGCAGAGATATTTATCTTGTACTCCTGGTTCTCTTTCAGATTGATAATAGTAAAAGAGGTTGCAAGGAGACCTTCTTTGGGTGTCACAATGGTCCATTCCTCTTCTTCCTCCTTTTCAGATGGGATGCATGTCTCCACAATGTAGCCAGTGATTTCAGAGCCACCATCATATACAGGTTTGTTCCAGGCAACAGTAATTGAAGACTTGGTTGTGTCCAAGATTCTGGGGTTGCATGGAGCGCCTGGCTGGTACAGCGCATCACTGGCCTTGTAGAATGGACTTGAAGCACTTGGTGCACTCACTCCAGCAACATTCACTGCAGTTATTCTGAATTCATATTCATGTCCAGGAACAAGGCCAGTAGCCTTGAACTGTAGATCTTTGACCTTCCTCTTGTTGCATTTGACCCAGCGAAGGCCTATTCTGTCTTTTCTTTCAATATTGTAGGTGGTAATAGGTGTTCCACCATCACTCTTTGGTGCTTGCCACATAAGGACCATTGAATCTTTAGTGATAGCTGTTACCTCAGGATTCTCTGGAGGATCTGGAATAACGTACGGATTTTCTGCAATAGTGGGTTCTGATTCGAGAGCCTCACCAAGTCCATATTTGTTCATTGCCATAACTCTGAAGATGTATTCATTTCCTTTGAGAAGTTTGGTCACTTTGTGTTCAGTAACTTGAAGGTCTGAAACCACATTGGTCCAAACCAGTCTGCTCGATTCACGTTTCTCAATCACGTATCCTTCAATCTTGGCACCGCCATCATCTGCTGGTGGAGCCCAAGTAAGCACACAGTTGTCCGCTGTTACATCGGACACTTTAAGAGGTCCAACTGGTGGTCCAGGTCTGTCAAGCACCTTAACATTAAAGATGTGCTTTGCAAAACCACCAACATTTGTGGCAGTCAAAACAAATTCTCCACCATCTGATCTGATAGAGTCCTTGTTGGTCAGAGTAGTTGTCAGTTCAGTGAACCTAACCTCTAGTTTCAGTGTGTTCTCAATTTCTTTTCCGTTCTTGGTCCAAACCATAGATGGGGTTGGTTGACCAGCAATATCAGCATCAAGCTTGAAGGACTCTCCAGCCTTCAGCAGAACAACATCCTTATAGATGGCATCAACCATAATGCGTGGTTCAACTATGTCATCTTTGCAGGTAATTGGGTCTGAAGGGTCAGAGGGCATGCTCACTGCTCCTGCTGAGTTTCTGGCTATGACACGGAACTCATAGGAGGTGTCCTGAGTCAGTCCACTGACAGTGAATGTTGTTTCTATGATGTTTGTGAAGTTAGCTCTTAACCAGCGACCAGCAGGCAGCTCTCTCTTCTCCACTGTGTAGCCAGTAATTTTGAAACCACCATCATACTCAGGTTTTGTCCACTGGAGGGTGATGACATTCTTGTTAACAAATATTGGCACGGGCTGACCTGGTGGGTCTACAGGGTCCAAGGCAAGTATTGCTTCTGAAGCCTTGCTGGGTTTGCCGATTCCAGCCATGTTTTCAGCAATGACGCGGAACTCATATGCAACTCCATCTTCAAGTCCTGTGGACTTAAAGATATTTCCTTTCACAATACCCTTGCTGATACTATGCCACACAATGCTGCTCCTTTCTTTCCTCTCAACATGATAACCAATTACTTCGTTTCCACCATCATTCACAGGCTCATTCCAGCCAATTGTTATTGAGTCCTTGGTAAAGGCAACAACACTGGGAGTACCAGGTGGTCCAGGTGCTTTGAATGGATATGCAGCCACTACTGCCTCTGAGGTGATGGGAGGTCCAACACCATATCTATTTTTAGCCTTTATTCTGAATTGGTACTCTGATCCAGTAGTTAGCCGAATTGCTTTAAACATTGTGCGTATGACAGTAGAAGATAGCTCGGTCCATGTTTGGGTGGTGGTGTCTCTAATCTCAACTATGTAGTTGTTAATGGGAACGCCCCCATCATTCTCAGGAGTTTCCCATGAAAAGACGCAGTAGGTACGAGATATTTCCACTATCTTAACTGGACCTTTGGGTGGCCCAGGTATGTCATGTATCTTGATGATGATGTTGTCTGTCACAGATCCAACAATGTTCTTTCCTGTCATGGTATACACACCGCTGTCACCTCTTACGCATTCATTGATACTGAGAATAACCGTAGCAGCAGTAGTTTCTACGTTGCTTCTCTGCGTGAGCTTCAGGGCAGCTCTATCTTTCTGCCAAGAGACTGTCGGTCTAGGACGTCCCATAACTGGAATTTCAACCTTGATGTCATCTCCTGCCTTGGCAATAATAGTCTTCTGACAAACACCACGCAGGTCGAACTCAGGGAGAGAAGTAGAATCCCTGACAATGATAGGTTTACTCTCACGTGGAAGACTTCTACCAGAATGGTTGACAGCCATGACTCGGAAAATGTACTCCTCACTCTCATTGAGGTTCTTCACTGTGAAGTCCATGTTCTTGACTGTTGTAACATGGGCCCACTGGTCAGTTCCCTTCTTCTGAGCCTCCAGGACATATCCTGTAATTCTGCTTCCACCATCATGCTTGGGTTTGGTCCATCCCAGGCTTACAGAGTTCTTTGTAATATCAGTAGGAACAATGCTCTCTGGAGGAGTTGGTGCCTGGGATGCACGAACTGGATCAGCTGTTTCCACCGCTTCTCCAATTCCATATTCATTCTCAGCAGATACTCTGAAGTAGTACTCGCAACCTTCACCCAGCTCACCAATTCTGACTGAAGTGGTGGGACATTTTGTAATAGCAGTAGCAAATGCCTTGCGTGTTGATTCCCTCTTCTCAATGATGTAGTTTGTGATCTTGGCTCCTCCATCAATGAGGGGCATCTCCCACTGAAGTGTAATACTTTCCTTATCAATTTTAATGGGTTTTAGGTTGAGTGGAGGTCCAGGTGAATCCAGAACTCTCACATTGATGTCAGCAGTCTTCTTTCCAGCTGAGTTTTCAAGGGTAAGCTCATATTTTCCAGCATCAATCCTTGAACTCTCAGGAATGAGCAGCATTGTGAATGACTCTGTGCTGTCAATGACTGCACGTGGAACAGCGCCACCCTCTTTGGTCCAAGTAGCTGTAGGTGATGGCCGACCCTTGATTGGCACAAAGAGCCGAATGGAGCAGCCAGCTCTAACAACAAGGGTTCTTCTCAGCTCAATATCCAGCTCCAAATCAGGTTCAGCTGCGTGTTCCACAATCTCAACCAGTTCTTGGGTTTCAGCAGGTTCACCTGCCCCCTTAACATTTACAGCACTGATCCTGAAGTGATATTTGGCACCAGTTTCCAACCCAGGAACGACAAATTCTGTGATCCTCAGTGGAGATGATGGGGTATCCTTAATCCATTCTTCTGTTCCCTCCTTTTTGTGCTCAATCACATACCCAGTGACTTCAAGTCCACCATTATCTAGAGGCTTTCCCCAGTTCAGGGTAGCAGTGGTCTTAGTTGTTTCTGTAACTCTTGGATTCACTGGAGGTCCTGGGACATCTAATAGAAAAAAGACAAGATAAGTAAGGTAAGTGTCCAAACAAAGAATAATTGAACTACTGTTGGAAGTATCTTTATTTATTTATTTATTTTTTTTTACTTACAGGCAGCAATTATAGTTTTGACCGGCATAGATGGTTCACTTGGTTCCCCAAAACCGGCGATGTTCTCAGCAAGTACTCGGAATTCGTATTCCACTCCCTTAGTGAGACCCGTAACTTCGTAGCTGAGTTCAGCGATGGATTTCTTGGATGCCCGTACCCACCGCATACCTTTCTTTTCCTTCTTTTCAACACAGTAACCAACAATGTCACTTCCTCCATCCTCAGTAGGTCTTCTCCAGGTCACAGTTACACAATGTCCATCAACCTTCTCCACCTCTGGTTTAGATGGTGGGCCAGGGGGACCTACAGACAAATAGATAAACAAACAAATAAAAAATAAACAGGAATCTAAAAAAATGTTTCTGATGCACTCAAGAACACAGAATACACACCAAATCTATCAACCATCTTGGCGGCTTCGGAGTGTGATGGCTCACTGGCACCATACTGGTTAACAGCAGAGACTCTGAAGAAGTACTCGTTGCCCTGGATGAGCTTGTGGGCCACATAGTGACAGTCAATGACCTTCTCCTCCAACACGGTCCAGAGCAGGCGGCTTGTCTCTCTCTTCTCTAGGGTGTAGTATTTGATAGGAGAGCCTCCATCCTCGGCAGGGGCTGTCCATGTGAGAGTCACCTTTTCTGATGAAATGCCGCTGCATTCAATGGGTCCTGGAGCACTAGGAACATCTAAAACCTTGACCTTGACAGTTTCCTCTTTTACACCGAAGGGGTTGCTGGCAGTGATGGTGTACTCTCCAGAGTCTTTCCTGCCTGCATACTTTACAGACAGAGTGGAGGACGTTGCAGTGGTTTCAATATGAACAAGGTCAGAGGGTTTGAAGTACTTCCCTCCCTTTGACCAGCATGAGGTCGGTGCAGGTTTGCCTAAAATACTCGTGGCAGTGATGACAACAGTATCACCAGCTCGGACGGTCAGACCCTCCATCACCTGAGCATCAATAGTAATGGTTGGTGCAGCTGTTGGAGAAAATATGACATATTTAACCTTTCATGTTGCATCTATCTAACTAAAAATCTTCACAATATACATTATATGTACACATCTTCATCTCACCATATTCATCCCTGCAGATGATGGTGTCCGTCTGCTCGGAGGGTGGGCTGAGGGCGCCAGCAGCATTCTTTGCCCTGATCCTGAACTCATATTTGCATCCTTCTTGCAGGTCAGCAACAGTGAAGGCAGGATCCACAACATTCACGTTGTTGGCTTTCACCCAGATCTTTGAAGGTAGGTCTCGTTTCTCAACAATGTAGCCAGTCAGTCTGTGGCCGCCATCGAACTGAGGCTCAGTCCACTTGAGGGTCACACTGCTTCTGGAGATGCTGATTACATCTGGCTTACCAGGTGCATCTATTGACACAGGTAGAAATCATGAAGACACTATTGCATAAAGCTTCAGCATTAAAACTCACGGACACTCTGAGCCTTTTGAACTCACCAATGGGATCCAAAGCCACCTGTGGATCGGTGGGAGCACTCGGCCTGCCGATGCCAGCCAAGTTGATAGCCATTACTCTGAACTCATACTCCAGACCTTCAGTCAGCCCAGTTACCTTGTGTTCCTTCATCCTCAAGGCAGCTGGACTGGCCCTCTTCCACAACATGCTGTTCCTCTCCTTGAACTCGGCATGGTAGCCTGAACGTTGCATCAAGGAGAGCAAAAACAAAATCCACAGTGAGCTAATGTCACACACACTTAAAATGAAAACGTTGGCTGTCAGAAAAAATGCACATATAACAAGTAAACTGTTTCAGATTCCACCTGTGATGGGAGATCCTCCAGTCTTCCTGGGATCAGACCAGACCAAGTAGGCAGAGTCATGGCGCATGCTCATGATCTCAGGAGGAGCGGGTGCATCTGGAACATCTGCAGAACAGCAAGAAACAGTGTTGGAAGGTTCCTATTTTGCTTTGGTTTAGCACTAAACCAAAGCTTAATGTATATACAGAACAAGTACTTACTGAATGGATGTTTGGCTACGACGGGGTCAGACTTGAGTCCTTCTCCAATGCCATACTTGTTCTCAGCACAGACTCTGAATATATACTCTGTTCCCTCATGGAGGCCTGTCACCCGCATGCTATTCGTCTCCACAGTGGAGGACACCGTCACCCACATGTTGGTGATGGAGTCCCTCTTTTCCAGAATGTAGTTGGTAATCTCTGAGCCACCGTCATCCTTAGGAACACCCCACTTCAGTGTCGCCCCATCAGCAGTCACATCTTTGAACTTAATTGAGCCAGCTGGGATGCCAGGTTTCCCCACCACCCTAAAATGAGATGGAGGAAACATTTTCACCTTAGCTTTTATTTCTATGTAGCTGTATAAATATGACTGGTACTAGCAAACCATGGTACACCGGCCTAACCTGATGAAGATGGTAGACTCCTTGCTGCCAGCACTGTTTCTCAAGGTGATGGTGTACTTAGAAGCATCAGTCCGCTGGCAGTCTCTGATCAAGAGGGTGGTGTTTACTGCGGATGACTCTGCACACACTCGGCCAGTGTCTGTCAGGTCCTCGTCATCCCCTTTCTTCCAGGAGACCTTGGGAGTAGGTTTGCCAATGATAGGGATCTTCAGACGGACAGTACTGCCCTCTTTGGCAATGTAACACATGTTGGGCAGCTCTCTTAAGTCACAGGTGGGATAAACTTTGAATGGAAGAAAACATATTTTACAACTCCTCTTCAAACACTGCATGCTTTTTGTACAAGTTCTTTGAATGGAAGGTCCATAAACTTGTAGACTTACTGATCTGGTCCTTAGCGACCACTGTCAGGTCTTTGGCAGAGCTCTCTCCTGAGTCATTTACAGCTTTGACGCGGTAGGTGTACTCTCTGCCCTCCACCAGGTCCTTGGCACTATACTGCATATTCTTGGACCTCATGAGCTCTTTGTATTTATCTTCCCCATTGAGAACCTCCAGCACATAGCAGGTAATACGACTGCCACCATCAGTCAGGGGTTTCTTCCAGCTTAGAGTGCAAGAGTCCTTGGTCACCAGCAGGGTCTTGAAGTCCATGACTGGTCCAGGCTCCTCTGCAAAAACGGCAAAATAATTGGTGTGAATTAGATTTATGAGAATACAAAACGAGTTCAAAAGGAAGGTGTTTTGATCTCTATGAAACACACCTGTAGCTCTAACTGAGTCGGCCGTCTCGCAGCACTCTCCAGCACCAAGCTGGTTTACGGCTGACACTCTGAAGCAGTAGGACCGTCCGGCATCCAGGTCTGGAACCTTGAATGATGTATTTTTGCAGTTGTTTAAGACAATGGACCAGGCCTTTCTCTCAGTGTCACGCTTCTCCACTACGTAGTGGGTCACTTCGAAGCCACCATCAATCAGAGGAGCATCCCAAAGGAGGGAAGCACTGTCCTTGGAAGTCTCTTTCACCATCAGGTTTACTGGGGGTCCAGGAGTGTCTGAAAAAATACAGAAATGTGACTTTAACCTGTAATGAGTAAAGAACAACGAAGAAACAGAGAACTAAATCATTACTGTTTGTGTTACAATAAAAAATCTAATATTTTACTAACCAAAAACCTTAACAACAATGGTGTACATCTTCATGCCAGCAGAGCTTTCCAGATTCAAAATGTATTTGCCAGCATCGTATCTGTTGACTTTTTCCACCAGAACCAGGGTGTCTGTGCTGCTGGATTTGATAACAATGCCCTGACGATCTTTGATGTTGGTGTTCATCTTTGCCCAGATGACCTTGGGGGTGGGACGACCCTTGATGGTGGCCTGCAGTCTCATGGTAGCACCAGCCTGCAGCTCCAGGACTTCCTTCAGCTCGGCACTGAGCTCTGCTTCCGGAGGGACTGAGTGAAAATGAAGAGGACAGATGCATGAATGACAGCTGCCTTTTCCAAGGTTTGACTAGTTTCACAGAAGAATCCAAGCTTGTATGTTTTATCTAAACTGCTATGTTGATGAGACTTTGTTCTGCTTAAATCACTCATGACAGTTAAAGCGACTGCAGCTCAGTGAACTCATACCGATGATGTCCTTGGCGACATGTGTGCCTGGTACTTCAAGCGCCTCGCTGAAGCCCACTTTGTTAACAGCGGTGATGCGACACTGGTACTCTGCCTTGTCGATGAGGTTCTGAATTATGTAGTTGGTCTCCTGCAGATTCCTGGGGACATTGCAGCGGATCCAGTCCTTGGTGTTGGTCCTCTTGCATTCCACCAGGTAGCCAATGATGGGGCTTCCACCATTGTTTGCAGGGGCAGTCCAAGTGAGACTGATGGTGCTGTGGGTGGTGTCAGTTACACTGGGGTTCACAACAGGTCCAGGAGGAGCTGGAAAAAACACAATGATCCAGGTTAGATGGCTGGCAGCAACAAAAATAGAGTTTTTAGAAAAAGTGATATCTGGACTCACTAATGGGATTTTGTGCAGTGGCTCCAGCTGATGCTTCACTGGGTTTCCCATTCCCAGCCACATTAACTGCGATGACTCGGAACTCATATTCCACTCCTTCTGTCAATCCTGTTACTTCCAGCGTTCGTTCTGTCATTGGCTTCCTGTTCATCTTGGTCCAGTTCATCTCTTTGGCCTCTTTCTTTTCCAGCATGTAGCCTAGAATGGTGGACTTTCCGTCATCGGCAGGCTCCTTCCAGCTCACAGTCATATGGTCTTTGGTCACATTGGTGATCACAGGAGCTTCACAGGCGCCAGGAACCGCTGAAATAGACATCAGAAGAAACATCCATGTTTAAAAATGCATTTCAGTTTAGAAACTAATGAAAAAGTGACTCATTCTGTCAGAAGGCATGTTCGGAGAAGAAATCCCACAGTAAACCGGTGCTTGTCCTTTACCGTCTGCTTCAAACTACCACTGAATCTGCTGGTGACTCACTGTATGGGTTCTTGGCGATGACAGGGTTGGTGATGAGGGGGTCTCCAACTCCCCAGTTGTTCTCAGCACGGATTCTGAACTGGTACTCATGACCCTCAATTAGCTTTTCCACGTTGAACTCAAGGATGTCGCCCTTGATCTTGGCTGAAACCTGGGCCCAGTTAGCTCTGCTGGTTTCACGCTTGTCCATGATGTAGTTGTTGATGGCGGCGCCACCATCTTTCAGAGGAGGCTCCCAGGACAGCTTGATACTGGTAGCAAACACCTCAACATATTTGGCACCGGCAGGAGGGCCAGGCACATCTAAGGAGAAACAAAGCCAGTGTTCATGCTCATGTAGAATTCAGCGTGAATCCAACCTTGGTGGAGTTTCAGTAACTATCCCGACCAAAAGTGGAAATGCTCACCTAGGACGTTAACCTCAATCTCTGCAGTCTTGGAGCCGCTGGCATTCTCAGCCAACACCGTGTAGATCCCTGTGTGCTCTTTGGTGACAGCGGCCATCTCCAGCTGGAAGTGATGCCTCTGATGGCTGATGACCTGGCCCTCAGTTGACCTCAGGTTGTCATCACCTCTCTTCCACGTGACTTTGGGCATGGGCTTACCGAACACCTCAGCTTCCAGGAGGACTGTGCTTCCAGCCTTGACCTTGAAACCCTTCTGCATCCTGGCATTAAGCTCCAGTCTTGGAGGTACTGTGTTTAAAGAAGATGAAATTCAAAATGACCCTGTACAGACTAATCCAGGACACTCCCTGGTTTTCAGATTGGCTAACAGAGTGTGAAAACCTCTCACCATTCTCAGCACAGACCAGGACTGGGTCTGTGGGCTCTGAGGGCTTGCTCATGTTGACAGCAGTTTTGGCAATGACTCTGAACTGGTACTGAAGGTCACTCTCCAGGCCAGTCACTGTATACTCCTCCCTTGGGACGTTTTGACTGCTGGTGTTGCAGCGTATCCAAGTGTCTCCAGGCACCCGCATGGCCTCCACGTAGTAGCCTATGATCTTGCTTCCACCATCGTTCTTTGGTCGTGCCCAAACCAGGGTGACAGAGTTTTTGGTTACATCCAGGATCTCCGGTTTACCTGGAGTGTCTGTGATACAAAGAGACAAGCGGGTCACCATAAGCAAAACCCTTCAGTACAACACAACACGGTCGCAGCTGCTGGTGTAAAACGTACCAACAGGGGTTCTGGCTGTCACAAAGTCGGTCTTCTTGCTTGGTTTGCCCTGACCAGCGCGGTTGATGGCAGACACTCTGAATGTATATTCCAGGCCCTCAATGAGGCCAGCACATGGGTACTCAGTAGTGCGGACGACAGTGTCATTGGCCTTCACCCACAGAAGACTGTTCCTCTCCTTTCGTTCTATGTAGTACCCGGTGACGGGGCTGCCGCCATCGCTCTCTGGCTTATCCCAAGCAACAAACATGCAGTCCTTGTTGGTCTTGTTGATGCGACAGTTGAGAGGCTCACTGGGAACATCTATTGACAAAATACAAATTAAATACAATATGCTGCAAAAGGCACAAATTTGCATGAACATGAACTCACATTTGTGGCAAGCCGAGGTGAACACAAGGTGACCTACACTTACCGAACGGGAACTTGGCAACCATCCTGTCAGACTGAATGGGGTCTGACACACCGAAGCGGTTCTCAGCCCTGATGCGGAACACATACTCCTTCCCAGGAATAAGCTTTCCCAACCTGCAGCTGGTCTTTGAGCACGAAGAGACGGCTGTCACCCAGTCACCCCTGCTCACATCACATTTCTCAACCACATAGTTGGTGATGTTGCTGCCCCCATCCTCCAGGGGTTTATTCCAGGACAGGGAGCAAGCATCAGAGTCAATGTCACTGATCTCCACAGGACCTTCAGGAGGACCAGGGATGTCTGAAATACATAGAAAGGTAAGCTGAATCCTGTTCGTTCTATATAGTAGAGAACCAAACTTTTTCATTTAATCCAGAATGAAACACACCTCTGATGACAATCTTTAAGCTTTGTGACACCTTTGCAGAGCTGTTCTCGGCTACAAGGCTGTACTCTCCACTGTCAGTCCTTGACACATCCTTGATGATCAGGACACACAGGTTGCCCGACTGGTGCACAGCCAGACGGCTGGATGGGACCACTGCATCCTCACCACGCATCCACTTACAGGTCGGGGCGGGTTTCCCTGAAACTAGCGCCTCAACTCGGAGCTTGGCTCCAGCTCTAGCGCCCGCTGTCTCAGGCATAACAATCTTTGGCTCCACTGTGGGTCAGGGCATGAAAATCTGGCTTATGACATTTTTTAAACTGACATGATATCATACATTATTCCTTGGACTAGGCTGTGCTGTTGTTATAATAAGATCATGAGCTAAGTGGATATAAATCTTCTGTCATGGAATAATGAGCACGTGTGATAACATACCCATCTGTTCCTTGATCTCAACCGCCTCCCTGGTCTCGGTGAACGAGCTCATGCCCATCATGTTCTTGGCAGCCACCCTGAACTTATATCTCTTGCCTTCCTTGAGCCCACTAACACTGATAGTCAGACCTTTCACTGTTGTGTAGGCGTTCCATTCTTCCTTCACAGGTTCTGCTTCCTCTTCCTCCTCTACCACTGGAGGTGGTGGAGGTGGTGGAGGTGGGGGAGCTTCCTCTCCTTCAGGGACCTGTGTTTGAGCCATATTTGAAAATTGCAGGTTAATAAGTGATACTCAGTAATACCCAAGTCTGAACTGTATCTACAGATGGATGTGAAATGTCTGTCAGGTTAGTTTTTAAGCACATTCAAAACGTCACAAAATTTAACTAAAGAAAGACTTTTTGATTGATGCATCCAGAGAAGAACCAGTTTGGTTGCAAACCTCCACAGGTGCCGGTGGTTCAGGAGGAGGTTTGACTTCAATATATTCAACTACATAGCCATCGATCTTGGCACCACCGTCTCTTTCCGGCTTCAGCCAGCCAACCATGGCACTGTTCTTAGTTATCTCCAGAACCTCGATTTTCTGACAAGGATCCGGCTTGCCTGACAAAGGAACCAGATTGATGTGTTAAAGTATTCATAACATCTGTTAAAAGGAAGAAATGATTGAGGAGAGAGCACAGATTTAATGAATGATTCAGACACTTACTGACAGGATCAGAAGCCAGGTAGGAGGTGGGTGTTACTTTCGCAACTCCAGAGCCGTACTCATTGACAGCCGTGACCCTGAAGTAGTACTCGGTGCCGGGCATCAGACCACTGACTTTGAAGGGAATCTTGTCTGCTGGAACTTCAGCCTTGACAGTTGCCCATGTTTTACGATCAATCTCGCGCTTTTCAACGATGTAGTGAGTGACCTCGCTGCCACCATCGTTCTCTGGAGGACCCCAGGACAGCATGGCGGACGTCTGTTTGATGTCCGAAACTTCAAGACCCACTACAGGTCCAGGAGTGTCTGTTGGGAAAGATCAACCTTTTTTCATCTGTTCACTTTATTATATATTTTTCCGATTTAAAACGATGTTGTGATGGCTATTTAACAGCAGTGACGTGAATCTTGCTTGGACTTACCCAGAACCTTAACAGTGACAAACACAGCCTTCTCTCCTGCAGCGCTCTGCAAAGTCAGGCAGTATTTGCCAGAATCATCACGAGTGCTGTCAGGGATTACCATGAAGGTCATGGTGTCGATGAGGTCAACTTTAGCCTTCCTGACCACATTATCAATACCCATCCTCCTCCACGTGACCTTAGGAGGTGGTCTTCCTCTGATGGTGGCACAGAGCCTGATGGGGCAACCAGCTCTCACCGTCAGCCCCTGCTTCAGGTTGGCATCCAGGTCAATCTCTGGTGCCTCTGTTGGAAGAAACGCAGATTCAAATGTCGGCCCATTTTACTACCAAATTATTTTTATGCTTTCTGTTGAAAGCCAATTAAAACACAATGATGCCCTCACCCAGGATTTCCCTTGGAATGACAGCACCTTCCAGGTTGCAGGGCGGGCTCATGCCCACCTGGTTCTGAGCAGACACTCTGAATTCATACACAAGATTCTCATCGAGACTTGTGACGGTGAACTCGCACACCACAAGCTGAGCTGCCACGTTGCACCTTTTCCAGCCGTCATCTCCTTTCTTGGCTGCGCCCTGAGCCCTCATCTCCACCACATAGCCAATGAGGGGAGCACCTCCGTCGGACACTGGCTTGGTCCAGCCCAGGCTAACTGTGGATTTGCTGCTGTCCACAACTTTCAGGTTGGTAGGAGGTGCAGGAGGCTCTGTAAGAAGACACAACAGTGTGTAAGGAAATTTATTTTTTGTCTAATGAGCATACTGAGCATATAGAAGATTATTATCAGTTACACACCAACTGTATCCTTTGCAGTGATGGCGCGAGAAGCCTTGCTTGGATTGCCAATGCCAATTTCATTCACAGCCTTAACTCTGTACTGGTAGTCATGGAGAGGCAATAATCCAGTAACTGTGAATCGGGTTGAAGGGATTGGATCCTTGTTGACAGGAGACCACCTGACAGCATGCTCTTCTCTCTTCTCCAGTAGATACCCTGTGACTGGCTTTCCTCCATCTTTCTCTGGCTCTGACCACTGCACAGTCATCTCTTCCTTGCTGATCTTGGTGACCTCTGGAGCTTCAGGGGCATCAGGTACATTGAACTGTGTGCCAGCAACAATGGCCTCAGTCTGAACTGCAGGTCCAGGACCCATCTTATTCTCAGCTCGAACTCTAAATATGTACTCATTGCCCTCAATAAGACGGGTTACATTAGCTTTGTTGGTGATGACAGCGTTAGAGTGGACTGACCAAACCCCCCTCTTGGTCTCACATTTCTCAATGATATAGTTGTAGATATCACAGCCACCGTTGTCCTCCGGGACTTCCCAGGCCAGGTGGCACCTGTCGATGGTGATACCAGACACCTTGAGATCCCTGACTGGGCCAGGTCTGTCCAGTACGTTGACCACAGCAGTAGCAGAGCAGGTTCCTGCGCTGTTGGAGGCCGTTATGACATATTTTCCACTGTCAGTGCGTCTGGCACCAGTAAGCAACAGCTTAGAGAAGTCTGTACCAGTTTCTATCTGAAGCTTGGGGCCCTTTCTGATCTCCTCAGTACTCTCATCCTTGGTCCATTTGACATCAGGCTGGGGTTTGCCCTTCACTGCTGCTTCAATAGCTATGAAGTCTCCAGCCTTCACCACAAGGGTTGAATCCAGTTTAACCTTGACTTCAGGCTCCACAAGTTCTTCCTTAACCAGTATTTCAGCTGTGGTCACCCAGTTACTTTCACCTCCCTCGTTCTTAGTCTGAACTCTGAACTGGTAGATCTGATTTTCGATGCATCTGTCTGCCATGAAGTAAGTCTCCTTGATAGCACCTTTGTGAATCCTCTCCCATTCCTCTGCCTCTTTTGGTTTCTTTTCAACGTGGTAACCTAGGTTACGGCTACCACCATCATTATCTGGTTTCTTCCACTTGAGGAAGCAGAAGGTCTTACCAATCTCAGATATGTGCAAGTCAATGGGTTCACCAGGTTTCTCAATGGGATCAACTGCCAGAACAGGTGTTTTGGTCTCAACAGTTGGACCAGCACCAATCTTGTTTTCTGCTCTGACGCGGAAAAAATACTCCAAACCCTCAGTAAGAGGAGCCTTTATCAGGCGCTTGGTCCAGTCATTGGAGACCACCGTCCATCCTCTCTGGCTTGGCTGACGGCACTCAATAATATACTGAGTGATCTCAGTTCCCCCATTGTCTTCAGGGTTCTCCCAGGACACCATGCAGGATTTCTTGGTCGCATAGGCCACTTTCAGGTTCTGGCAAGCTCCTGGTGTGTCCAGGACATTCACCAAAATGGTAGCTTGTGCCTGTCCACTACTGTTCTTGGCAACAATGGCATATTTTCCATAATCTGCCCTGACAGCGTCATTGATGACCAGCTCACAAAGAGGGTAGTTGTTGTTAATCTCTGTGCGTTTCTCCCGGGAAAGAGCTCGGGCATCCTTGGTCCATGTGATCTCTGGATCTGGTCTGCCTTTCACCCTGGTGATCAAATTGATTATCTGACCTGCTCTGATTGTCAAAGAGTCACGGCAGGAAACGTCAACAACAACTTCAGGGGGCACCAGGATGTCTTTTGCCAGGATGGTCTCAGTCAGCTCCCTGGGCTCACTGTCTCCAACCTTGTTGGTAGCTCTGATGCGTAATCTGTACTCCATTCCTTCAATGAGGCCTGGAACTCTGTAAGCACATATCTTGATAAGATCCTTATTGATTCTGTCCCACTGGGCACTTCCTGACTTCTGAGCTTCAACCACATAGCCCAGAATGGGACTGCCTCCATCCCTTGTAGGCTTGGTCCAGCAGATGTCAGCGTAGGACTTGCTCCAGTCCTTCAGTTTAGGGTTACCAGGAGGCCCAGGTTTAGTGATGGCACGTGTGGCCTTGACAGGATCAGAGGAGAGAGAAGGCTCGCTGATGCCAGCAATATTCTCAGCAAACACTCTGAACTCATATGTGTTTCCTTCAAACAGACCAGAGACTCTGTATCTTAGGTCCAACACGGGGGTTTTGTTGACACGGATCCACTTTCCTGTCATTTCTCTGCGTTCAATCACATAGCCGCTGATGGGGCTGCCGCCGTCATACTCAGGCAGGGTCCATTCCACAGTCACGGCATTCTCTGTGATATCAGAGCACTCGGGCGGGCCTGGTGGACCAGGAGGGTTGAACATGTGCTTGGCAATAGTAGGAGGACTCTCCAGTCCAGCACCAATGCCAATCTTGTTTTCTGCACGGACACGGACAATGTACTCACGGCCCTTCTCCAACCGCGACACCTTGGCCTTGGTGCTGGTTCCACTGGAGCTAACAACAGACCAGGGTTCCCATGGCTTCTTCACGTCTTTCTTTTCCACCACATAGCTGGTGATGGGAGTGCCACCATCATCCTTGGGTGCTCTCCACTGGATTATCATGTAATCAGGGGTCACCTCCAAGATATTGATGGGTCCAGTAGGTGGACCAGGTAAGTCCAACACTGTGACATGAAGGGCTGCTGTCTTGCTCCCTGCAGGATTGGACACAGTGAGGATGTACTCTCCAGTGTCCCCTCTCTGGCAGTCAGGAATGCTGAGGACGGTTGAGGATCCAGCAGTCTCGATGTGGTATCGGCCTTCAGATACGATCTCCTTGTCATCACTCATCCATTTGGCAGTGGGAAGCGGGATGCCAGTCATCTTGGCTGGTAGAACAATAGTAGTTCCAGCTTTCAACATGAGGCCCTCAATAAGCTTCACATCAACCTCAATCGTAGGTGGCACTGAAAGACAGCAAACAGCAGCACTTTAATGAATGTTTTCAAGCCCTGCATGCAAACATAAATCCCATGAATCACATGTCTTACATGTCTTCTCTTGGCAAGTGATGGGGACGCTGGTATCGGGACGGCTCACACCAATGGCGTTCTGAGCTTTGACCCTGAAGCGGTAAGTCTTGCCCTCCTCCAGACCTGTGACATGACTGTGATTATTACTCACAGTCTTGAAGATGACCCAGTCAGTTTGACCCTCTTCTTGGTGCTCCACAATGAATCCAGTAATTTCACTTCCACCAGTGCGATCCGGCCACTCCCATGCCAACCACACCTCCGTCTTGTCTGCATCAGTGTGGTGCAGGTTCTTGGGTGGGCCAGGAGGATCTGAAAGGTTTTCACAGAAGCACAGTTTACCTCGAACTTGAGAAAACATGTCTAAGCATTTTCTTCAGTTTACACAAAATGCTGAGAAAACTCTAGATTGTGAAATTACAAGTTCAACAACATGGTACACAACAGTTTTCACTCACAGAGAGGATCCAAGGCCTTGATGGGCGTCTTGCTAACAGCGAAATCACTCCTTCCAAACTGGTTCTCAGCAGCCACCCTGAACAGATACTGGATTCCTTCCATCAGGTACACGGCCATCAGACTCAGCTTCTTATTGGCTGCAGCAACAGGCACCCATTGGTCTGAGGCCACATCCTTCTTTTGTACGACATAATGGGAGATGACAGCACCACCGTTGTCCTCCGGAGCCTTCCACGTCAGGTAGGCAGACTCGCTGGTCACCTCAGAGATCACCAACTCTCTGGGAGGAGAAGGCTTGTCTGTCAAAGACAAGCAAGTGTTAGAGTAAACTTTGCATGTAATCTGAAATTCCTCCTTTTATGGACATTTCACTTACTCAGCACTAGCACGGCAACAGTTGCTGATTTCTTTCCAGCAGTGTTCTCAACTGTGATGGTGTAGTTGCCAGAGTCTGGACGGACGCACTTAGGGATGAAGACTTTGCTTCCAGTGGCAGTAACAGCAACAGTGATGTGAGCAGGAACGTCTCCGTCGTTCTTCTTCCAGCTGACCGTCGGTGTTGGCACACCTTTAATGGTGGCACCCAGGGTGATATCGGTGCCCAACATGGCCAAGTGGTCACGAGCCATGTTGGCGTCCAGGAGCAACTCTGGCTCCTCTGTGGAGGGAAAAGGAAGATTTTACCAGACATTTGAAGCAGATAGCCGGTCAAACAGGACGTTAAAAATCTGTTCAACTGTACAGGAGAAGACTGAGAAGGTCGAGAAAAAATGGAAAGCTAGCTGAGCTGCAGGAGTTCTGCACATCTCTGATAACAACACTCAGCACATGACTAGAAGTGAAAGAGTCTCTTTGGACGTTCTCACCTAGGTCAAAAGTGGGCTTCAGGAATGTGTGGACATGTCAACTTGGTTTAAATGTAATATTCCTGCAAACCCCGCACCGTGTCTACTAGGTGACTTTATTATGATAATTAACTCTGCACACATGATTCGCACATCATCATGCATTGTGAAGAAAACTATCCTTGTGAACTAAAACTCCAAAAAATAATCTGTGTATTTAGCAGTTTAGGAATCTCTTAGTTGACCACATCAGTAGTGAGACCATGTCTGCCTCCTCAAAGAACTATTTAACTGAATCTCATTCCCTCTGGTCCCCTGTGATGGCTGAGTGGCTCCATCACTTAGTGTAGGTGGAGGATTGTGACCTCGTCGTTTTGGGGGTTGGATATTGGTGGGAGCTGCCTTCTGACTGCAGGTCCCTGGTGGTTTCCTGTGGTGGAGATCTGGACTGTGGGGGTGGTTCTGTGTCAGGCACTGATGGTGTCGTCTCATGGCGGTGGGGCATGGCCACTGGAGGTACCTGAGTCGGTGGGCATTGGCCCTTGGCCAGGTGGCCAGACTGTTGTGGGGTGGGCTGGGTGGGGGTTCAGGGCTCTGGTGCCCAGGGATGGCCCTCTCTCTTGGGTGCAGCTGGGTCGTTTAGGGGTATGAAGGGAGGCTGAGTGGGGCTTGGCGGATTGTAGGGGGAGACACTGGGGTATGGTTAAGGGTATGACTGAGAGGTTGGTGTGTGTGTGTGTGTGTGTGTGTGTGTGCGTGAGTGAGTGAGTGAGTGAGTGCATGACTTTATATGTGTCAGTGTGTATATATGGGTGCCTCTGGCCTTTTGGGGTTTGGGGCCCTTCGCTTTGGCCGCCCTGGATGGTTGGTGACTGCTGATTTTGGCCCGCCGAGGCCTGTACCCCGTGACCATGGGGGGATCCGGCTGGGGTCTTCCTCTGCCGCCCTCTGGGTGGGTCCGGGGTGGTCTTCATGGTGGAGGGGCTTTGGTTCATGTTCCAGGATTGCTGCTGATGGCCTGGGTCTCTTGTGGTTGTTGTTGTCTTGGTTATTTTTAGGAACTCCTGATTATTGTCTGCTTAGTTTACCTGTAAAAGCTGTAGGAAATTCTCTGTGTTTCTGTACAGGTGTAGCAGCTGCTTGTCTGCTGTTGGACTCGATTGAAGCTCGTTGCTTCTATCTGCTGGATCTTTGTCTGCTCTTCCTTTTTTCTACTTTCCTTTTTACTTCTGTTCACAGTCCCCCTTCTTATTCTGTCCCCTCTGGTCTGGTCCAGCAATATATATATATATATATATACACTACTGTTATAAAAAAATTTTATATGTGCAGTACAGACCAAAAGTTTGGACACACCTTCTCATGACTACCTCTTGAAGCTCATCAAGAGAATGCCAAGAGTGTGCAAAGCAGTAATCAAAGCAAAAGGTGGCTACTTTG
>JBAFTA010000014.1:492024-519894 GCA_036919975.1 Melanotaenia parkinsoni | reverse complement strand
AATGTTCATAGTCATGAAAATAAAGAAAACTCTTTGAATGAGAAGGTGTGTCCAAACTTTTGGTCTGTACTGTATATTTATATAGATTCCATAATTCCAAATAAATAGGATAAAACAATATATTTAATCAAATAAAGAAATTAAAAAATCAGATTATCAAGAGGAGCCTTATATCCATAAAGCTCCTCTTGGCAAAGCAAATCTGTTTGGCACAACGCAGCAGGCAGACCATCATTCTGCCGCCACCGTGCTGGACAGGACAAGGTTAAAAAAAAGGAACTGAAGATTGGATTTGAGACAAGATTACTGAAAACTTGAAGGCATTTTATGTCCTGTAAAAAAGAATAATTTATCCAAAGACAAGTAACTGAGTCACATTCAGGTAAATAATACAAAAAAACAACTATAGTTAATATTAATTGGAATCTGAGCCATGAAAGCAAACTGATCCACTTACCTAGTCTATCGTGGACTTTAATGTTCTGTTTGACATAAGCAGGGTCAGATTTGCCTGCAGCGTTGACAGTAAAGATCCTGAAGGCATACTCCTCTCCATCAGCCAGACCCGTCACCACATAGTGGAGGTCCGGACACTGCTCTGGGGTCTCGTTGGCCTGAATCCACTCTACGGCACCGGGCTTCTGGTACTCAACGATGTAGCCAAAGATTCGTCCTTTTCCATCGTGGCGAGGCATCTGCCACTTCAGACTGACTGAGTCTTTGGTCTTATCGTAGGCCTCAGGGGTCACCGGAGGACTGGGACGCACTGAGAGGGGAAAAGAGAGAAAAGCTCTGGTTCTTTATCTCGACCATTAGAGAAATTATGGACATGCCTTAGATCAACAGAAACAAAAAACTGGATTCATTCTATATGTGCTTAAACTGCACACACAGAAAAACATTAAATAAGTAAAATTTTTAGATAAAACACAAAAATATTAACGTGGAAGTGACATAAAAACTGGAGAAAAGGTTAAATGTGTTTTCATGAGTTTGTGTCACACTGACCGATGGGGTCTTTGGCAAGGATGGGTTTGGAGGGGACACTGGGATCTCCTGTTCCCAGCTCATTCTCAGCCGTTACCCTGAACTCGTACTCGCAGCCCTCCACCAAGTCCTGGACTCGGTACTGAGTGGCCGGATACAGCGGGTCTCTGGTGACCCTGGACCACCTCTTGGCTCCAGGCTCCTTCTTCTCCAGGATGTAGTTAGTGATGGGTTTTCCTCCATCCCGGGGCCGGTTCCACAGCACCAGAGCGTTGGTAGCGTACACCTCTCTGACTGTTGGCATCTCAGGGGCCTCGGGGACTCCTTCATGGAGGAGAATAGTGAATATTTTTAGGACACCTGTGAAGAGCATCATCTTTCCAACTGGATCAATAATTTTGAGCGTACCATTTATAATTCCATTTTCTTTCTTCCGATAAAACCTTTGACTCAGATCAGAGCAGAACGACTGAATATGATGAAAAACTGCTGTCACGGTTTAAGGCTGTTTGGTTTGGTTCTTGTTGGGTTTCTGTTGAAGTCCGTTCTTTAGTTCGTGGTCTTGGTTATCCTATTCCCTGTTTTATTTTGTAGAGTTCCTCCCCTGTGTATTATATTGTTTTACTTCCTGTTCTCTACACAACTAGTTTCATTTGTAAATTTGCTTCATGTGATCCTCGTTCTGTTTCACTATCCCGCCTGAGCAGTGCCTTTAAAAAATTCATCCATCTACCTCTAGCCTAGTCCTGGATTTGGGTCCTTTTTCCACACTGAATCCTGACAACATCTGTTATTAAATTCTTCCTATAGGCTGGATTTAATGATTTAATGGAGACTAAAATCAAGGGAGCTGTAATGTGGAGAAAAAGTGTGTTATCATGCTGGGAAGACGTACTGAAGAGGTCTTTAGCCTTCATCTCCTCAGACTCCAGAGGATCACTGATGCCGTACATGTTCTCTGCAGAGATCCTCATGATGTACTCTCTGCCCTCCGTCAGCTTGGGGATCTAAGAAAAAGACACCAGGTTACGTTTCTGTCCTGCTTTGGACCCAGAAGATCTCTGGACATAATGAGTGGGGCCAAGCTACCTTGCATGTGGTCTTGGTTGTTGCAGATGTTACTGTGGTCCAGATGTCTCTGTTGACGTCTCTCTTTTCAATGATGTAGTTGGAGACATCGACACCTCCGCTGTCCAGAGGAGGCTTCCAGGAGATCACCATGTACTCCCTGTGCACCTCCTCAAACACCACCGGGCCAACAGGTGGAGTTGGACGATCTGCAGGAAGAACAGATGTTGGAATGAGGAACTCCCTGCTCCACGCTCAGCATCAGCATGTCATTCACTCATCTAGGTGCTGGTTTTCTGCATCCACTCACCAACAACCGTGACGATGCAGACTCCCTTCCTGGACCCGGTGCTGTTCTCCACGACCACCACATATCTGCCGCTGTGCTCCCGCTGAGCCTTCATCAGGGCCAGCGACATGGTGCTGAGCGTGTTCTTGAACATGATGTGTTTGTCGGCTTTCAGCTCCTCGTCGTCTCGGTACCAGATGATGGCTGGAGGAGGTTTGCCGGTGTAGCGGCCCTGCAGCAGACAGCTCTCTCCCACACGGATGATGATCTTATCACGGAAGTCCAGCTCAATGGTTGGTGGCTCTGCAAGGAAGGTAAATGATGGATTACAGCTAGGATTTCTGTGTTCTATCCCAATTACAGAAAGAAAATATGAGAAATGGAGACTAACCAGCCGTAAGTCTTTAACATCTAGATTCATGCATGCTGTATGAATATATTTGGACTTGGCTGGTGGAGCTATTGGGTCCAGCCTGTCAAAGTGTTGGACTCAATGTGCTCCTCACTTGTAAGTCAGTTTGGATAAAAATGTTGCTAAATGAATGATGCAAGTGTGCAGATGCTAAATGTTTATTCATCTGTGACTCCCCCCAAATTTCTTTACAGAAGAAAGAAAATGGCCTGAGTGCACACTGGAAGAAAATCCCAGTTGTCAAAAGTGTAAAAAATAAAATGCCTGAAAGAAATGAAAAACATCCTTAGAACTGCTGCTACAGAGACCTGAACCTTTCCAACCTTCACAGATTCGTTCATGAACCTGCTGATTAAAACTCACCCAGCTCGTCCTTGCAGGTGATTGGTTTGGTGCAGAAGGACGGTTTGCCCGGCCCGACCTCGTTGACGGCGATCACCCTGAACTCGTAGGTGTCGCCCTCCCTCAGGCCATCGTAGGTGAACTTCCTCTCCATCAGCTTCTCCTTCGTCAGTCTGGTGAATTTGTCTTTGCCGATCATGCGTGCCTCCAGGATGTACATCGTGATCTCAGAGCCGCCATCATATTTGGGTGCTTTCCAGGTGACACTGATCAAATCCTTGGTAACCTTGGTGACCTCCAGTTCCTCGGGACGGTCCGGTACATCTTAAGGAAACACAAACATGGCTGATTGGGAGCTTGCTAAGAGTTAAATCGTCCATAGCAGAGACGATGATCAGCTTCCAGACCTTTGTGTTGGTTTAAATGAACTCACTGATTGGCTCCTTGATGATGATCTCTGCTGCCGTCTCCACAAAGGGTCCAATGCCGATGGCGTTCTCAGCAGCCACCCTGAAGAAGTAGGCCTTCCGGGGGGTAAGGCCATGAGCCACGGCGCTCTGCCTGCTGGCGGTGAAGGACAGCGAGGTCCAGGCTTTGCGTTCAGCATCACGTTTCTCGATGATATAATTGCTGATGGGAGAGCCACCATCATTCTCAGGGAAGAACCAGGTGAGCTTGCAGGAGTCGATGCTCAGGTTGTCGGCGATGAAGGGGATGCCTACGGGCCCGGGGACGTCTGAACAGAAGCAGATCCGCGCTCAGTAAAACAGATTTCTGATGCAGTTTCAACATCTCTGAATAATTAGTTTTATTCTCACCCAGAACTTCCACTGTGATGTTCTTCGTCTTCTCGCCTCCTGCATTCTTGGCGCTCAGCGTGTAGACGCCGAGGTGTTTCCTTGCACAGGGTTTGATGACGAGCGAAGAGCTGATGGCGGTGGTCTCCACTTTCGCCTCGAAAGGCAGCGCTGCTCCGTCTCTGCTCCAGGTCACCTCGGGCGACGGCCTGCCCGACACGTAGGCGATGATTCGGATCACGCCACCGGCGTGGACCACCATCCTCTCCTTCACTGAGGCGTCCAGGTCCACCTCGGGAGCAACTGAAAGGAAGACATGTAGCTTTACATCATCCTATTTCCACCAGGATTCAGAACCTGCTTTTATGGAACGATGAAGGTGTCGGGACGACTCACTGGTTCTATCGCTGACCTCCAGAACCTCCGGGACTTCACCTGGCTCACCATTACCAACAGCGTTGAAGGCAATCACCCGGAACTTGTACCGACCACCAGTCTTCAGACCCGTGATCACAAGCTGGGTCCCTCGAATTTCTGTTTCCTTTGCCTGGAACAGAAAAGCGTTTTTTATTGAGCGATTTGATTGATATTGTTGGGATCAGACGGTGTCAGGGGAGCCAGTTGGTCTTACCTTCACCCAGGCATCAGTGCCCTCCTCTTTGTACTCCACCCAGTAGCCGATGATTTTGGAGCCTCCATCCTTCAAGGGGGGTATCCACTCCAGGTCCACCGTGGAACCAGTCCAGTCCAAAACCTTGGGAGTTGGTGGAGAGGGCGGGGCTTCACAAGGAGACAGAAATTCAGACAACGTCTTTCTCTGTGGAGTTAAATCACAGACTTGCATGATGTCAGAGTTTAACACTCACAGATGGGGTCTCTGGCAAAGACAGGATCTGTAGGGGGGCTGGTGAGTCCAGGTCCTGCAGCATTGATGGCAGAAACTCTGAACAAGTACTGGGATCCCTCAATGAGTCCGGTCACTATGAAGGACTCGCCCATGCCCATGGGCCGGATGGGGTCGCGGGTGACGCGAGTCCAGCGTTTGCCTGTCGTCTCTTTGCGCTCCAGCCAGTAGCCGGTGATGGGGGTGCCGCCGTCGTCCTCGGGCTCCTCCCAGTTTACAGTCATGGAGTCCATGTTGATGTTGGTTACTGTTGGTTTCTCACACTGACCGGGAGCAGCTGACAGGACACGGATGGAAAGAGTTTAAACCATTAGCATCTGAATCTACACTCCAAATCTTTAAGATGCTCTCAGTTTTCAGCAGAAAAAACACAAGTTCTGGACCAAGAATTAGCAAGCAAACAGAATAAACTTCAACCCAATAAAACTTCTATCTCTGATTTGTTGTTGCTGTCGTTGAACATTCACATGAATAAAGTTTCCTCCCTTACACGGTACAATGGATGTTGATGTGTTGAGTTTCTACTGAACGGCTCAACTCACTGTAAAGGTTTCGGGCCACCTCAGGCTCGCTATCCAGCGGCTCTCCGACTCCATATTTGTTCTGCGCCATAACGCGGAATACATATTCATGTCCCTGCATGAGGTTCTCCACGGTCCAGATCCGGTCTTTAGGCTCGTTGGTGACCGGTACCCAGGTCTTCCTGCTGGCCACCCGCCTCCAGATGACATAGTTTGTGACTTTGGAGCCGCCATCGTCCTTTGGTGGCAGCCAGGAGAGGGTAATCCTCTCAGCTCCGATTTCCTCAAATTTGATGGGAGCAGAGGGAGGACCAGGGCGTCCTGGAAGCACCAAGAACAAGTTCAGAAAATCAGAATCCTCATTGTTAGAGTCTCTGCTGAGGATCACAGCGTCCACAGCTCAGATAAAGAACCAGGCTGTGGTTTATAGAATATTCATGTTTAAAGAGCTGATTATAAAATGTCCCTGAACTTTAGGAAAGACCTGATCTCACAAAAGATCTCACAGAAGTAGAAGCTCCAGCTTTGAATAAAATATGAAGACAGATCAAATTCAAACCATCTCACAGCGTCCAGATAAACATGAAACGGTGGTTCATACCGAGCACGTTCAGCCTCATCTCCTTGGACGCCTTGCCGAGGCTGTTGGAGGCCACCAGCGTGTACAGGCCGGTGTCGGGGCGCTTGCCCTGCTGGATGAGCAGTGTGCAGCTGTCGTCTGAAACCATCTTGTTGATGTGCTCATCATATTGGACCTCCATCTTATTGTCAGACTTGTGGGGTGGTGCCTTGAACCAGGTGAGCGTGGGGAATGGACATCCACGGATCTTGGCCACGATGCTGATATCAGTACCCTGCTCCACCTCCATGAACTCCTTCAGCTCGATGGACGGAGCGCCTGCAGGACGAAAACATCTGATCAACTCTCGTTTCTATAAGCTTTATGGGTCTGGCTGGAACTGGTTGGAGGAAATCAAAACTGGGACACAGGCTTATGATTTGAGGTCTATCAAATCGAAACGGAGTGAGCAGCGATGTTTTCTGGAGCTTAGTTTAAGGCAGAAAATATATTGTTTAACCTGGCTGTTACCAGAGGATTCCACCAGGGAGCGCAGTAGAGAACTTAGACCAGGTAACGATGCTGAATTTGTAGGATGGAAACAAGGAAATGATAGAGGAGGTTGGACTAATGTTAAGTGTTTAGCTGACATTCTTATATAAAAAACAAAGTGCAGTGTCCCCCAATGCCACCGTTTCCTTAACAAATTCAATATGTACTTGAAATTTATTAATGGACCCAAAACATTGTGATATTATGAGTCATTTTTCCACTGAATTAATTCTGTTCTCCTTGTATTCCTTACTACCACCTCATCCTGTTCATTTACTTTGATTACGTGTTTATTTAGTCTCGTTTTCTTTCTAGATTCATAATTTCTTTGATCTTTAATCTAAAATCTTCCCCATGTTCCCGCCGAAGCTGTTTTTCTCACATGCCAGGGTGTCCAGCTCCGGTGCTCGAGGAGCCACAATCCTACAGGTTTTAGATGTTTCCCTGATTCTAATGAAATGGATCTCCTCAACAGCTTATTGAGTTCTGCCCGATCTAAAACCTGCGGGACAGCGGGCCGACTTTCATCCCTGTCGGTTCAAACCATTAATCTTATAGTTTAGTGTTTGGTTCATTTTGAGATTGTGGCAGATAAAAATGACATATTTAAAGGCAGGCCGTGTCTTTTTCCGTCATTTTTAATGCTGGTCTTTTTTCATACGATCTGTCAGATTTCTCCCTTCTTGGTTACTCTCCAGACAAATGCAGCGAGGCGGCCATGATAAAAAGCAGATATATCTCAAGCCTTCGTGTTCGGACACATCCTGGCCGAGCTGGGGTGAGATGTTTGACATATAATTACTTAATGTGTCTGTACCTGATTGATGCAAATATTCTGGTCTAAACCCCTGAAAGCTACATTTCCCATGATGCATCTCTTGTACGTTGATTAAAGTGTTCAGAGTCCGGGTCTTACAGGTCTGGTCCTGAATGAGGATGGGTCCAGCGGTGGAAGAAGGTCGACTTGGTCCGACTTCGTTGTAAGCTACCACTCTGAACTCGTACTCGTCTCCCTCCGTCAGGTCCTCCACCTTGAAGGTGGTGGTGTCCACGTCCCTCCTGTTACACCTGCAGATGAACACCAGCAGGTGAGTCCAGGTAACAACAAACCAGACCAGCAGAGTCAGCACTCAAGCCACAGCTCACAGAAAAGACTTTTATGGAGTTTTTATTGTCTTGTTTTGTTGAAAACAGAATATTTTAGTTCTCTTTGGGATAAAAGACTTTATACCGAATCCCAGAAGGTACGATGCTCAGAGGGAATCACCTCTGAGACGTGATTCTGCTCTACATAAATACATCTGGGTGGAGCTTTACCTCCTCCAGGACTCCTTCTGGGTGCCGCTGGCATCCCAGCAGAGCAGGTCCACGCTGTAGTGGGTCACAGGTGAACCACCGTCGTTCTTTGGAGCCTTCCAAGTCAAAGTCACGGTACCTTTCCTGATGCTCTGGATCTTCAGCCTGGTTGGAGGATCAGGAGGATCTGCAGGTAGTTCAAAGATCACATAAATGGTTTTAATTTGCTCATATTTTGTGCGGGAGGTCACAGAATGATCTGCTCAGTTGGATCAAATTTACTTTAACTTATAAATCTCCTTGAGATTGTTATAAATACAAGTTAAACAAAAAAAAAATATCACGCAAAATTTAATTTATTTCAGTAATTCAGCTTAAAAAGGGGAATTAGTATATAGACTCATTGTGATACTTCCAGCATTTATCTGGTATAATTGTGGTGATTTTAACTTACAGCTGATGAAAACCCAGAAATCTGAATCTTAGAAACTCAGAATATAGTAAAAAGTTCGATGTTGTAGCTTCTAAGAGCCAATCAATCAACTCTGACCAGCTGATCCATCCAAACACCAGCAGAGGCCTCCTGAGCATCTAGATCGTCTCAGTCTGTTCCAGTAGAGTCCAGCATCATGGGGAAGGCTGCTGACCTGACAGCTGGACAGAAACCATCACCTCCCTCCACCAGGAGGAAAAGCCTCAGCAGGCGGCTGCAGAAGAAGCTGGATGATCAAAGTTCTGCATCAAAGCTCATCAAGAAGAAGCTGAGAGGAAGGAAAAGCTGGAACAAGCAGCAGCATGAAGCAGCTGGAGAGGACGGTCAGGAAAAGCTTCATCAGGACTGGACTGAGGCTGGACTTAGAGTTTCCAGAGCCACCACACAGACGGATCCTGGACCTGGACCAAGGATTACTGGGTTGGACTGGCAAGCAGACTCTCCAGACCTGATCCCCGTGGAAACTCTATGGAGCGTTGCCAAGAGGAAGATGAGACACATGAGACGGAGCGATGCAGAAGAGATGAAGGACTGAAGCATCCTGGTCTTCATTCCACCCAGCAAGCTGGTAACATCCACGCCGCATGGAGGCAGAAGTCCATGCAGAAGCTCAGACCAAGACCTGGTTGATATGCAGGACTAGACCAAGACCTGGGTTCATATGCAGGACTAGACTGTTCACATGGTCACAGTTCTGGATTCAATTTCTTTTTTTTATTGATTTTATGTCATATTCAAATTTTATGAGATGAGGATTTTTCGGTTTCCATTAGCTGGAAGTCGTGATCATCACAATTATAACAAATCAATGCTTGAAATATCTCACTTTGCATGTCATGAGTTTATATATCGGTTTCCCTTTTTTAAGGTGAATTACTGAAATAAATCAAGTTTGGGGTGATATTCTGTTTTTGGTGTCACTTGTATGGTTTTAGTATAAACGTGAGCATCATCGACATATCCTGAACCTCGCAACATGACCTGCCACATGTCTGCTCACTACACTCAAAACCCCAACATTCAAACCCTTGCAGATCAGTTATGTTGACAGGAAGTAGATCATTAATGAACTTCCTGTCCAGTGTCGGAATGAAATGTGATCAAACCAGCACGACACGTACGGATCGGATCTCTGGCTCTGGTCCTCTCAATAGTCTCGACGAAGGGGCCAAACCCAAAGCGGTTCTCGGCACGGATGCGGAACAGGTAATCCTGACCATCAATAAGGTCTGGAACCACCAGAGACTGAGCAGAACAGGCTGGGTTTACCTGGAAGAACCAGATTCAGGTCTAACTTTACACACAAGCAACAACAGAATGATATCTCGGCTCAGAGGGATGGCTGGTACCTTGGTCCAGGCTTTGCCCTCCACAGTCTTCTTCTCAATGAAGTAGCTCTTCACCCTCTCTCCTCCGTCGCTCTCTGGAGGTTTCCAGGTGAGTCTACAGGTTCCCCTTGTTACGTCACTCACCTTCAGGTTTCTTGGAGGTCCAGGCAGGTCTGCAGGTCCACAAACAGGAAAGTGAATTCCCGAATTTACATCACAGGTCTCATTATATATCCCCTGCCAGGTAAGATGGAGTCAGAGTGGACTTGTACGTACCAAGAACGGTGACTCGGACTTTTACCACTTTGTGTCCAGCAGGGCTCTCAGCGTTGATGATGTATCGGCCACTGTGGCCCAGTTTACTGTCTGGGATCACGACCACCGACGTTGTATCACTGGAGTGGATCTGAGATAAAACATGTACATGCGAACAGTGCAGACAACAGACTGAACCAAAATCTAAGTCCTCATCTGTGCAGGGTGAGGTCATTATAAACGACTGAAATGCTTGAGGCTGAAATCTGGATTTTCTTTTATCCATGATGGATGTCACAGTGATATCTGACCTCCGAGTCCACTGGCAGCGTGTGAAGTTCGTTCTTCTTCTCGGTCTCGGCGGTTCCATCCACGAAGGTCCAGGTGACCTTGGGGACGGGTCGTCCAGTGATGGTGGCAGGAATCCTGATGGTGGTTCCGGCTCTGCAGTTCAGCAGGTCATGAGCGCTGACGTCTAGAGTCACAATGGGTTCAACTGGGGGAAAGACACATGAAGTTCTGCTTGTGGATCTGATACCAGTCAGAAGATGTGAGGTCTGTTTCCAACCACCACTTCAGAGCAGAGACATAAAAACTCATATAAAAAACATAGCGCAGATATTTTCTGGTTTTGGTGCTTAACCCTTTAATTGCTTGTTCTACCATTTGGTGGAACAAATTTTCCCATGACTGTAATGAATTTATGAAAAAGTAAATCAGTCTGAACCCTCTCTACCACTGGGTTTGGGTTAATAATGCCAAAAGTAAGTGTTGTGGAAAAAAAAGCAAAGCAACAAGTTTTCTTGCTTTTTAGTACAAACTTTAAAGGGTTAAAAGCTCCAAACCGGTGAAAGAGGTATCTTTAATTTTTGCTGCACAGGATAACATCGTCAGCGTAAAGACGGACTCTGTTCATAGTGTCGATCCTAATGCTGCAGCCTCATTGGCCTGGCTGGAAATCACTGCTGGTAGCAGTTTTTAAATGAAAGATGTGTCTTTAAATTCTTACTCAGGATGTCCTGAACCAGGATGTCAGCTGTCTTGGCGGGCTCTGAGTTGCCGGCGGCGTTCACTGCATAAATCCTGAACTTGCACTTCTTGCCCTCCTTCAGGTCAGGGACGGTGATTTCTGTGGATGGGTGGAGCTTGTCGGCAGGGTTCACTCTCCTCCAATCAGGAGAGCCCTCCTCGTGAACCTCAATGATGTAACCTTTGATCAGGCTGCCACCATCTTTGTCCGGAGGGCTCCAGGTGAGGGTGATGCTACTCTTGGTCTTGTCTTTAACCTCTGGAGTTCCTGGTGGGCTGGGGGGATCTGGAGAGCAAGAGCAGAAGGGGTCAAAGGTCAATCCCTCACAGGTAAAAACAAAATAGTTCTGGTTTTCTTACAGGACCATCAGGACTTGATCAGTGCTGATCCTCAGTAGAAGCTGAGGATCGAGCTGAAGCTAAACACCTGAGCACTGGTAAAGACCAGATCTACCTGTGGACTCTCGTACCACTGATCTGTTGTGGGTCAGGAACACTCACTGCATGGATCTGTGGCGAAGCGGCACTCAGTGGCCTCGCTGTGCGGTCCGACTCCTGCAGCGTTGCAGGCGGCGACCCTGAACTGGTACTCTGTTCCTTCTATCAGCCTCAGCACAGTGTACTGCAGGCCCTTCACTGCCGGCTTGGTAACCGGTGCCCGGTTGACGCGACCCCAGTACACGGCGCCACGCTCTCTCTTCTCCAGCCAGTAGCCCTGGATGGTGGAACCGCCATTGTCCAGCGGGGGGTCCCAGGTAAGGGTCATGGTGGTTGCAGTGGCTGCGATGATTTTGGGATTACGTGGAGGTCCAGGGAGGCCGAACGGATCTCTGAGCTGGACTTTCTCAGAGTCACAGCCATCACTGACACCGTACTTGTTTTCAGCTTTGATCCTGAACTGGTAAACTCCATTCAAGTCCAGTTTGTAAACCTGGAAGAACAAAACAGGTTTGTTCAGGACACATAAAGAGGCTGCTGACTAAACTCATAAACTTCAACATTACACGGATGCCTCAGTGACACAAAGAACTGGATGACCAGAAACCTCCAGCTTTTAGTCTCAGACAAACTCAGAAACAGATCAGGTCATTTATTTTCTATGGATGGTCTTTGACGCCATAAAAACTGTGAAAAACCTTTGTTTTATTTTTTACCAGGATGTGTCCTTTGACTCACATACAAAACATTACTAAAACTGCCCTTTTCATTGCAAAAATGAGAAAGATTCTGTCTCTCAGTGACGCCATTGGTCAGTTGTCCTAAAGCTTCCCTCAACAGATGGGGACGGACAGGAGAGAACACATCGCTCCAGTCCTGGCTTCTCTTTATAGGTTTCTCGTGAATTGGAGAATATTATGTCTGTTGATCCTGGAAACTCTCCCAGTTCAGACATTTGGACCCTTCTTCTGTCCAAATGATGGTCCTGAAGCGGTATCATACGCACCCCGTATCTCCGGTCAATGAGGTTGATGGTCAGAACATCAAAGTCCGACTTCTTCTTGCTAGCGTCTCTGCGCTCCACGATGTAGTTGGTGATCTCACTGCCTCCGTTGTCCTCTGGGGCATCCCAGGTCAGGTAACACGAGTCTGCCTTGATGTCTGAAACCACAATATTCCTCGGAGGAAGAGGACGGTCTGAAAATGCAGGGTAGGATCAGTCTCAATATTAAGAGATGAAAATGCCTTTAAAACATTTCCAAAGAAATATCAGCTGACGAGGGATGGCTCCTACCGAGGATCTCCACCTGGATGACATGCTGAGCCTTGCCAAAGCAGTTTTCAGCCACCAGTTTGTAGTTTCCTTTGTCCTGTCGAATGGTTTGTGGGATAGTGATCTTTGTCCTCATGGTGGTCCGGTTCACCTGAAGATGTAAAAACATGTGCTGGTTAAACTGGCTGAAGTAGTTCATCCTCTGAGGAGCATCAACGTGCTCAGCAGCAGCTTCAGAAGCAGCTGAAGCCCCCACCTCCTCCATCTCCATGGTCATCTTCTCCTCATCGGGCTTCTCCATCACCACATCGTCCTTCATCCACTGCAGTGTCGGCAGAGGAAGTCCCGTCACCTCGGCTGGGATGTCGATAGCTGCTCCTTTCTTCACAATGATTGCGTTGCTCTTGAAGAACTTCAGGATGGTAATAACTGGAGCAACTGTGACCAAAAGACATCACATTTTCACTCATCATGTTATTCAGATGAAGGTGACAGAAGCAGAAGCAGCATCAGAACGTACGCTCATCGTCCTGGATCCTGGCGGTTATCGGCTTGGATGGATCTCCATCGCCAACCTCATTCACAGCTTTGACACGGAACTGGTACTCCTGGTTCTCAGACAGGTTCTCAATGACTCCACAGCACTCTGTGAAGATCTTGCGGTTGGCCACGTCGAACTCTGTGCCATCAGACCTCATCTTCTCCACGTAGTATCCTCTGATAGGGCTGCCGCCGTCGGAGCGAGGTGGCTCCCAGGCCAGAGTGATGGTGGTCTTGCTTCGGTCGGTGTAGTGCAGTTTCTCAGGTGCAGATGGAGTACCTGCAGTTATGTGGAAGAGGTCAGCTAATATTCCATAAAAAACTGATGGGATGATGGCGCTAGGCCATGAATGGGTTGGTTTACCTTTGGGATCTTCAGCCAGGATGGGTCCCAGGTCAGCTGGAACTCCGTCACCGTACTTGTTCCTAGCAATGACCCTGAAGTCGTACTCCTCGCCGGCCAGCAGGCCCTGGATGTCGCACTTACAGGACGCCGTCTCGATGGGCTGGCGGAAAAGCTTCATCTTGGCGTCCTTCCTCAGCACCTCGTAACCAATGATGTCACTGCCGCCATTGTCCAGAGGATCTGACCAGGTAATGATGATGTTCTTCTTGGTCACCTGGACCGTCTTCAGGTCCACCACTGGTCCGGGGACGTCTACACAAATCAAGTGCCAGTTAGAAAAAAACATTTTACATGAACAAGATCCAAAATACAGAACCAGAACCACACATCAGACTGGCTTCATTCCAGAAGCTCCAGAACCTTCACTGACCCATGACATCCACTCTGGTCTCTGCGGTCTTGGTTCCGCTGCTGTTGGTGCCGGTGATCTGGTACTTTCCATGATCCGCCCTCACAGCCTTTTTGATGAACAGAGCGCTGTTCTTGCCCTCCGTCTCCACAACCATCCTCTCTTTGTCGATTTCTGCCTCATCTTTGACCCATTTGATCTCTGGCTGGGGTCGGCCCGTCACCACAGCAGGCAGTTTCAGTGGGTCGCCGGCTTTGATCATGACGCCGTTCTTCACCGAGTCGTCAAACTCCACAACCGGAGTTTCTGAAGGACACAGAGACGTTTGTGAAACACTTCCTGACATGAGCCGCGACGTCTGTTCTCTTAGACTTTGGTCTACCTGAATGAAACCGGTCGTACCTTCAGGTTCTTTGACGGTCACAGGTTCTGTAACACCAGGAGCTCCAGGTCCGGCATCGTTGACAGCCAGAATCCTGAAGTAATAGTCGGCTCCTTCGGTGAGGCCTGTGACGGTGTACGTCAGCTCTTTACACCTGAACTCAGTGCAGCGTTTCCACTCCTTCTCTCCAGCCAACACCTGCAAACACACCCAGAAGTTTAAAACCAAAGATTTCTGTTTTTGTGGCTTTGAGCTGCTGCTCGCTTTATTTTCTCTACCTTCTCAACGTGGTATCCCAGAATATCTCCCCCACCATTGTACAGCGGGGGCTTCCAGGCCAAGATGACCGAGTCCTTCCCAGTGTCCACAACCTTTGGAATGGGGGGTCCGGGAGGAACTGTGAGGACAGAGACATGTTTCATTTTAGGACATGAACATTATTCCGTCTGTCCATGCGGGTCTCCCAGCATCCCAGTCTGATCTGGTTCCTGCTGAACTTAGTAAATGACAGAAGCATTTTCTTTCTGATGCGATTCAAATTCTCCACCGTCTGTTGGTTGATTTCTAAATACTTCAGAATTTTTATTTAAAAAAAAGACTCAAAACTTACGGATGGCATCCATGGTCACGATGCGGTCGGTGGGCTCGCTGAAGGGCCCGGGGCCGGCCAGGTTCTCAGCACACACCCTGAAGATGTAGGTAAGTCCTTCCATCAGTCCGGGGACCTTCACATCCAGAGAGCTGAGGAGGGCCCGGTTGACTCGGGTCCAGTGTTTGCTGTTCACCTCCTTCCTCTCGATCCAGTAACCCAGGATCGGGCTGCCATTGTCCTTGGGCTCATGCCAGGAGATGTGAGCAGAGCTTGCTGTCACCTCATGAACTCTGGGAGTGTTGGGAGCATCAGGAGGATCTGGTGGGGAAGGAGAAGATGCGATATGGAGCTTCCAGGTCCATAGAAATGGTTTCTAATGTCTGAAATGGCTTTTATAAATAAAGCTTTTCTTATTGTCAGTTTCTGCAGAATGTAAGTACATTCACAGGAATCGAAAAGGACGTTTCTTCCCCAAATACACACAAATGATCAATTAAACATCATCTCTTATAAGATTTAGGGATAAATATACAGAATCATTTAAAAATAGTTTTTCTTCTTCTGATTTTGGTTTTATTTTAACCCATGAACGTTTCACTGAAGCCAGCAGATCATCAGAGAAGTCGGAATCATCCGGAACTTCCGGTCTGTCAGCTCTGAAAGGAGCTGTATTTTCATGGTTCACTCACTGAACTGGTTCTTGGCGACGAGCGGCTCAGAGATGCAGGGAGGCCCGCAGCCATACTTGTTCTCAGCGGTGACTCTGAAGATGTACTCCTTCCCTTCGATGAGCTTGGTGACAGGGAAGCTGGTGCCCTTCAGGGTGGAGGTGACGGTGATCCAGCCAATCTCATCGTTCTTGTTGTCCTTCTTCTCCAGGATGTAGTTCAGGATCTCGCTGCCGCCATCATCCTCAGGAGGCTCCCAGTTACAGATGACTGAAGTGTTCCTGATCTCATTGAAGGTGAAGTTGATCGGAGCGCCGGGTTTATCTGCAGGGCGAGAAAATCACATCGACGTTTCTTCCATAATGAAACACAGGATGAAGTGACCAGGAGTGAGAACTGAAGGGTAGAACATCTTTCTTACCCAGGACGTTGACGAAGCAAGTGGCCGTGGCAACACCGTGAGTGTTCTCCACCCTGATGGTGAAGATTCCGTGGTCTGCTCTGACAGACTCACGGATCATCAGTGCAGACTGGCCTTTCCGGGTTTGATCCAGACCAAGACGCTCACGCATGGGAGTCACAAACTCCTCCTCTGGCTCAGGAACCTGCAGGAAACAAAGTCAAAATTTACTGTTCAAAAAAGAATAAAAACACAGGAGCATTCATCTCCCCAAGGTCCTGGTCTGGACACAAACCTTGGCCTTGGACTTCTTTTTCTTGACCACAGGAACGATCTTTTTGGTGGGTTCTTTGGTGACATCTTCATCATTCCTCAGCCAGCTGATTTTGGGATATGGCGAGCCGGAGATGAAGGCATCGATGCGGATCTCCTCCCCTTTCTTAACACAAACACCAGACTGCACTCGGGCATGCAGGGTGACCTTTGGTTTTTCTTGAAGGAAAAGGACAGAAATTAAAGCCTGAAATGGAAAATTTCCTCCTGGTCAGAACATGTAAAGTGGACATACCAACGGGGTCTGCAGCCTTCATCAGCAGTGTGCTGCGGGATGGTTCGCTGACTCCTGCAGCATTCTCGGCTCGGACCCTGAACTGAAACTCCATGTCCTCCTTCAGGCCTGTCACCACATAGGAGAAACCAGGAACCAGGCTTGGGGTGACCCTCTCATAGCGATCCCCGTCCTTCTCAATCTTCTCCACAATGTAGCCCTGGATGGGACAGCCGCCGTCGTAGTCTGGAGCCTTCCAGGTGACAGTAATGGACTTGGATGTGGGGTCCTGAGCCTCCACCTGGATGGGTGGGTCTGGTTTCTCTGTGCAATCGATATAAACAACATGCAGTGAGATGAGCTGTCTCCTCTGAGGATCATCAGGTGGACTAAGAGGTGTTCTCTGATGTTCTGGAAAACAGAACCTACGTTTGACTTCCTCTGTGATGACCGGGTTGCGTAGCTCCAGGTACTCTCCGGCGCCGACCTTGTTGATGGCCTTCACCCTGAAGTAGTACTCACAGTTGACGTAAAGATCTTTGACCGTGTAGGTCAGGATATTCTCTCCAGACATGACGGGCATGTATGTTTTCTTGGATGCTTCGCGGCGCTCCAGCGTGTAGCTGACAATGGGTGTGCTGCCATCGTCTTCTGGGGCCTCCCAGCTGATCATGCAGGAGTTCTTGGTGACATCGTTGGATGTGATATGTTTACACTGACCAGGAAGTCCTGCATGGTTCAGGAAAGTGAGAAATATGTCAGAAAATGGCTTCAGGTCATCACCAGCCATGACAAATTCCAGTTAATGAACCATCCTACCAATAACTTTGACATTGATGGTCCCGGTAGCCGTTCCCAGACTGTTCTCCAGACTGACGCTGTAGGCGCCAGCATCAGCACGGCTGCACTTCAGCAGCTCCAGGTGAACACTGTTCATCTCCACCGTCATGGAGAGCCTGTCGTCGGCCTTACACTCAACCGTGTCCTTCTGCCAAACCATCTTCGGAGTCGGAATTGCCCTGTAGGGAATGTTCAAGTGCAGCTTCTCACCCTCAACCACAACCACGTCCTGTGCCTCCAGATCCATGGTTGGAGCACCTTAGACAAGAAAACAGGATCACCATCCTCTTCACTGTAATTGTAACTGCACATCTTTTCTATCATTGGAAAAAAATCTTTCCATGCTTACAGTCGGGATCTTTGGTGAAGACTTTGTCGGAGCTCTCTGACGGATCGCTGACACCAATGGCATTGATGGCACGAACCCTGATGACGTACTTCTTCTCTGGTTTGATTCCATCTTCGATCCTGAACTTCAGCTCTTTGATGGGTCTGCTGTTGACACGAAGCCACTTCAGCTCTGTACGGGCCTCCGCAACCTCCACGTGGTATCCAGTTACAGGGGAGCCACCATCCTTGGCTGGATGCTTCCACGTGATGTTGATGTGCTCCCTGCTGGCGTCCACGATAGTTACTTCCAGAGGAGGAGATGGAGGACCTGGACACACAGAAGGTGGTACAGTTTCCTAAACACACCCTGCGTATATCTGGGGAGAGCCATGTACCGATCTGATTCTTACTGGTTGCATCCTCAATGGTGAGGATCACAGTGGGTTCACTTGGATCTCCAACTCCGGCCTCGTTCTCCGCTCTGACCTGGAACTGCACCTCCGATCCTTCGTCCACATCCGTCACCTTAAACTGAGTCTGTCTGTCTGGAGTCTTGCAGCACTTCAACCAGCGCGTCCCGATCTTTTCCTTCTTCTCTATCACGTACCTGGAAGACAGCAGGAGTCAGCTGGACAGCTCTGCAACACTGAGGACAATGTTCACATTTTTGTTTCCACTCCAACTGCTACACCGTCTGCTCCACCTTAAACCCATGACACGACAACCTCTGCTCCCCCTTAAATCCAGGACACGACACCCTCTGCTCCACCTTAAACCCAGGACAACCACTGCTCCACCCTACACCATATGACAGCTAAATGAAGTCAGTTAACAACTGCTTAACTTAGGTATTTGTATTACTTGGTTATGGGTCTTCCACCGTTGCTCTTGGGAGGTTCCCATTTCAGCTCTACATGCCTCTTGGTGACATCCATGACCGTGAGGGCGTATGGAGGCCCAGGAGTTGCTGTAAAGATGTGACAAGAATTAAAAAATCTCTTCCAGAATGCTTGTTAGAAGCACGATGAGAGAAAATGTGGAAATCTCGTGCAGATGGTGATGTTTCCTCATCATAGAAGGAGCAACAACTGGTTTGTGAACAAGTAAGAGGAAGCAGCTTTTTGCAGTATTCCTGGAAACTTACTGAAGGTGTCTTTGGCGAGCACGGCATCCTCCAGCTCGCAGAACTCTCCCATCCCGACAGCGTTCTCAGCAGCAACACGGAACACGTACAGCGATCCTTCATTGAGCGGAGTCACAGAGTACCTCAGCTCCTTGACGGTGGTGTCCACGGTTTGCCAGGCCTTCCGCCGCACGTCCCTCTTCTCCACCACGTAGTTGGTGATGGGCGATCCGCCGTCACTGCTGGGAGCCTGCCATTTCAGGTCAGCACTGATCTTGGTGATGCCGCTTACCTCCAGCCACTGAGGAGAAGATGGAGGGTCTGCCATATGGAAACACAGATTATTAGTTCAGGACGAAAATGTGTCTGGATCACTTCCCTCGGCTTCCTTGCTGGACTTACAGAGTCTTTCCTTGCAGATTACGGGTTCACTGGGGTCACTGGGTTCACTCTCGCCAGCTTTGTTGATGGCTTTGACCCGGAACGAGTACTCCTGCTTCTCCATCAGGCCCTTCAGCTGGTGCTCAGTCTGAGGGACATCCTCTGCAATCCGGATCCAATCCTCGCTTCCAGTCTTCTGGAACTCGATGATGTAGCCTTCGATCTTAGCCCCACCATCATGTTCTGGACGGGTCCAGGCCACCAAGGCCGAGGTCTTGGCGATATCTCTGATGACGGGTTTACCAGGAGCCCAAGGAGGATCTGATGAAGAGTTTCACAGAAAATTATTTACTTGCTTCCAGAACTTTGCTGTCATGATTCTCTAGTTGAATCCTGATCCAGATACAACTTGAAACTAAACCTAAGTGCGTACCAATAGGATCTTTTATGAGAATAGGATCTGTCTCTGAGCTGGGTTTTCCAGGTCCAGCAAGATTCTCTGCCAAAACCCGGAAGCGATACTTCTTCTTGGTGGGGAGTCCCTTCACCCTGCAACCAGAGACAATGTCAATTAAAGCCACCCGGTAAGCTCCACCCAGTTTGAAGGGTTAATCATACCCAGGTTACCTGAAGGTTGTGTCTTTGATGGGTAGTTTATTACATCTGATCCACTTGTCGCTCTCTGGATCAAACTTCTCGATCCAGTACCCAGTGATGGGACTGCCACCGTCCTCGTCTGGCTCGAACCAGGTCAGGGTGACTGCATCCTTGGCGATATCAGAAGGAGTGACTCTGGTTGGAGGGCCAGGAGGATCTGAAACAGACAGAAAATAATATTTACTAATACACTGATGCGTCGCCTCTTCAGCGTTAGATGGGCTGTATGAACCTACCAAAGGAGTACTTGGCGATGATCGGTGTGTGTTCTGCAGGTGTTCCAATGCCGTACTGGTTTTCAGCGCTGATCCTGAAGACGTACTCCTTTAGAGCAGTGAGCTTACAGGCCGTGAACGTGGTGTGTTTCACTGTGGCCGACAGCTTGACCCATTCCTCTTTGTCCGTCTGGCGACACTCCACGATGTAGTTAGTGATGGGTGAACCACCGTCATCTCTGGGAGGGTTCCAGGCCAGGGCACAGGACTCGTTGGTGATCTCAGAGATGTCAAAGGCAGCTGGAGGGCCAGGTTTATCTGAGGAGGGAACCACAGGTTGAGAATCTCTAAAATCCTTTAATAGTCAGAAAATGATCAGAAGATGTTTTCAGTAAATCTAAAATGAAACATTAATGTGCTTCAGTGTTGTGCTTCAGATGACTGTTAGTAACTCCGTCTCAGTACCGAGGATGTTGACATCGATGGTGGCGGTGGCACGCCCGCAGATGTTGACAGCCTCGATGATGTAGGTTGCCGTGTCTCCTCTGCTGGTGTTGTCAATGGTAAGCTTGGAATGCCCTGGCTGGGTGTCGATAGTGATGCGGTCATCGGCCCGCAGGACGAGGTCTGCCTTGGTCCACTTCACACGGGGATCAGGCTTTCCTTTGACATCTGCTGGAAGCTCGATCTTGGTACCAGCTCTGGCAGTCAGTCCGGCCAGCAGCTTCACATCCAGCTGGATCTCTGGAGGTTCTGTTGTCATGATGAAGAACAAAAGTTCAGCTCTCCTAATCATCTCCAAACTGTTACTGCACTCTTACTTCCAATCTGTGTGAACCTGTAAGAATCTAAACTCATTGTTGACTTAAAGAAGTTGTATAAATGAAGAATGCATGGAGGTTTTAAAAACTATGTGAGTAGATATTAATTTTCACTTACAGATATTTCACCACTAATATGAAAGAAAATACTATAAGAAGCCCCTCCCCCATCCCGATGTTTGTCCGGACCAACCTCTGGCATCCACAGCCTGGATCTCATCAGTGGCCCTGCAGGGTCTACTGGCCCCCAACCTGTTGAAAGCTCTGACTCTGTAGGCATACCACTGGCCCTCGATCAGACCGGTCACCTGGTACCTGTTACCACAAAACAAAGACTAAGTTCTTGGGATCTGAAGTCCAGCTGAGGTGATACTGTCAGACTGCTGAGTCTCACTTCAGTTCAGGGCTGGGGTCACCACAGGGTTCCCACTTGTCTGTGCCACGCTGACATTTGTCCACCACATAGCCTTTGATCGGCGCGCCGCCGTCGTACTTCGGAGGCTCCCAGTAGAGGAAGATGCCTTTAGCACTCTTATCGCGCCACTTGAGGTTCTCAGGAGGATCGGGCACAGCTGCAGGAAGAAGGTGGATGAGATTCTGACCATTTATACAAATATCTGTTTCATCTGAATGAAAATGAAGTCCTGACATCCCATCAGACTCCATCGTTTCAGACTGAACACTTACTGGCTGGAGAAGAGACGCTGACTGGCTCGTCAATGTATGCCGGCTCTCCAGGTCCACACTTGTTACAGGCGGTGACGCTGAACAGATAGTCCTTTCCTTCAATCACATCCGTCACTGTGTGTTCCAGGTCCATGACGCCAGTAGCCACCTGTAGAATAAAACATGATGAGCTGTTGGTCCAAAAACTACAATTTCTCCGTTTCTGGAGAGCCTGGAAGAATTTTTGAAGAGAGAGACCACTCCTTAATCCAGAGCTACACTCCCTCTCCACAGTTACGCTCTCAGGGTGGCTGTCCTGGTCCCAGGTCAGACGGGTTTGGGCTGGTTATTCTACTGGCCTGACTGGTGACACAGTAGAGTTTAGTGTTTGATGGTGAGGTGGCTGAACCAGGAGGAAGCCCTGAAGGTGAGAACAGACTCCATCAGACACAGAAAGCCTGAGCTGCTGGGCAGGAGGAGGTGGTGGTGGCTTTTCTCTAGACTGTCAGGGTGGTGTTGGAAGGACAGGCCGGTGGCAGCTTCAGTTCCAAGATGGTTAAAACCTGGAACCTGCTCCACCTGGTGGCCATGGATGCTGATGGTGTGAACAGAGATAAGATACATGTCGTAGAAAGTCTGGACCAGACTGCAGACGGTCTGCTGGTCCTCAGACAGAGCCTGGGCCGGTCAGGTGCGCCACCAGGCCCATGGAGGTCGGTAATCCTTCTTCCACTGGATGGGGGCCGAGCCAGAATCCAGAAGCTGCTGAAATAGCCTCATCAGGACTCAACATAGCTGAGCGGAGCAGTCCTTCAGCCCTCTCAGCCTGTCAGGGCCAGAGGCTTTGTGTGGGTTCACCTTCCGTAGAATGGAGGCCACCAGCTGTTCATCACCAGTGGTAGAAGGGGCTGGGGTCCAGGTGGTTGCTGTGCTGTGGCTGAAACGGGTGAAAAGTTGTTAAAGCGAAGATGGCAGGATCTGGGTGGTTGGATACTGTGGGTTTTGGGGGCTCTGTCCATCAGGATGTTCAACCTCTGCCAGGCCTCTCTCACATTTCCAGATGTTAACTTCGGCTCCACTCTGGTCTTATAGTTGATCTGAGCCTCCCTGGCCTTCCTCTGAACTCCTTTTCCAGTTCCAGCACCCTGACCTTGTCACCTTCTAAAAACGCCTTTTTCTTCTGAACAGGGCAGATTTTCACGTCTTTTGAAATACATTTTTATTATTTGGTTGAATGGTTATTTGCTTGTGACAATGTCCTTACAAAACAGAATATATGAGGTCAGCAGATCTGGTATCCTGTTAAAATCCCCCACCATCATTAAAAAACAAGTTCCAGTTTGTCAGCTCAAAACAGCCCCTTAATGTTTCAGCTGCATCTTCATTCCAGACTCTAGTGGGTTCCATAGCGGTTCACCTGTTTTCAACTATGATCTGTATGTAGGAGCAGCAGGATGTTGTTGTGGTCTGAGTAGCCGAGAGGTGGGTGTGGTTTTCAGATGTATGTATGTATTTGGGATGTTGCCATAACACGAGTACCAGTAGGTTCTGAATTCTGGTGGGGGCTGAGCATTGTGGTGGGGGTTGTGCATTCTGGTGGGGGCTGAGCATTCTGGTGGGGGCTGAGCATTCTAGTGGGGGTTGTGCATTCTGGTGGGGGTTGTGCATTCTGGTGGGGGTTGTGCATTCTGGTGGGGGTTGTGACATATTGGTCTACACGGGGCAGATGTGAGGTGATGTTGCACCCCCCAGTAGGAACTCTGGCCACTCTCCAGAGCGACTGACAGCTCTTTTGTAGCTGTCAGTGATGTGCTCAGCTGTAACGTTCATTACCCACTTGCTGTTGACAGCCATGCAGAGCCCGCCCCCAACAGACTTCCATGCTCTTACTCCATCTCTGTCAAAGCGAATGATGTTAAAACTGTCCAGGTGAAAATCTACATCCTGAGAGAGCCATGTCTCTGTGAAACAGAACAAACTGGTTCCTTTATAATCTTGATCTGACTTCAGTAATGATGCAAGCTTGTCTGTCTTGTTCCAAATTGTGCATTGGACCGAGTTATGGCTGGTAGTGGTACCCAGCTCCCTTTCCTCCTTAATCTGTTCCCTATCCCTCCTCCGGATCCTCTTTTCCTTTATACCCGCTTCCTTTCGTGCCCCCGTAGTAGCTCCATCAGTAATCCAGTATAAAGAAATACCTCTGCTGGATCTGGTTGGGCGCGGTTCAGCTCCAGCAGGTGGTCCCTTGAGTAGGTTAGTCTACCTGCATTGGCGTTAAATGGCGCCGTTGTTTGTTAAGAAAGCCTATTTATGTGCCACAAGGACGATGATCAATAAAACAATTGGATAAATATCTGACGGCATTAACATTTTGACAGGACATGATCAGTCAATAAAAAGACACATAAAAAGACGGAGAAAGAACACGCAAAAACTTGAACTGTGTCAGGAGTCGCTCTCTTTGGAAAGGTGAACAGCACCCCCAAAATCACTTCTACAATCTGCTGAGACATTTAAGGATCAGCAGATCCACTTGAGTCCTTCTTTAGAATAGGAGTCATGTGGTTTAAGACTTACTTTGGCCCAGGTCTTGCGAGAAACTTCTCTCTTCTCAATCTGGAAATGGGTGACTGGACTTCCTCCATCATGCTCTGGAGCCTCCCACATCAGGTGGACATGGTGTCGAGTCACCTCAGCCACCTTGAAGTCCTTGGGGGCACTGGGGCATGCTGGGAAAACAAACCAGAGCAAGTCATTGGGAATATTCCTATGTTTTCGTGGTTGCGTGTTGTGAGCAGAGAAAACAGTTGTTACCGATAACGCTGACTTCAATCTCCCCGGAGATGGAGGAGACATCGTTCTCCAGATGCAGGGTGTAGGTGCCTTTGTCTGGGCGGACACTCGGTGAGATTGTCAGCTCCGTGTAGGTGGGCTTTGTCACCATGGAGACGCGCTCATCTGCAGTGGTCAGCTCCTTGTCACCAAACGTCCACTTGGCGACCGGAGTCGGGTATCCGGTGATAGGGACTCTGATGATGAGAGGCTGAGGGACAATCACTTCCAGGCCGTTCCTGAAGCCGCTAAGGTCAAAGGTCGGACCAACTGCAGAGACAAATGTTTTCAGAATTCTGGACATTCAGAAAGAATCCAAGTGATGATTAACGGTTAATCCTAACCCCTAGACCTAACTTATTAACAGAAGAGCAGAATTAGATTCTATACAATCGGCATTCAGCTGTTCTTTGTATGATTTTGGTGGTGGTTTGTACCGTGTGGGTCATCAGCCAGTAGAGGTCCAAGCTGCTCAGTTGGATTTGAGACGCCAGCTGCGTTCTCAGCACTAACTCTGTACTGGTACTTCTGACCGGGCTTCAGTCCGGACACCTGAGGACAGCAGTCACACAGTCGATAAATAATCAAAACACTCAGACATGAGACGAGCCGGGATCCTGTTGGGGGTCCATACCCGGTAGGAGAGGTCAGGACACAGTCTGGCATTGCAGCGCAGCCACTTGTCGGTCCCTTCATCACATTTCTCGATGATGTAGCCGGTGATCATGCTGCCACCATTACTGATGGGTGTTTCCCAAGTCAGAGTAACGGCCGTCTTGATTTGGTCACTGAAGTTCAGGTTCTGAGGCGGGCTTGGCCTCTCTGCTCAGACACGAAGAACGATGGATTGCTTGGTGCCATTTTACAGGAGCATAAATAAAACATGTGAACTGCAGGTTTCTACTCACCAATGGGGTCCATGATGTTGACGGGGTTGGTGGCAGCACTGGGCCTGCCAACACCGGCCTTGTTCTCAGCTCGGACCCTGAAGATGTACTCCTTGTGTTCCACCACATCGTTCAGCGTGGCCGAGCGGTCGCTGGCGCCACTCACCATTGCAGTCTCCCACTTCACTGATGTCCTATCACGCAGCTCAATCACGTATGCAGTGATCTCTGAGCCACCATCGAACTTGGGAGGTTCCCAGGTGACTGTGGCACCGAACCTGTTGACCACACCGACTGCCACGTTTTCAGGAGCATCAGGAACATCTGATGGCAGAAAACAAACTCATGACTCTGGACTAAAGTGTGTATATTTTTTTGTGAACAGAAGAAATAAACAAGTGCTACTTACCAAACTTGTTCTTAGCCTGAACGGCGTCTTCGGTGGCCACAATGGGTCCACTGCCCACACGGTTCCTGGCACAGACCCTAAACAGGTATTTGGAGTCCTTCTGGAGGCCACTAACACAGTACTCTGGAGTATCAGCACGATCCGTTGCCAAAGTCCAGGTCTTACGCTTCACATCGCGCCTTTCAACAACATATGCAATGATCTTGCTGCCGCCATCACTCTCAGGTTCATCCCAGGCCAAGCTGACCTCACCATCAGCAGTGTCCACCACTCTCAAATTCTTGATGGGTCCGGGGACATCTGGAAACCACAAATGTTAGACCTAGACTCTGCACTATTAGCAGTAAATTTGACTACAGATGATGATTTGAGACTTACCGATCACGTCCAGGTTGATGAAGGCCTCTGCCTCGCCATGCTTGTTTTTGATCAGAACTCTGTAGCGGCCCTGGTCCTCCTTGTTGGGGCTCTTCAGGCGGTACTCAGTCTTGTCGTTAGAGGTGTCAATGTTCTGAACAGGCAGACAAGTGTCCACAAAGAACCACTCGGCATTGGCTCGAGGATAGGCATCGTAGGGCACAGTCATGACGAAGGGTTTCCCAGCATCGGTCACCAGGTTCTGGTCTGTGGTTTTGATCTTTGGAACAGCTGCAGAGGAAACAGTCAGCAGAGAAGATTTTTATCAGCTGGTTTTTATCTCATTATGACATAACAACTTGTCTCTCAGAGGTCACCGTTGAAACTCTCCTAATACCGGGTCACCTGGGCTCACCTGCCAGCTCCAGCTTGGCCCGGGCATCCTTGTCTTTGGCCACGATCCTGTACTCTCCCTGATCCCTGGGTCGGATCTCACAGACCTGTAGCCGGTGGACTTTCCCTTCGCTGATCATCTGGTACTTGTCTCCCTGGACGATTATCATGTTGTTCCTCATCCATTTCACCTCCACCCGGTCCTTGTTGAGCTCCACCTCAAACACGATGTCGGAGCCTGGAGGTTCGAATACGTCCTGCGGTGGTCGGACGATCTCCACCGGCGTCTCTGCAGGACATAAAAACGCTGGTTGTGAGGACTGAACAGAGACATCTCTGTGTGGTGCTTTGAACAAAGAGAGATGAGGAGTTCACCTTCAACGAAGAGTCTGGCTCTGGTCCTCCTCTCATCGACACCGCAGGCGTATTCACATTCATCATCAGGTCTGCACACCTTGATGATCAGTCGGCATGTCTTCCCTTCTTTTTCCATGTGAAACCTACAGAAACACAGCACCGCTTGTGTTTTCATACCAACGCTCAGCAGAGTTGTTGTGTGCTGCTGCTCGTCTATAAAATAAGAAGCAAGCAGGTGGGTATTACCTGGGTCCTTCTCTGATCTCTCGCCCATTCCTGTACCACTTCACCACCGCCTTCTCTTTGGTCAGCTTGCAGGTGAACTCTGCGTCATCGAACTCGGTGATGGTCTGGTCCTTCAGCTGTGCTGCGAAGTCGGTGGGCGCCTCGCTGATTATCAGCTCAGCGGCACACTTGTCGTCTCCGACCACAGCGGTGTAATCGCCCTCGTCATCCATGACACAGTCCTTGATGGTCAGGCTGTGCTTGAGGCCATCAGCTCTGTAGACGATGCGTTTGCTGAGCGTCACTTCCTGGCCAGCCTTCATCCACCTCACTGTCACCTCAGGTCGGTTCACCTTGCAAATGAAGCTGACGGTCTTCTTCTCCTGAGTTTCGATGTCCTCAATGGGCTCCAGGAACTTCAACTTCTCCTCTGAGAAGTCACAAGATGATTATTGTGCTTTTGTTGTGTATTTTTGTGTAGCATACTGGACTGCTAGGACAACTTAATTTCCCCTTGAGGATGAATAAAGTTGTCCGTCCGTCCATCCATCCATCCATCCATCCTTCCATCTATCTTTCTATCTAAACTTTTCCTAAACTTTCCCAGCACTGGAAGGACATTCACAAGCATTAAATGTTGTATTTCAGACTGAAATGGATGTAAGTTCTGACACTCTACCCAGAATATGTACAGGTCTGGACATGAAGGACGGATATAAGCAGCTGTAGGCCCATGAGTAGGAACTCTATAACTAAGAGGTGGTTAACCCAGCTACATTCTTCTACATTAGAAGAATGGTTGTTTGTCTCTGTGTTGGCCCTGCGATGGACTGGTGACCTGTCCATGTGTACCTGCCTCTCACCTGATAACATGCTGGGTTGGGCTCCAGTTTCCCGTGACCCATAATGGACTAAGCGGTACAGAGAATGAATGAATGAATGAATGAATG
>JBAFTA010000014.1:443063-454303 GCA_036919975.1 Melanotaenia parkinsoni | reverse complement strand
TTCCTGGTTCTGGTCCTGATGGAGGTTTTCCTTCCTGGTTCTGGTTCTGATGGAGGTTTTCCTTCCTGGTTCTGGTCTTGATGGAGGTTTTCCTTCCTGGTTCTGGTTCTGATGGAGGTTTTCCTTCCTGGTTCTGGTCCTGATGGAGGTTTTCCAGTTTACTGTCTTGTTGTGCAGCTCAGGATGAAGGATTCAATCACAGAGAAGACTTGATGCGAGCCATTGTTTTTCCTTAGTTTGGTCATTATTCATGAACTGGTTTATATGTTTGTATGTTGTGCGGCTGGATGGATGGATGGATGGATGGATGGATGGATGGGTTGGATGGATGGAGGAGTGGGTGGAGGGAGGGATGGAGGGGTGGGTGGAGGGAGGGATGGTTACCTTTCACAGTGACCTTGGACTTGCAGAAGTCGGTACCGGCAGCGTTTCCGGCCTTACACAGGTAATCCCCTGTGTGGGTCTTTGACACCGGGCTGACCTCGAGGCAGGCCGTCCCATGCTCAAACGTGATTTTGGTGCTGGCGTCGGACTTCAGCTCCCTCCTGTCCTTCATCCACTGGATGGTAAGAGGAGGAGAGCCTCTGACGTGGCATTGGAGGCTGAGCTTCTCCCCCTCGGTCACCGTCAGTGGTTTCAGAGGAACATCAAATTTAGGAGGCTGGGCAGATTCTGAAGGAGTGAGCAGAGGAAAGCTGGACATTCCTGTTTTTTACACGGTAACAGAACTTTCTGTAGTAGTTATTAAAAACCTTCAGAGGAAACCTGGATTAACAAAGTACTGGATTACACTCAAGTCCTGATGTGACTGATTTCACATGAGAGGGATTATTAACGTGAAAGCTTTCATAGAAGCCAGCATGAGGCCCAGGTGGGTTTAGCTAGAGATCCGGTCCTACCTGAAACTGTGAGGGAGACCCGAAATGAAGCTTCTCCTGCATCGTTGGAAGCGTTGCAGGTGTAAACACCGCTGTCAGAGACGCCGGAGGCTCTGACGGACAGCACTGCCATGTTGTTCTTGAAGCTGACGTCGTATTTGTCTGACGGATAGATCTCCCTGTCGTCCTTGTACCAGGTGACAGTCAGCGGCAGGGAGCCAGACAACCTGCCCTCCATCTTTACCGTCTTACCTACCGAATCCATCATGGACTCAGAGGGCTTCTTGGTGAAGGTTGGGGAGACTTTGCGTTCTGTTTGTGAGGGAGAAAATGAATAAAATGAGGACACAGGAGAAGGTTAGAACTGAAAATCTGAGCATCCTTCACCAGGCCTCTGGGCCTTTACCCCAGCAGCAGAGGAAGCAGCACAGTTCAGCCAATGAGACGACAGGAACAGCAGCGAAACGCAGGAAATTCTCCCTACCTGCCCAGTAGATATTTATCTGACCTCAACAACATGGCAGAGCTCTCAGACTGTCCTGACACCAGAATAAAACCAGACCAGCCAGCCTGAAACTCATCTCTACACAATCCAGGACTTCTGACATGATAGAGTTCCTCCTGGTAACCAGCTGACATAAAGCAGCTGCTGTGGGTTAGCGTTAGCTGCTCTGTGGGGTGATGGTGACATGTGTTGGTTAGTGTGTTACCTATTTTAACATGAGCATGACAGGTGTCAGTTCCTTCAGCGTTGGAAATTTGGCAGGTGTATTTTCCTGCCGCAGCAGCTCTGTCGCTGTTCAGGACCTCCAGAACGCACGAGGAGTCGCTTGTTTTCACGTTGTACAGGTACGAAGCCCAGATCAGCTTGTCGTCCTTCTTCCAGGTCACGTACACCCTCTGGCTCCCGGTGTAGGTGCACTCCAGCCTCAGGGGTTTACCGAGCTCATGGGCCACGTCCGTTAGCTTCCTGACAAACCGGACCGGTTCTGAGAGAAGCAATGTTGGAGTCAGTATGAGAAAGCAGGGTTTGCATGCTGAGAACCAGAGACTACAGTCTGTGCTGTGTGGGTGGAGGAAACTGAGATGAAAAGTTATGTGGGTGGGACTATGGGGGTGACTCATGCAGTAAACGTTGCAGGTTACTGTTACCTAGCTTAACATAAGCATGGCAGATATCTGAGCCTTCGGAGTTGGAGATTTCACAAGTGTATCTCCCCTGAGCTTCCTCTCGGTCGCTGTTCAGAACCTCCAGAACGCAGCCGCAGTCCGTCGTCTTGACGTTGTACTGATAAGAGGCCCAGATCACCCTTCCGTCTTTCCTCCAGCTCACGTTCAGTCTCGGGCTACCGACGAACGCCACTCTGAGCGCCAGCGGCTCGCCCACTTTGAAGGTGGTGTTTTCCAGCTTCCTGATGAAGCGAGCGGCTTCTGTGAAGCAGTGATGGCTGTTAGATGCAGAGGTGATGGAGAGCCAGCATGGCTGGACTCTAGCCAAACCAGCCTGGACGGCCTGTTCTACCAGCTTCTGTTGAACTAAGTCATCACTCCGTTTCCTCCATTTGTCCAATGAAAACAAGACGCTAGACGAGTTCTGGTGTGAAGTCAAAGACAGATCCATCTGACAGCGGCTGCCTTTACGTTCTGCTAACACCTGGACCGACCAGCCGCTACTCTCACGTTGCTGCTTGGACCGTGGGGGCGTTCGGGTCCTGATGAGGACTGGACTGTGGGGCATATGTGGTCGTTGAAAACTTTGAGCATCTCAGTGGTTGAAAGGCTCAAAACGAGCTGTTCGCGCAGATGTTTGCTAAAATCTTCTTGTTCGTCTTCGTATTCTTCTACTAGTCACTGAACATGTAAAAAGTGTGACGATGGTATTAAATGTTTTTATCGTGTGAACACGGGATTGATCCCTTCACCCAGCGTCCACGTCAGCTGGAGTCTGACCTGATTTGTGCACCTTGCTGACATTTAAACGGATCAGACAACACACACTTTCATTTTATCCAGAATGGTTTGGTACGAACCAAAAACGCCTCGCTTTCAGCAAAGAGGACCGACGTGAAGCTGGTCAACAAAAGCTGGTGGAACAGAGCGAGTCCTACAGAGAATTAAACCTTCTGCTTGGCTTGGGTGTTCCCTGTTAGTGGATGAGATGAGATGAGGTTGTACCTTTTTTGGTTGTTTTACAAATGACGTAAGCATCGCAGACATCCAAGCCCTCGGCATTGGAAACTTGACAAGAGTAAACCCCAGCTGCTTCTTCTCTGTCACTATTGAGAACTTCAAGAGTGCACGAGGAATCGGTGGTCCGGACATTGTATTTGTACGAAGCCCAGATGGGCTTGCCGTCCTTCGTCCAGCTCACGTGGATTCTCTGACTGCCAGTGAATGTGCAGGTCAGGGTTAGTGGATCACCCAGCCTGTACGACATGTCTTCTAGCTTTTTCACCAAGCGCACAGGTTCTGAGAGAAGCAACAGTGGTGTTAGTCATGTCATGTGAGCTAACCTGTTAGCCAGTCAGTGAGTGAGTATGTTAGGGAGCATTTACCCAGTCTGACATGAGCGTGACAGACAGCAGAGCTACAGGGATTTGATATTTCACAGGAATATTTCCCAGCAGCCTCCTCTCGGTCGCTGTTGAGGACCTCCAGGACACAGGAGCCGTCTTTGGTCTTGACATTGTACTTATAGGAAGCCCAGATTGGTTTGCCATCCTTCTTCCAACTCACATACACATGAGGGCTGCCTGTATATGTGACCTGAAGCTTCAGAGGCTGGCCGACCCTAAAGGTCACATCCTCCAGCTTTTTCACAAAGCGCATGGGTTCTACAAGGCAAGGATGAGGTGTTAGTGAGTGAAGATAACTGAGATGTGAGTTAGTGAATAATTATGAAAACCTATGAATGAGGCTCATTTTTTCCAGTTTTTCAAACCATGTTTTCAGGACGCTCTCAAACTCAACTCATTTACATTTGTGGCTCCAGAAGCTAAATTCCCAGCTACTCCACTTGGACTAAAACCATTACACTGAACCCGACTCATCGCCTGAACGTGTCTGACCCGTAAGTCGCAGAATAGAAATGAAGGAAACTCCAGGAAGGAGGTGTGCTGAACAGCAGGCCTTCGTCTTTAATGCTGAGCTCAGTGTGTGAAGAACTACGTCAACCCTTCCGTCAGCTGCTGCTAATCAGTGCCCCAGATCTCCATCTCAGACCCTCCAGGGCTCAGTTAGCTCAGTTTAGATGTTAAAGTTCATGTTCGTCCACTCAGGAACAGACTGAAGCTGTATGGCTCAGGCTGGCGAAGCTGCATCTGGACAAACCACCAGATGTCTGGAACCAGGTCCTCTGGACAGACCAGACCAAGGTGGACATGTTTGGTCCTTAAACACCTCATAGCAGCTGTCAGCACGGCGGTGGATGTATGATGGTCTGGACACCTGCAGTCATTGATGGACCATGAACTCCTCTGGATACTAAAGTCTTCTAGAGTCGGATGTGAGTCCATCTGTCTGACAGCTGAAGCTGAAACTGTCTCGTACAGCAGGACAAAAATCCCAAACACAGCAGCAGATCTACACCAGAACCAGGCCCAGTCAGAGTCCAGACCTCATCCTAACTACAGGATCCAGATTGGCTGGAGGGGGAGGAGGTCTCAGTGGTCCAGTCAGAGTCCAGACCTCATCCTGACTACAGGATCCAGACAGGCTGGAGGGGGAGGAGGTCTCAGTGGTCCAGAGAACAGACCCAATCCTGACTACAGGATCCAGACTGGCTGGAGGGGGAGGAGGTCTCAGTGGTCCAGAGAACAGACCCAATCCTAACTACAGGATCTAGACAGGCTGGAGGGGGAGGAGGTCTCAGTGGTCCAGAGTCCAGACCTCATCCTGACTACAGGATCCAGACTGGCTGGAGGGGGAGGAGGTCTCAGTGGTCCAGAGAACAGACCCAATCCTGACTAAAGGATCCAGACAGGCTGGAGGGGGAGGAGGTCTCAGTGGTCCAGAGTCCAGCTTCTACAAGCTGATGGATGGTGGAGAGGAAGCAGTTTTTCACACACTGGTTCTGTTTGAGTTCCTGTTCAGTAACGACTTGTGTGATCTGTCAGGATGATTATGTAAGAGTTGGAGGGCTGGCTTCAACCTGTACATGGCCGTACACGCTGGTCCTGTTTCACCATGAAAAGCTGAAAATAACCAGCCTCGCTGGGATTTACCTAGGGTGACCTGGGCATAGCAGACAGCGGTGTTCTCAGAGTTAGAAATTTCACAGGAGTATCTTCCTGCTGCTTCTAGACGGTCGCTGTTCAGGACCTCCAGGACGCAGGAGTTATCTGTGGTCTTGACGTTGTACTTATAGGAAGCCCAGATGGGTTTCCCATCCTTACACCAGCTTACATAGACCCTGGGGCTGGCGCTGTATCCACAGTACAGCATCAGCGGCTGGCCCAGTCTGAAAGTGGTGTCCTCCAGCTCTTTGACAAACCTCACAGGTTCTACAGGAGGTAATGTTGATGTTAGTTGACTGTTCTTTATATTACAGCAAGCAAATGAACATAATGTGAATGGACCGATGGGGACAGGGTAGTTTACCTATCTTGACCATAGCATGGCAGATATCCGTGCCCTCTGAATTGGAAATCTCACAGGAGTATTTACCGACAGCTTCCCGGATGTCACTGTTCAGAACCTCCAGGGTGCTGGAGCAGTTGGTGGTTTTGACGTTGTATTTGTACGATGCCCAGATGGGTTTTCCATCCTTCATCCAGCTGACATAAATCCTCTGACTGCCGGTGAACGTGCACTCGAGCATCAACCGATGGCCGATCTTATAGAAGGTGTTTTTCAGTTTTCTCACAAAGCGGACGGGTTCTAGAGATCAGTTAGCAGTGGTGGAGTTAGACTGAAAACAAACTGCTTACATGACAAACTGTGGAAGTTAATTTGTTAACCTTACAGTGTGAGAGAGGGGTGAGCAGGCAATGTGCTTTACCTAGCTTAACATTAGCGTGGCAGATGTCACTTCCAGCGGCATTGGAAATTTCACACGTGTATTTTCCAACGGCTTCCTCTTGGTCACTGTTCAGGACCTCCAGGATGCAGGAGTCATGGGTGGTCTTGACGTTGTACTTATAGGACGCCCAGATGAGTTTGCCATCCTTCTTCCAGGTCACATTTACTCTCTGGCTCCCAGTGTACGTGCACTTCAGGGTCAAAGGCTCGCGCAGACGGAAATATGTGTCTTTCAGCATGTTCGTGAAGCGAACTGGTTCTGAGAGGAGCAATGGGTGGGTTAGCTGAATGTAGTTTGTTATGCTAGGACATGGGTAATAAAGCTGTGTAAATTAACTGAGGTCAATGTTTTAGTCCTAGAGAAGAACCACAACTTGTCGGAGCTAAGAAACGGCAACAAGTGGCAGCAGTTGTTGACACAGACGGTTTTTTTGAGGTGGTGACATTACCTAGGCTGACATGAGCGTGGCAAACGTCGGTTCCAACCCCGTTGGAAATCTCACAGGTGTATGTTCCGGCGGCTTCCGGCCTGTCGCTGTTCAGGACCTCCAGAATGCAGACGGAGTCCGTGGTTTTAACGTTGTACTGATAGGACGCCCAGATCAGCTTGCCATCTTTCTTCCACGTCACGTAGACCCTCTGGCTCCCAGCGTACGTGCAGATTAGCCTCAGCGGCTGACCGACTATGAAAGTAGTGTCTTCCAGCTTCGCGATGAAGCGCACAGGTTCTGAGAGAAGCAGTGCTGGGTTCAGAAACTGGTTAATGATGCCGCCATGCATGATGCCTCTATGTCAGAGTTAGTTTAGCCCTTATTGACAATGTAATAAATAACTTTAGCAAAAACACCATGAGGACTATGAAGGGAAGCTACATCTGTACTCTTATCCCAAGACTGGTTATTGATGTATATGTTAAGGTTTGAAGTTGAAGAGGAGTATCACCTTTCACCGTCACGCTGCAGCTGGCGGAGGCTGAACCAATCCGGTTCTCAGCCTTGCAGGTGTATTCACCCTGATTGAACTTGGTTGTCTTGGTCAGCTTCAAAGTGGCAACACCCTTTGTGAAGTCCATTGAGCATGTGTCTGACTTTCGCAGCTTTCCCCCTGAACTAAACCAAGCAACAGATATATCAGGAGTCCCTGCAATGTGGTATTTCAGGGTAACCACATCACCCGCAGTTACCCCCACTGGCTCCATCTCGCCAACAAAGTACGGTCGCTCTAAAAGGAAACATGATGGATGGCGGTTAAGGTGTGGATGAACATATGAAAGGATGAATTAATAAATGAGTGAATGATTGCTCATGAATTAGCTTTACAATGGGAACGGTAGAACTAAGCCCAATAACATGCACAATGCCTTTACCTAGAATTGACACTTGTGCTTCACATCTGTCACTTCCTACTCCGTTGTCAACTTCGCAAGAGTATCTGCCGGCTGCCTCCATCCTGTCAGAGTTAAGAACCTCCAGGATGCAGGAAGAGTCCGTGGTTATCACGTTGTACTGATATGAGGCCCAGATGAGTTTACCATCCTTCTTCCAGGTCACATTCACCCTGGGGGTTCCTGAGAAGGTGACCTCAAGCCTCAGGGGCTTGCCCTTCTCCGAAGAAAAGTCCTTCAGCTTCTTCACAAAGTGAACTGGGTCTGAGGGACGTAATTCCATCATCATTACACAAGACTCACTGGAAGCGGAGTCGATATGTTTAAAAAGAAGTCTAACATGCTGACAAACCTTTCACAAACAGATGAACTGGGCAGCTTCCCTTTCCTGCACTGTTAATGACCTGGCAGGTGTACTCTCCTGCGTGGGACTTGTCAACCTTGTGAAGCATCAAAGAGGCCCCGTCGCCCTTCATGGAGATCTCGCAGCCTCTTCCATGCTGCATTTCCTTAGCTCCCTTGAACCATTTAACTTTCAGAGGGGTGCTTCCTTTCACTTTAGCTGAGAAAGTGACATTTTTGCCAGGCAACGTGTCTTGGGCTTCAGGTGTAGCCACAAAAAACGGAGGTTCTGGTTTCAGATAGGAAGGGTGGATTATTATCTTTCAGTGATGACCCGATTGATGCTCAGAAATCATCCTTGTCTTCATTTTTACTGACCTGTAACATTCATGGAAGCACTTGTCTCGCCAGCTCCTGCAGCGTTCACAGCTTCACATGTGTATTTACCAGAATCAGACATCTGGATGGCTGATACTCTCAGTAGGCAGGTGTTATCTGTGCAGCTGATCTCATAGTTTGGACCACTCTTGATTTCCTGACCGTTGTGGAACCAGGACGTTGTTAACGGAGATGATCCGGTAACTTTACACTCCATCTCTCCAGGCTTCCCCACAACAAGGTGGGCGTCTTTCAGCTTCTTTACGAAACTCGGTGGAACCAACTTATCTGTTTGTTAAAAAACATGTCAGTCGTTTCTGAGCTGTCTGCTAATTAAAAAGATCTCGTTTAATCAGAAGCTAAAAAAGAGAGCATGTAGGAGTCACCAACCTGAGACCGAGAGCTTAGTTTTGCACGAGGCTTTTCCAACATGATTCGTAAGCTCCAGTTTGTACTCTCCAGCATCTGCCTTTTCAGCAGACCGGATCTTCAGCGTGGCCACCTTCTTAGTGAAGGACATCTGATACTTTGCGCCAGCGCTGAGCTCCTTGTTGTCCTTGAACCACTTTGTTTTCAGTTCTGGTGAACCAGACACTGAAACTTCAAGGGAAACGTTTTCTCCTGACTTGACACTCATGGACTCTGGGCTGTCCACCACAGCTGCCGGTTCTACAGTCATGGGAAGGAGATATTAATCTAACTGCATTCTTCTACGTTTATTAGTGATGGTATCAACACTGGACTTCTACAAACCTAAAACGGTCACTTGGGAGACTGACTCCACGACGCCAGAGTCGTTCCTCAGCTGGCAGCGGTAGGTACCAGCTGTGGCTGAGTCAGCCTTGGGCACTACGAGCGTGGCCACATTATTCTCAAAGGTGATCTTCCTGTTGTCGCTGTCTCGGAGAATGTGATCTTTGTCCTGGACCCAGGACACAGTAAGAGGCTCAGACCCTTTGACTGTAGCCGTCAGTGTCAGCTCCTGGCCAGCTTTCACTGACTGGTCCACAGTCTTCTTGACGAAGGCTGGTCGTTCTGAATCACGATGGAAAGATCATACGTGAGGAAAAGAGGTCACGTGTGGGTCGAGCTTGGAGGAAATGGCTCTGTACTAACCTGTTAGAGTAACGGTGGTGCGGCAGAATTCGGTTCCTACATTGTTTGACACCCTGCACTCATAAAGACCTGCATCATCAGGCTCCAGTTTCATAACATGAAGGGTGGTGGAGCTGCCCACGCTCACCATCTTGTACTTCCTACTCTCCTTTAGTGGCCTTTTGTCTTTGTACCAGTTCACCTGGAAAGGTTGAGTGCCATACATCTCACAGTGCAGGCAGGCATCTTTCCCTACAGCCCCCTCCACTGGGCTTGGACTTTTAGTAAATGACGGGGACTCTGGAAAATATATTGTGATATATTAACAGAGGCAACATTCACGAGTTCTGACAAGCAAGTCTTCACGGCAAGTAACTCAGCCGAGCATTTCCAGTGGATTTAAATTCTTGATCGAGGGTCATGCTGATGTTCAGTCCATGCTAGAGGATCCATCCAAACCCTCACCAAACACAGGTCTAGACTCGGGTTCATGCTAGTGCATAATCTGAGGAGAAGCTCATATCTCAGTGAGATGAAAGAAAAAATGCGGGTGTATGTGGTCATTCCACCAAAAACGAGGAAAATCTTGCTTCGGAAAGAGATGCTAATCAGATTCATGCTATCTGATCCATTGGAGGGCTGGAATCTCGTTTCCATGCTGACATTTTCAGTCATAAAACCTCAAACACAAGCCATAATATCAAAATCAGGAATGTGTGTTCCTTCTCTTTCATGCTTAGCTTAGAGGTAACAAATCCACAAACGATGTGCAGTGGAGATTTCTGCTGAATAGCTGACCTTGAACAATGAGAGTGGTGCTGCAGCTTGCACTGCCAGCATCATTATGAACCTCACATGTGTAGACTCCATTATCGTCAAACCTCGCCGAGCGGAGCTGGAGGTATGCCGTTGAGTCAACCAACATTGTTTTATAGTTGCCTCCATCGGTTACCTTTTGGTCATTTTTGTACCAGCACATTTTCAGGGAGCGTGCGCTGGTGGCCTTGCATTCAAGACGGTGTCCTTCACACTGCTTCACAAACGTAGTGGGAGGCAGTTTCAGGATAAACTGAGGAGGCTCTGCAAAGTCAAAAAAAGATAAAGTTACTATCGTCAATACTGAGGAACACGTGCATGACTGGGATGGATGGAGGATGCGGACGGGTGACTGACGACAACACATATCGCTGGAAAGAAAGTAGGAGGTAGAACGTGAAGGATGAGCAGCTGTGAAAATTAAAAAAAGATGGAGTTAAATGAGTGGTGATGGTTCTGGACAAAGAAAGAAGAGTCCAACCTTTCACCAACAGCTCTGCTGCACTTCTCACTGTCCCTGCTTGGTTGCTAACTTGGCAGGAATAAATTCCACTTTGCAGATTCCCGACTGAATCAAGCTCTAAAGAGGAAGAAAATCCCTCCAGTCTAACAGTACATGAGGGTCCGGTGATGAGTTCCATGTCATCCTTAAACCACTTCACCACAAACGGAGTGGTGCCTTCAAAGGCGCTTCTGAAGAGTACGTCAGACTTTGGTAGAACAGCCTGAGACTCCGGCTCAGACACAAATTTCGGTGGCACTAAAACCCACAAAGAGAAAGGATTATGGTGCATGTCCAACAGCTGCTCAGCCAACGTCATCAGCTCTGAATGCCAACCTTTAGCTGTCAGAACACCGCTGCACGCACAGCTGCCGGCTTCATTCCAGACTCTGCAGGAGTACTCTCCTGTATCTGCACCTCCAACCAGCCTGAATTCCAGGCAGACTCGCTTTTCAGACTGCAGGAGATTGTACTTCAGGCTGTTGATAATTCTTTGTTTTCCTTTGTTCCATTCAACAGATAACGGAAGCGAACCGACCACTCTGCACTCCATCAGAACCACGGATCCCACCGGTGCCTGGATGTTTGTTAACTTCTGAGTGAACGTGGGAGGAATTACCTGGTCTGTTTGAAACAACATGACAGGTTTGAAATGAAAATGTGGTTCTATGAAAGCTTTGCTGTTTTCTACAAACCTAAAACAATCAGCATGACTTTACAGCTGCATGCCCCCACGAAGTCTTTCTACTTTCTACTTTCATCAGGTACTCGCCGCCATCTTCCTGCTGGCAGGACTCTATGTAAAGACTTCTGAGGTTGTTCTCAT
>JBAFTA010000014.1:430363-442963 GCA_036919975.1 Melanotaenia parkinsoni | reverse complement strand
CTATGAAAGCTTTGCTGTTTTCTACAAACCTAAAACAATCAGCATGACTTTACAGCTGCATGCCCCCACGAAGTCTTCTACTTTCATCAGGTACTCGCCGCCATCTTCCTGCTGGCAGGACTCTATGTAAAGACTTCTGAGGTTGTTCTCATAGTAAAGACAATGTTTTCCGCTTGGCTGGAGCTCTTTACCACCTGTGCTCCATCTTATATTCATCTGAGGAGTTCCGGCTACTCTGCACTGGAGACTAACCGGATCCCCACGAGTCAGTGTGACCACCTCTGGCTTGTCCTGAACTGTAGGTGGTTCTACAGCACCAGGAAAGACAGGTGAGTGTGTGTTGATGCAGTGATAGCGAGCTGTGAGGTTAGGCAGGTGAATCAAGCTGGAAGTGGAAGCACCTTGTACGGAAAGTGTTGCGAAGCACACGTCAAAGCCTGCCTCGTTTACAGCCTGGCAGGTGTACTTCCCGCTATGAGTCCCATCACAGGAGGGAATCCTGAGGACGGCGTCTTTGCTCTGAAAGGTTCTCTCAATCATTGTACCCTCTGGGATCCAGCTCTGGTCTTTTTGCCATTGCACAGTGATCGGCAGGGAACCTTCCACGGAGCAGCGAAAGACGGCCGGATCTCCCCGAACAGCGGAGACATTTTCTACCTTCTGAACAAACGTGGGAGGGACTGACGGACAGAGAGGATGTAAATGTAAATGTTCTGGTGATGTTTTGGGTGAAAATGTCTGGAAAACATGCTGCGAGACAAACCGAGACACAGCAGCTTCCAACCTCACTGGCAACCACACACTCATAAGCACCCACATCTTCCACATTACAGTCCTGGATTATCAACCCCACATTTTCTCCATCAGCAACTAGATGTTTTTGGCTGGATTTGATTGGTTGTTTGTCTTTGAACCATGTGACCATATATGGAGCACTTCCTGTCACTCTGAAGTCAAACACCGCTGTTGAACCTTGAACAACGTCATCTGTTCTTCAGTGAATGAAGGAGGCTCTGAAATAACAAAGCAAGTCTCTCTGAACCTGGGAGCTGAACTTCATCGTGATTTGACATGAGGAGGAAACCAACCTTTGACCTCCAGCTCAAAGCTGCAGCGTACAGCGCCCGCTTCCTTCCAGGCCTCGCAGAAGTTTCCCACCCTCCCATCCACTAACTGGACTGATTTCTAAAGCAGCCACTGAGCAGGACAAGGACAGTTTGTGTTTGACGCTCCGGAGGATCTCAGCTCCAGCTCTGAACCAACGCACAGAGATCTCTGGAGAACAGAAACATGACTCTCAAACACCTTCCTGCCTCCTACTCTGACAAGTGACACCTGTTCAGGTGTTTCAGTGAAGAACGGCAGTTCTGAAAGCAGCACATGCAGATGTTACAGAGTCTGGTCACCAGAACAACATAAACCGACGAGACATCAGGAACCAGCATGAACCTTTGACGAAGAGCGTGGCCTGGCAGGAAGCCGAGCCCACATCCTTCTGGATCTCACACACATTTTCTCCAGAATCGTAGCTTTGGTCACGCAGCAGTCGGCGCTGGACAAAACCTCCTCCTGCTGTTTAAACCATCTGATGTTCAGCGGCGGCGTGCCCCAAATAAAGAATGGCTTTTCCAGAATAAATGGCGGTTCTGTTGGTAAACAAAACCATTTCACAACGTGGTCTCAGCTGAAAACAAATGAGGATGAAGATGAGCTCAAACCTTTCACCAACAAGATCCGGCAGCAGTTAGCGCATCCGGCCGCTGTCTCTACCCTCCACCTCAACCACTTCCAGGACAGCAACCATTTCTCATCAGAGCAGATTTCTGTCCCATCTTTGTACCACTGTATCCTCATTGGCTGCGAGCCGCTCACAGCAGCCTCCAGACGAGCTAAAGATCCGTTTACAGCTTCGGTCTGCCTCACAGTGAAACATGGCTCAATAACCTCATCTGTTACACAGAGCATGCAAACAATGGTAAGCTGGTTGTCGGGTCTCATGAGGGACAACAAAGTGACCTAACACAGTAGAATATATGAGCGCAGCAGCATTTGAAACCTGGCAGGCGTATTCACTAGAATCACTTTTCTCTGTGTTTATAATCCTGAATCTCTGGCCTGATGCCAGCTCCCTTCCCTCCTTCCTCCACCTGGACTGGACTGGTTCGAATCCTAAAAACCTGCATTCAAGCCTGGCTGGGTCCCCCTGCATTACTCTGACAGACTGGTTCTGGGACAACAGAAGGAATTAGCTGCAACCAGAGTGTTAATGAAGCTGGAAGCTGGACATGAAAGCAGCAGTTAGAAGAAGATCTGCAAACATCTGACAAACCTGTCACCATCAGCACAGCGCCACATCGCTGAGTCCCAGCTCTGTTCTGCGCCTCACACACATACTTTCCGCCGTGGGACAACTGAGCATTTCTCAGATTCAACACGGCACTCGTGGGTTCAGAGGACAACTTAAAGTGCTCGTCTTCTGTGAGCTCATGATCATCCTTGATCCAGAGGAAAGTCATGGGGAGTGATCCAGACAACATGCACTTCATGGATATTTCAGAGCCCACCATGCAGGACATGTCCTCAAGTCTCTGAACAAATGATGGCGGTTCTGGTAGGAAAAGACCACAAATGAGTCAGCATCTCCCTGATCTCATCTGACACTTTAAGTTAAATAATTCACAAATATACATAACAAGAAGAGTAGATTCAGGGGGAATATCATCCAGCAAGCATCCACAGTGAAATGTGATCATAGACATGCAGCAGGGTGACGTCTGGACTAACCTTTTAAAGAAACCTGACAAGAACAAGAGGTTTCCCCAACAGGGTTTGCTACGGTGCAGCGGTAGATCCCAGCATCTCTGGCTTCACAGCCCCACACCTGAACAGCCACTCGGTCTCTTTCTATACTGACTTTATGCCTTTTGTCGCTTGTGATCAGGTTATCGTTGAGGAAACAGCTGATTTCAAACGGAGCAGAACCTGAGACGGTTCCTTCCAGAACAATGTCTGATCCCTGCACCAGCTCAGCTGATTCAAAAGGCCTTACAAACACTGGAGGCTCTATAAAACACACAGCACATGTTTGGTTTGAAGGTGTGAAGAGAAGGTTCTGGCCCGACAAGGAAAGTTTGGTCCACAGAATTCATGCTGCCCTTTTCTGTTTGAGCCGACAGGTCACCTGTTCACACCTGCTGCCTGCACCGAGGCAGAGAATACGCTTCCTTTTTAACCTGTTTACGTTGTCTCCATTATTCATCCGTGCTCTGGGATGCTAAGCTACACGCATAGAATCGTCCGTACCCGGGGATGCTAAGCTACATGTGTAGCCACAGCTGCCCTGGGGCAGACTCACAGAAACGTGGCTGCAAGGCAGGCGAAGTGTTTTGACCAAGGACATAATGACAGATGACTGGGCGAGTGGGAATTCGTACTGCCAACCTGCTCTACCTCCTGAGCTACTGCCGTAGATGGTATGTAAGGACCCTAAACCAGAACACTGGGTCTGGTCTTTGAAAGTTTCGATCATCTTTACCACTGTTCACCCTGTTACCTTCCATCTGGTCTACCTAGTCCCTGTGCCGTCCTCTACCGGTTACTCACATATTGCTGCTTATGAAAGCTGGATTAATTTCTGAGGATGCGAACAAACGTTTTAAACAAATCAAATCATACAAGGTTGCTATGATGAAGTATATGCTTGGGAGGGAGGGTTTAATGCATAACAGCAGCTTTCCAGTTGCAGCCTGTGGTGTTCAGTGGAGAAGCTGGAAGCTAAACACCTTCTCTGTGCTTTGCAGTGATTTGGTCTAGAGGAACAGAATCTTGTGGACCAGACTTTGGGTCTACAGTGTGTGTGGAGAGGAAGGTAAACTCTGAACCAACCTTTTACCGTTACCGAGCTGCTGCTCTGGTCTCTGCCGGCATCGCTGGACGCCTCGCAGACAAACTGTCCGCTATCCTCTACACAGCAGCTCTCTACCAACAGGGTGGCTACCGAGCCGTCAAAGGATATGCTGTGTCTGTGGTCCAGAACCAGTTCTGAGCCGTTCTGAAACCACCTGATGTGGATGACAGGAGTTCCCTGCACTCTGCAAGACAGCTTGAGAGGCTGTCCAGCCTTCAGCAGATACGAAGGCTCCAGCTTCATTGTAAAAGTGGGAGCGTCTGTAAACCAACAGCAACATTTACAGTGAAAACAAGAAAAGAAGGAAGACAGTTCTGCAGAAGAAAGAATGAAACGGCACCTTTCACAAAGAGAACTGCGGTGCATTCCACCTTCCCGGCATCGTTGGACACTTGGCAGGTGTATGTAGCCGAGTCACTGGGTTTCACAGAAAGAAGCTCCAAGGAGCTTGAAGAGGTCTCTTTTTTAATTAAACACTTTCCCCCAGAAAAGATCTCTTTCTCTTCTCTGAACCATTTAACAGCCAGCGGAGCTGATCCAGTAAAGGCTGATTTTATCACAATGCTGGATCCTGGAGAAACATCCTGGGACGCAGGTCTCACAGTGAAGGACGGAGGTTCTGGAGTTATTTGGGAAGAAGAACAACATGCATGTTCAAAGTCTACTGATTAATACTATTAAAGTCCAGCTGTATGTGAGATGTTCATCTCCTCTGACCTTTGACCGATAGAGCAGCACTGGTTTCTGTTACTCCAGCTTCATTAGAGGCCCGGCAGGAGTAATTTCCCTCATCGCTCTGATCCAGGCCTGTTATGGTCACAGAGGCCGTACTTTCACTGAAAGCCACTTTATATTTATCACCACTGTGGATTTCTTTCTGGTCTTTGAACCAGGACAGAAGCAGGGGCTGAGATCCAGCCACCCTGCAGTCCAGGGTAACATCTCCACCAACGCTGCCGTCGGCTTTCTTTAGAGATCTGGTGAAGGACGGTGGAACTGCACGATCTGAGCAGAGGAGTGAATCACATGTAACCGTCATCAGGTGGTAGGGCTGACATAGTTTGTGCTGCATCGTGTCTGAAACTAACCTATAACGGTGACCGAGCACGTGCACTGCTCTTTCCCCACGTTATTGGACACCTCCATCGTGTACTCTGAGGTGTCTCCTCGGTCTGCCGAGAGGATCTTGAGAACAGCCACGTTCTCCTTCACTGTCATCTTATATTTACGGCCACTGATCATCTCCTTTCCATTTTTAAACCACTTCACTTTCAGCTCAGGGCTTCCAGAGATCGAACACTCCAGCGTGGCCATGTCGCCGGCGGTCACGTTGATGGACGCCGGACTCTCTAAAATCCTGGCAGGCTCTAAAACACGATACCAACTTTAAGCTTCAGAAACAGATATGAAGTGTGGAAACACATCAATGAAACATGGATGTTTTCTGACCTTGGATGGTCAGGACGGCCTCACATTTCTGCTGCCCGGCCTCGTTTACAGCCAGGCAGGTGTACTTGCCGCCATGTTTCAGCTCTACAGACGAGAAGAAAATGCTCGCAACGCTGTTCTCAAACGTCACTCTGACGTTCTGATCTTCTCTGAGAATATCAGAGTCTTTCATCCATTTGACGGAGATGGGGGCGGAGCCTTTCAGGACTCCCTGAAGTTTCACCGCATTTCCTAAAACCGCCGTAGCGCTTTCTATCCTCTTTGAGAAGACAGGTGGCTCTGAAAAAACAACGTTAGCAAGTGATGGTGGTGTTAACGGCTGCCAGAGGCACTGCAATTAGTCACAAATGCAGCGTCTTTAAACTCCACTAACCTCGTTGTTTAACCACTGACGTTGAGGTCGCCGAGCCGACCTCGTTGGACACGACACATTCGTATTCGCCAGTATCGGCGCTCTCAAACCTGTGGATCTCCAGAGAGATCAGCGACCCCTGTGACACTATGCTGAACTTCTTATCTGCAGACAAACGTTTCTTATTCTTCTTCCAGGCCACTTCGAATGGTGCTGAGCCTGAAATCTCAAACTGCAGCACCGCTACTGAACCTCGGACCGCCTCTATGGATGCTAAACCCTTAGTGAACGATGGAGGTTCTGATGGAGAACACGGTCCAGTTAGTCAAACATATGCTGAACATTTGGTTCAAAGGAAAACTGTCCTCAACGTGCGTACCTTTCACTGTAACCTTCGTGCTACAACTTTCACAGCCAGACTCATTAAGAACTTCACAGCTGTAGTTTCCACTGTCGCTCAGCATCACATCTTTCACCTCCAGAGTGGCGAGGCCGTCCTTCAGACTGACCGCAGACCTGCCGCCAGCCGCTAGCTCCATGTTGTTGAAGAACCAGCTCACATGGAGCTCCAGGGATCCTTTGACAGTGCACTGCAGCCGGGCACTGCTGCCCTGCTTCCAAACCGTGGTGGATTCCAGCCTCTTCACGAAGGCTGGTGGTTCTGGAGGAGGTCGTGGTCAGAAAGAGCAACCATGGTGGCAAAGATGTCAATCCAAACAACAACCCAGCAGTTAAAAAGACAAGATTCATGATGCAAGAAAGAGACACCAGACACAGATGTTCAACAGATGCAGGACAATTAACAGCTCTTACCTTGAACCTTCACCGAAGTGGAGCAAGATGCACTGCCAGCTTCATTTTCCACCTTACACACATAATCTCCACAATCCTTCAGTGTGGTCTTCAGGATATCAAGAGTTACTGTCTTATCCTGGAAAGACAGTTTACAGTCTGGAGACTGGTGAACTTTCCGACCATCTCTGGTCCAGGTGACAGTTGCTCCTGTGTCCTCGTTCACCTGGCACTCCAGATGCAGAGGCGCTCCGACCACGGCAGCAACCGGAGCCAGGGGCTTCACAAAGCTGGGTTTACCAACAACACGCAGCTCTGTGCTGCACTCAGCCGCCCCGCAACCATTCCACGCCCTGCACACGTACCGACCCCCATCCGCTGCCATCAGCTCGGGGATCTCAAGAGTGTGCTTATCGTTTTCACAACAGGTGCGGAACCTTGTGGGCACTGCCTGGTGGTCTTTGAGCCACACAACATTCAGAGGAGCAGATCCTCTTATCACACACTGGACCAGAGCCCTCTGTCCAACATACACAGTCTGGAAGTCGGGTTTACTTAGAAAAACAGGAGGGAATTGCTCTACAAGGATTAAGAAGAAACAAACACATTAGTGGTTAAGGTGTTACACCCCGAAGAATCACCAAAACCCAAACCTGAAGCATGAGAAGTGTCACAGTTCACCAAACAGAGCAGAATTTCTGAGGCTTTCCAGACAACCAAGAGGAAACACAGGACTCAACCAGCCAAGAAGGAGGAAACATGCGTCGCTCTTACCTGTCACGCTGAGGGCGGCGGAGCATTCATCACCACCATGCTGGTTTGTCGCCTTGCAGGCGTATTCGCCGCTGTCCTCCCTGGTCGGGCTCAGGACCTCCAGAGAGGAAGCCGTGAAGCGGCTGATAATCCTGTACCTATCCCCCTCTTTGATGGGGTGGCCATCTTTAAACCACCTGAAGGTTACGTTTGGAGCGTCGGCAGTCGTACATTCGAACCTTGCCACGCTGCCGACGTTGATCTCCAGAGGAGCGATCCTGTGTGTGAAGACAGGCTTCACAGCTGTGGTGGAGGAAGGAGAGAGAAGACAACGTCAGCAGCTGAAACCAGAGTTTCTGCAGAAGGTGGTGATGTGGTGATCCTAGGATGACGGTGGAGGAAGTGATGAACAGGGATTCGGCTACAAGAGAAAGACTCAACGTGGGCATGCAGAGGATGGAAACAAAAGGTTCTGGAAAACATGCGCAAAGCTTGGATGGAAAGAGGAATGGATGTGAGATGGGAGGAAAAGTGAGGATGTGACTGCTATCTGATAAAAACCTCCAACCAAAGCATCCAGGCACCGTGGGAAACGTTACGTTTCTGGTTGCTTTGAGGTTTGTTGACAGCAGAGTTTCAGCGTGACGTTAGATGATGATGAAATTAAAGAACTGGTCATCATCAAACCTTGTAAGACCGTAAGTCTGGAGGACGTGGCGGTCCTGCCGGCTTCGTTCTCAGCCTCACAGACATACTCTCCTTGATGCCTCTCTTTAACAACTCTGGTGATAGCTAGTGTGTGCATGTCCTGATCTTTCGAGCACTTGAACTCATCGCCAGGCGTCACTAACTGACCGTTGAAAAACCAGTTAACTTTGGAGGCGAATTTAACAGTGGCGGTAAAAACCGCCGGACAGTTTTCCTCAGCACACACGTCCTGCAGCGGTTCGGTGACCACGGGATAATCAATCAGGCTGTCGGAGGATTCGCTGATCATGATGACCTCTGACAGAAACTCTTCTCTGGTTTCTGTGTGGACCGGCCGGCTGACGGCCACGACGCTGCTCTCTGATTGGACCGTGCTCCAACTTGCCTGCATGCTTTCTGTCGCGTGTTGGAAGGAAGCCTTGGCTTCGGTTCTGATGGCTGCAGACTGAGTAACCTCTGGAGGAAACGCCGCAACGCTCTCCGCCACCATCACGGCGTCCACCACAGATGATAGCACCTGACTGGACGGCGCCGAGCGGACCTGGACTCTCTGATGCCGGTAAATCTGCGACACACCAGGCTGTTCAAAAGTCAGACTTTCCCGGTCCTTGAAAACCACGGCGTTCAGAGCGACCTGGAGCTCAGACTTTAGGTCGGCTGTCTGAGGGTATTCTCCTGCAAAACGAAGAGTGATCTCCAGAGGAACTCCTGGTGATGTGATCAGGTAGGTGTTCATGGCCCGGCTTGGCTCTCTCTGAACTTGGACCTCCTGTACCTCGACCAGCTGTAAGCGTCCGACCACGTCAGCCAGCAGCACTGGCTGCTCAGTGGCCACGGCGGACTGGAGAGCGTCCCGGAGCTGAAGCCGGATGTTCACACGGGACGGTTTTGGGATGTGAATGACAAAGCTGAGTTCTTTAGGTAGAGTCTGCGTGTCTTGAGACTCGTGGACAAACATGAGTTCTTTGGACTGCATATTGACGCCAACGGTTGAGGCCTCAGATTTACGGATCTCAGCGGATCTCTCTCCCATGATGACCTGCTTCTCTTCCAGCTCCACCGACTGTCGGACTGACTGTCCCTCCTGGATCTGGACTGCAAAGTCCTGCTGAGCAGCCTCCAGGATGCAGCATCTTTCAGTAGCGACCGCTTTCTCCTCAATGAAAACTGTTTTTTTGGGGATCTTTGGCTCAGTTTTGATTTGTGGTTTAAATTTCTCATCAGTTTCTAGTCTGGTGGTGTGACCCTCCTCCAGAGTGTGAGTGTCTTCAACATTCAAAGACTGCAGGATATTCCAGTTCTCCTCTCTTTGTATTATTGCTCGCTGCCGCCTGTAATCAGAAACCAGAAGCGTCTCCTTCGGCAGCTGGAGGGGCTGGGACGACACCGGGAGGATGCTGGGAGTCCTGGACTCTGTCCGAAGCTGCGACTGAACCCCGATCGCGGACAGATGGAGGTCTCCCACATAATCTGCAGTGATTTTCCATCTCTCCTCTGAGGCAGATGCGTGACTTCGAGCCTTTTCCTGTGTCTGAATTGCCACCTGCTGCTCAGGAGTCGTCATGGCGAGCTCGCCTTCCTTCGGTAAAACGGACACAGACTGGACCAACTGAAGGTGTTTGGCTCGCGGCGACTCTTTCTTCGGCTGAATGGAGGTGGTTTCAGTCTCTGCTGTGAACTCTGATGTTGTCTCACAGACCACAGTCCTCTGCTCGTCCTGAGTCACTGAATGCACCACAGTCAGACTCTTCCTGACCTCCGCCTGGTCTGCGGGGGGCCGTTGATGGTTCAGCCTCCCCTCAGACTCCAGTACATCCTGATCACTGGCCACCTGCAGGCAGACAGCTTGTCTCTTCTCCTGCTGAGTCTGCAGACACACCGAAGATCCTAAAGGCATCACCAGTCTCGTCTTCTCGGCCTGGACCTCGTACTTCTCCTCAGTGGTCGCAGCTGATCGATAGACTCTGTCTTTGCATGGCTGGAGTCTTTGCTGCTCTTGTTTCTGGATCTGAAATTCCTGCTCTTTGGATAAAGTCACTCTGGTTTCATTCAGCGCTGCTAAGACCGGTTCAGACTGTTCTTTCCCTATTTGTGATTTGATGGCAGAGTCCAGATCTGGCAGAGGCTGGGAGGTGGTTCCTGTGAGCAGCAGATGGCCTGCGGACTGAGCCGAGTACAAGATCTTCACCCCTTCTGTGAGTCTGAAACTGGTTTCCTCCTCTGGTCTGCACACCACGCCTGATGGTTCGTGGCAGATGGATAAAACAGACTGGACCTGGTGGCTGCTAACAAGCTGCCTGGGCTCGGTCCCGGTCTGAATGAGTTCTGGAGTCCGGTCCGTCAAAGCCTCGGCTCTCAGACTGGTGAAGGACAGAACCTCCTCAGATGTAGCCGACATGAGTTTGGATAGCTGCTCTTTGCCCAGCTGGAGCTGGATGACGTCAGGGCTGAGGACTCGCTCGGAGTGCTGCTCTGTGATCTTTGGTGTCTCCTGGACCGAGGAAAGGAACGAGGCCACGTGAAGCTGCTTGGTGGGAACGGCTGAGACCGGAGGCGAGACTGGAGCCAGAGAAACCGTCTCCTGGATCTGATGTGAGTGCAGGACTGCTGCCTGCTGGGCGACCTGCTCTCGATGCAGGGTGGCAGCAGAGATGTCCAGCTCTCGAAGGGTTCCCACCTCCTCACTGGGAATGATCTGCCGGTCTTCAGTGCCGATGGTGTAAATCATCTGATCCGACCGGCTTCTTTCCTGCTGTAATCTGGATTCTGAGCTCTCTTCAGTCATCGATATGACCAAGCCCATACTTTTCTGAACTGTGGTGCGTTCTTCATGGCCTTCCTGGCTGAGTACGAGCAGTTTGGCGCTACAGGAGTCGTCCCCGTGCCGGTTAGAGGCCTTACAGGTGTACACGCCAGCGTGCTCCTGTTTGACGCCTTTGATACTCATGAAGCCTGATCCGTCTGGGTTGTTCACCATGATGGAGGAACCACCTGGCTGGATGTGGAAGCTGCCCTTGAGCCACTGGACCTCAGGGAGGGGATCTCCAGCCACCAGGTACCTAAAGAAACACTGACCCCCCTCTGAAACCTCAACACTCTCTACGGTTTTAGTGAACTTTGGAGGTTTGCCGGTCAGTACAAATGTCCCGTCTCCCTGCTCTTCCAGCTGAACATGAAGATAAGACCTGCAGGTTGACTGGCCAAATCTATTACTGACCGTGCAGGAGTACTCCCCCTCAAACTCCCTCTGAACTTTGTTAATGACCAAACTGTACTCGTCCAGTTCATGAACGAAGGCGAACAGGGATGAGCTGGTTATGCTCAGCCCGTTGTGGAACCACCGAACGGTGGGTTCGGGGCATCCGGACACCCTGACCGTAAACACAGCCGTTTCTCCGACAGTCGTGGCTGCAGGAGAAAGTTGGCTGAGGAAAACTGGTTTTTCTTTTTTCCTCCCCAAAGAGCGGAAGAAGCGTTTGGTCTCTGGTTTGAGTTCGAGTGCTCTGGTTTTATCTGGAAGTTTTAAACTGTTGAAGTACGACTCCTGCGCCTCCTCCGCCGCCGCCATGGTTGAGCTGGAAGAAGCTGAGCGGAGTAACGACAGTTTAACGTCAGTCAGCTGCACTGAAAACACAACAAACACTCATTATTTCCTGTTTCATCCCCGCCGACCACCTGACACCCACATTCACCAGAACACTGGATTCTGTGTAACTGGAACCTGGAACACAAACATGGATGCTTACAGCGCCACCTGCTGGTACCAGAAGGAAAACATTTATGCTTCTGGTGGCTGAAAACTGGTTCAATGTCAATATTTTATCTCCTGTAGAACTAAATGCATCACATGTGGTATTTATGTAACAACCATAGAAAACTGAATGAGTGATGTTGAAACTGACACAGTTCCTAAAACCAGATCAATGAAAAAATAAGATGTCTTTAAATCGGTTTAATTACTGAATAGACTCAAGTTTATGTCATAAATCATGTTTATATTATTCACTAATCAGATCATATATGATGAACTGTTTTTATTTACACCAAACAAAAACTAATTCAGTCTTTTTACTACAAAACAGAGATTAATAATAAATTAATTAATAACCACATTCATTAATAAACCTGATTAATTAATCCGTTATGCTTTCAGTTACAAGACAAACAATTACCATATAATATCCAAAAAACTAAAACTATCTAAGAGAAAAACCATTTGCAATATTAAATGTGACTGTTAATGTTTTTAATGTCAAACTTTGGGTTTATTGTCCTGATTATATTAAAACGAGTTTTACTCTCAAACTGTTTAAAAAATGTATAGAAATGAAAGATTATCCTACGTAATGATGGACATAGAACTAAGCTGCGTTACATACCTGAGATCACACATCCCTGGAACTGCTATAACTTCCCTGGTTAATTAAATGGCTGATTTCATTTTCCTGATGAGTTCATGCTCTTCTGCATCTAAACAGAGTCGATGTCATATAAACATCTACTTTTAGTTCAGACCGAATACGGCCCAGGTCTGCAGTTTGGTTCGGCCCAAATACAGCCCAGGGTGCTCATTTATAAAACTCTGCGTAGGATTCCTACTAAAAGTGGACGTCCGCCAAGAATCCAGAGTTTGCGTAAG
>JBAFTA010000014.1:417254-430263 GCA_036919975.1 Melanotaenia parkinsoni | reverse complement strand
TCTATATTTCAGGCTTCTGTGTTTATGATTCTATGGCACTAGTGTCGGATATGATGGCATGCATGAATGAAGGTGAAATTCATCACCTCACCAGCAGCACCGCCAGTTTCCCGTCTCCAAAATGTTCGTAAGCAAGTTTCAGAGTTTACGTACCAGTACGCACATTTTCCCGCCACGTTAGTTTTTATAAATCAGAAACTTTCCGTAGAAAGTCACTTAAGCCGCTTTTTGTGCGTAAGCAAGCTTTATAAATGAGCACCCAGGTCTGCAGTTTGGTTCGAGTCTTAACGAGTCTTAGTAACTCAAAATCCCAAAATAGCTTTAAAACACTGAATATTTATAATATATTTTTAGATTTTTAATATTTCCACGAATCTGCCAGAGTGAGAACATCAGAAACTCTCCGGTGCTTCATCAGTTCTTACCTTTAACCTCCTCCTGAACGGTGGCTTTCTCCTCCACTTCCGTTACTGTGGAGACACAGATGGTTTTTAAAGTTAAAATCAGTGTGAGGACTGCTTTCGCTGCGCAGGACCGTTAGCATGAGTGACAGATCGTGCGTCATATAATCCCTCTGGTTGCTTTGAGCTGACATTCCTGCATGCCTCCTCTTGTTGTTTTAGTGTGCAGAACCTCTGGCTTCTCTGTGTTCCTGTCTGTTTATCTGTGTTTTAGTCAGTGTAGGACACAAAGAGCCAGCGACGGCTCAGAAACGAGGTTAAGTCTGCTGCAGAGTCGGTCACCCTGTGAAGACGTGATGGCCGTGAAGGTGGAAAGCAGTGTGGATGAGTGGGGGCCAAACAAAGGCCGAGCGAGTAAGAGGACCAAAAGCATGCAGATGCCAACCTTTCATCACCGTCTTGCTCTCAGCATCCCCAGCTGAGTTTACATTTTTGCAAGAGTGAGAGCGCCCTTGTCCGGGTCCCACATTGATAAGGTTTATACGGCTCAGGGGGCCGTCGTGTTTCAGAGAATAGGACACAGATTCCTGGATATTCAAACGGTTGTAAAGCCAAATGACCAACGGAGCGGGACGCCCCTTCATTACGCAACACAGGGATCCGCCGCCTCCGTTTCTGACCAGCAGCTCAGGGGGGAGTTTGATCAGGAAGTCGGGGGCGCTGGACAGACATTGACCTTGATTGTCATACGGCACATCAGGGAAATACAGGTGGCTGAGGAGGCTGAAAGGCCTCTGGGAAGAGTTGGGCAGTGATCCCAGCTTCTCCAACGAGTCCTGCTTGTCTTGGTCAGGAGGACCTCTAGGGGCCTCCCTGTCTGCTGGAGACACTTTACGTACAGAATCGGTGCGAATGGGGGTCTCTGCTTTGAGGTTTGCTTCTTTAGCTGGGTGAGAATAAAGTTAGGGAGAGTAATTAGAGGTCAGAGAGAATAAGGCTACAGGTGTAAACACTACGGTGTTAGTAGGATGGAGGATGAGGTTAGCGAGGTGAAGCAGGGACAGGTTTTTATAATCAGCTAAACGTGTTATTACATTACACGCTAACAGGTTACAGACTACGAGGAAATATTAAATAATGAGGGAGGAGATCAAAAGCAGGGGAGCAGGTGGAGAGGTGGGATGGACCAGATGGAGGAAAAAAAGATTAACCACCTTGGACAGTGAGCCGGGCAGCAGAGCTGTTCTGACCATGTTGGTTAGAGGCTGTGCAGCGGTACGTTCCCTGGTCCGCCACAGCAACACCCTGGATGATCAGGCACAATAAGCCCCCAGTCTGAGAGCTCCTCACCCGCTCAGAGTCCACCAGGCTCTGACCATTATGATCCCATACAACCTCAGTGAAGGGCTGCCCATCGAACGAGCAGCTGAACTCTGCCATCTCACCGCTGTTCACTCGGACGTCGCTCATTTCCACCAGCAGCCTGGGGCTGCTGCTAGAGCTCATCTCCACAGAGCTTACGCTCTCCATCTGAATCTCAACCGTCCTCCAGGACATGGAGGAAGTCTCACAGACGGCCTCAGTAAAGTCAACACCCACCGACAGAGAGCTGAAACTCTCCGTCTGAGCCTCCAGGCTCTGAATTAGCTTAGTCTCAGCCCCAGTGCTCGACACGCTAGCTAAGGCTTTTTCATCTGGGCAATAAAAAAGAATAGAAGACAGATCAACACATCATCATTCTGGTGATTTCTCCGAGTTATTTGTGTCACAGCTTGTTGGGCTGAAGCGTTGAGGATCAGTGATGATCAGTGAGGAGGTGGACTGAGGCTGGTTTGGCTGTCAATCATGCAAGTTTGACCGGAGCCAGAATTTAAAATCATGTCAAGTGTGAGGAATCCAGAAAGATGTATTTCCACCGCTTCCACCATGCTGTATTACTCTGAAAGAAAGATTCATATCCCAATAACAAAAAGGCTGTTAAGAGTTGTGTAGGAAGAGAAGACATCATGCATCACAAGAGGAAAACCTGTCGGATGATGCTGATGGGAGGGAAGCAACCGGGTTATTTCTGCATGCTCAGGCCATAATCAGAATGAAGATATGAAAGAATCTGACACGTAAACTGTAAAGTTATTGTTAATCCAGTAGCACAAACCGACGTGTTCATTTCAGCCAACTTTGTTCTAACTTTATCATTTAAAGGAGTAATTTTTCTTTAATACTCAATCATGAACTTGTTTGCGGTCAGCTTCTTTACTTTGGGATCTGCAAACTATAATTACTAAAAAACACTTTAACTGTAACATGAGTTAATAATTAGCTTTCCTTATAATGTTGGCTTAAATTGAACCAGCTCTCAGACCAGATCCACCAGGGCTTAAATGTTTGGGTGACTAAAAATATTTAGAAAAATTAAATAAAATTCTATGAACCTTGTTGGCTAGCAGCTGGAGCTAGCTCACATTAGCCCTCTTACTGTAACAAACACACTTTTGTTCAGAAAGGTCAGATTTTGTGCTGAGTCACTCAAATCCTCATTTTCTCATGTTTTCTTTATTATGTTTTGGGTTAAAAATTCTTTCCATCAAAATAAACATTTGCTATAACAAATCAGACGATAAACTAACCCAAAGCTAACTTTGGGATTATTTTGTTTTCTAGCTAGCTGACAAAGCTAAAACTTGTTTTCTCATGTGTTCGGTCCTAATGACGTCTAATTACACCTCCTGTTGTTCAATGTGAGGAAACATCTACAGAAACACTTAATATTTTCTTGTTCAGTTTTACAGAATATTTCACACAGAATTACAGGGACAGAAAAACAACAGGGAGGTCGACTAGCTTGATCTGACTGGTCTTAATTTTCAGTAAAGATGCATGAGCCTTAAGACTTTATGTGTGTTATGCACCTTGTCATCATTTCAGTACTAATTTGGTTGAATAATTAGGTTTTATTATAATGCACCGAATGAAGTGCTGATCAGTTTGACTGTGAAGCTACTTGCTTGTTAGCATGTTTGCTATTTTACTTATGAGATTTCCTCCTGAATATACAGCAAAAGTTATAGTTTGTCAACGTACTTGGACAAATTAGAGGGAATAAATTGGTTATCAGAGGCTAACTTCCTTCACATAACTGTTAACAACAGAAGGCTTTCACAAAGTACATCTAAAACCTCCGCGCAACGCTATGATCTTTCAGGGATTTGACTTTGTTCGCCTGAAACATCACGACTTCCCTGCTCAACCATGCAGCCTTGTCCCAACACCGGGATTACCTAGCTCTGCCAGGTTTTAATAACAGGTTTATTGCACTCACAGTGTTTACAGACAATTTCATGCTGAGTTAGTCAATGAAAACAGGATGTATGAGTGGAAACCAACATGTTAAAGGCTAAAGCTATAAACCAGAGCAGCTGTGTGAGGAACAGGCAGAAAGTTCAGCAGATCAGGCAGTAAGTACCAGCCTCACTGTGGCGGCTTAATCTGACCGAGGAGGGAAAGCTTGCAGAACTTACCATCAATATTCAGAGTTGCAGAGCAAGTGACCATTCCTGCTGCATTAGTGGCAATGCATGAGTACTCTCCCTCATGGTCAAAGACAACTCTGGAAATCTCCAGCAGGCATGTTTCATCAAAATGAGACATCCTGAAGATGTCAGACTGTCTGATCTCTCTGTCATTACAGAACCAAGAAATCTGCAGATCTGGAGACACAGCGAAAGTCAGGATCATGTTAAACCGGTTACACTGGTGATAACTGCTCGTAAACGTACCTTCCCCAGAGACGGTGCACTGCAGCTGGGCAGGCTGTCCCTCTGAGACCAGCATGTCTCTCAGGGGGGTGATGAGGACCGGAGCTGAGACCTGACTCACGGTTTCAGCCACCTCAGGAACTGAAATACAGACATTGGCATTTTAAACAGTTTGAGCTCATCCACTGTGATTATCTGTAATATTCCTGTTTTCATGGTTTACAGCTGCACCAGTGGTTTAATAAAACGGAGGTTGTTACCAGTCAGAAGAAATTCTGTCAACTTCTTAGTTAAAATCTGTCAACCTGAATATATCAGAGACCATCTGCAGCCCTACGTGCCCTGCAGGTCCCTGAGATCAAGTGATGAAGGTCTGCAGGTTGTTAAACCAGCAGACCTTCCCTCTGGACCTCCGTCCTCTCAGCCGGAGACCCTTTTAAAAAGCAGCTAAAACACATCTTTTAAAACTTGCTTTTACTTAGTTTTATTTGTTTTTATGTAATTGTGTTATTTTGTGTTCTGTTTTTATTGTAAAACACTTTGTGAGTTTTATCTTGAATAAATAATAATATAATTTAAATAATAATATGATATAATTTAATATAATATAAATAAACATTTACCTACTAAAAGACATTATGCATAAATGATAATTAGACAATTCACTGTTTTAAGGCAGGAAGCATTATAATAAACCTAATTATTAATCTTTGTTGGCATGTTGGTGAATTTATCAGTTAAATAATTAATATGTAAATGAAACCAAACATGGTGAAGCCTCTCCATGACACCGGTTTGCACCTTCGACGGTGAGAGGGGCAGAGCTGGTCGCCTCTCCATAGTCGTTCCTGGCCTCGCAGCTGTAGACGGCGGCATCCTCGGGGAAGACCTCCAGCAGCAGCAGCGTGTGCTCGTCTCCGTCATGGAGGAACTTGCATTTGTAGCTGGTAGACAGAACCTGGGAGTCTTTGTACCAGGACACCTGTGGCTGAGGGAGGCCGCTCACCTGTGCCGAGAAGCGGACCGACCTACCCGACATCGCTGTCTGGGCCTGCATGTCCCGCACAATCTGAGGCGGTTCTGGCACTGAGGACCAACAGACAAGATGAAGGTTAGTTTTATTACAACTCAGAAAACAACCGGAACAGCTACACGGTCATTTGGCCTTGAACTCGTTAATACTAGTGATCAATGTGTTGGAAAAACCCTGAAATAGTTCCAAATGAAAGTTTTTCTAGAATGTCTTTGGACCAAACATTGGACCATTTTTGGTCCAATCATGGTTGTTGGACCACATATTGTAGCAATGGTCCAACCAGGTTACTCAGTTCAGAAGGAAGAGCGGTCATTCACCAATTGGAAGGTCGGTGGATCGATTCCAGGTTTCCCTGCCGAGGTGTCCTTTGGTAAGATACTGAACCCCAGGTTTGCTCCCGATGTGTCTATCGAGGTATGAGTGTGCGTACGAATGGGTGAATGTGAGATGCAGTGTAAAGCGCTTTGCGTGGTCAACATGACTGGAAAAGTGCTGTAGAAGTAAGAACATTTACCATGCAGTCCATTCATAAAGAAGTTACGGGTTTATGGTACAACTCAAAGGTTTGGACACGCTCCACGTTTACATCGGCAGGTATGTCCAAACTCTGAGTCGTCGCATCGGATGTCTTACATCTCACATGGAGGTTCATGGTGCTCCTGTTCTTGCCAGCCATGAAGGTGTACTCCCCGGCGTCGCTCCTGAAGGTCTCCGAGATGGTGAGGCGGTGCAGCTTCCTGATGGTGGCGTAGTTGAACCTCTCCTCCACGGAGAACTGGATCTCCACTCCATTCCTCAGCCAGTGGCCCTCCACGTCGTCCTCGTTCACCTCGAACTCAAAAGTTGCTCTTTGTTTTTCAACAACCTGCAGAAGAAGGATGTTTGATGGGGTTTGAAAACGATGAAACAGGAACGATCCCGACCAGAACACAGCAGCATATTTTCTTTTGTTTGTGACTCATCTTTGGTCCATGAAACGAAAACTCACTGTGATTTCTCTGCTAACAGGCTCAGAGATTTTGACATCCCGTCCCTCGACTCCCAGGTGACCTTTGGACATGCTGGACCCGGCCACAGCCGTGTACTCACCGACATCAGACAAACGGACTGATGGCAAAACCAGACGGTGCACAAATTTGTCCGAGGTCATTTTGTATCTGAAGGAATCCCAGAAGGCAATAAGTCAGTCATCATGTTGACGAACCAGGTGAGACTTCCTCCACCTGAGTGAGAACAGCTCTACCTGTTGGACATCTCCAGCTCCTGACCATCCTTCATCCACATCACCTGGATGTTCGGCTCGGAGACTTCGCACTCAAACGTCGCTCTCTTCTTCTCCGTGATCTTCAGGTCCTTCAGATGTTTGGTGAATTCAACCACTCGGGCTGCAGTGGACACAGAGAAAAACAAGCTACATCATCGGCCCAGAGACATGACCAAAGACGGGAGGCTGTCCTGGACGTTCTGGTTTTACCCTCCACGTAAAGTTTGGCGGTGGTCGCTGCAGAGCCGGCCATGAAGGTGTACTCGGCGCTGTCTCCGAAGTGGACGTTCCTGATGCTCAGAGTGTGAGTCAGCTGTCTGCAGCGAGCCTGGCATCTGTCTGTGGATTTGATCTCCACGCCGTTCTTCAGCCATTTGTAGGTGATTCCTTCGTAGTTGACGTTGACCTCGAACGTGACCGTGTCTTTCTCCTGAGCGTTCAGGTTCTCCAGCATCGTTGTGATCAGAATAGCTGGGAAACAACAAACCAGAAGATGACGGTAAAAACGACTTTTAAACGTTATTCGACCTCAGTCATCACATTAACTGGCCATGAATCAAAGGCATCCACTGAACCTAATTCAGGATAAGCAAAGTTTTCTGAAATGAACTGCTTCTCTTTTGTTTCTAAGAAGGAAAATATTTAAATGAATGTCAAACTGAAAGTCCTAATCAGTGACAGACATAGCTGGTGATTTATATTTCTAAATAAATGGGAACGTTAAGGACCTGTGGCTGTTTTAGCATTCTTAGAATTAAAGGGGTTTAGAATTTTCAGAAATAAAACCAACATATTTCATTAAAGAGGTCAGAGCAACTTTAGGATGGGTGAAATAGGGTTTTGAAACCGGTGGGTCGGCTGCATGGAGCGCTTACGGGTGACGGTGAGCGTCGCCGACACGCGGTCATTCCCGCACACAAAGGTGTACTCGGCAGAGTCGTCCCTGCTGGTGTTCATGATCTTCAGCTGGTGGAGTTTCCCCTGGACCACGATCCTGAACTTCTCACTCATCTCGATCTCCACGCCGTTCTTCAGCCAGGTGGACGGCACGTTGAAGTGCGACACCTCGCACTCCATCGTGGCGGCCTGGGTCTCCGGGACCTGCAGGTTCTTCATGGGTTTGGTGACTCGCAGCGCTGCAGGAAAAACACACAGAAAGTCAAACTGGACGGTTGTAGCTTCGACGTGCGGTCCACGTTGAGAGCTGCAGCTTCAGGCTTACACTCAACGGTGAGGTGAGCACTGCACTGCAGGTGTCCAACGACAGCCGTGTACTCGCCCTCCTTGCTGCTGTCTACGTTCTGAACGATGAGTTTGTGGGTCCTCTTCTCAGAAAGCAAGCTGTAGTGCTCGCTGGACTTCAGCTCCTGCTTCTTGAACAGCCATTTCACTGGCACGTCATCCTCAGAGATGCTGACTTCAAAAACAGCTGTTGCACCCAACAGTGATGTTACATCCTTTGGCTTCTTCAGGATCTTAATGGCTGCAGGAAAAATCACATTACAGTTATAAAATAAACATGATGTCTTCAAACTCTGTCCAAACTGAAAACCTGTCTTGTCTTGTTGGTCTGTTACTTACTCTCAATGTTCAGTCTGGCGTTTGCAGACAGCTTTCCTAGTTTAAAAGAGTAGACGGACTCGTCCTGAGTGGTGCAGTTCTTGATTTTCAGGGTGTGGACTGTTCCCTTGATGCTGATTTCATATTTATCGCTGGACTGGAGCTCAACACCATTTCTGATCCACTGCACTCCCCGCACATTCTCGTGGGTCAACTCCAGGCTGAACACGGCTTCCTGAGTCTGGACCACATTCAGGTTCTTCAGGGTCTTCTTGATCTTCACAGCTGTGCAGAAAAATTCCCCATGAATCTGAAACTGTTTGATTGGTTAAACAGGAGACCTCAGACAGGAAGCTGCCTTTAAACAGACTCAAGGTGTGTCCTCATCAGGGTCTACGCACTTCGAAGTCTGCTTAACGTTGATGAAATGGGACAGCCTACCTAGCCAACGAGAATTTCTCATAGCAACAATGTAGGACGATGATCCACTTCAACCTCATAGGACACCTCAGTGGACGTTACCACCGAGCGGAAACACTCTCAGTAAAAAAACACGGTCTGAGGCTCTGCTGGTTTCCAGCTGGTAGACTCTTCGTTAACCTCTAAAAATCCACTAATATCAAATATTACAGAATTTTAATGTCACCGTTTAACAAACATGTTTTTAATGTACTTGGTTTAGTAACGTTTCTACTAAAGTGTAGTTAAAAAAAAATTTTTTTTACAAAACTTTATTGAAACCTAAATCGTACTCTTCTGAGCTCAGTCGCTCATTCGCCACCAACTTGTATGCAATGAATTCTGGGAGAAAAGGATGCATCACCAGCAGCCTTTGTTTGAGGCCAAAGTGCGGATTTGAAGGCTGGATTCAGAGGCTCCTTCGAATTCTGTGAACTGGGACGTAGCGTAGAACACGATGACGTATGCAGCCGACGAAGCCGACCTTCGAAGTGTGCACACCCGGAGTTGGGACACAGCTTCAGTCTGAAGTTTGGCACCTGAAGTTTAGCAAAACAAGGTTGTTCTGTGAAAACCTACATTCTGGCTTTCATATGGCCACCCACCTGAACTGCAGACCATCCATCGTCACACCCATATGGTAACAGCATGGGATTTAGCATGGACAGGCTAACAACTAGCCTCGCCCACAGACTGGATTAAATTCTCCATCTGCTGGACTTTGGTGTTTGTAGGTTACTAACCACCGGACTGGGGCTGGAAAACTACTAAATCATTTACTGCTTTGGTTACTAGCATGATGGAGCTAACTGGAGTAGCGGTTAAACTGACGTATCATCTTTTTTTTAATATTGTGTAACACACTACTGCCACCTTGTGTTGACTTGGCTGTCATCGCAGTCTCCCACCACAAGTTAGAAACTAATTTCTACAAGGTCTATCTTCAGAGGAAAATAATGTAATTAAATTACTTCACTTTGTGTTGTAATGTGTTTTTATTGTAACGGTCAAAGGTCATGAAAAGTCTGAGCCTACCTTCCACTCTCAGGTTGGCCGACGTCTTGGAGGTAGCAACCTGGTAGGTGTACTCGCCGATGTCTGTGGCTTTGGTGATGACGATCACCAGGCGTCTCACTGCGCCGTCTACTTCGCTCAGCACATTCTCGTTGAAGTCGACTGGCTGGCCATCTTTCAGCCATTTCCCCTCTGCTGATGGGTTGGCTACTTGACACTCCAGCACTGCAGTCTGGGAGTCGGCCACCACCATATCTTGCAGAGGCCTCTTGATGGCTCCGCCTGGTGACAGAGGACAACCCATTACAGAAATGTCATGGGAGAGCACCGAGCTTGTTAAAGTCCCAACATGTCCCTGGCATACCTGTCACGGTGAGAGAGGCAGTGCACATCTTCTCGCCAGCGGCAAACATGTACTCGCCCTCTTCATCCTTCATCGCGTTCATGACTGTCAGGGAATGCAGTTTGTTCTTGGACTCCATCTTGTGCTTGGCACTGGCTTTGAGTGGCTGCCTCTTGAAGGTCCAGAAGGGGTCGATTCCCGAGTGAGAAGTCTCAACTTGGAAGGTGACATTTTCAGATTCGGAGCACTTCTCATCTTTCATCGGCTTCACAATCTGGACCGCTGTGGAACAAAGATCAAGTCATCATCTCATGATCAGGAACTACGAAAGAGTTCATCCCAAAGTCATCCTTGTTTGGATAAACACATCTGCTAAAATGACTGTAGAATAAAGTCACCAGTGATCGTCTAGCCAATATTAATGGTAAAAAAGATCCATTTTTATTTGGAATGTAGTAAGATTGTCCTCAGTCTCACAGCAAAAGGATGAACCAAAAAGTTTATAAGCAGATCATCATAGACTTTCAGAAGAGGTGATAAAAGTAGCAGATTGTATCCTGTAAATGAATAGCTGTCATCAGAAGTCATCGTAAGCTGAGAAAATTCCCCGTAAACTTACCCTGAACAGTAAATTTGCAGCTGGTGTCGACTCGGCCCACAACCAGCTTGTACTGTCCTTCATCAGAAGCATAGGTCCTGGTGAAGACCAGGCGCTGCTTGGCTCCCTTTGCCACCATATTGAGTCGCTCACTGGGCGTCAGCAGCTTGTCGTTGTGGTACCATTTAACAGAGCTGACGTCCTGAGCCGAGATCTTGGCCTCCAGGACGGCCTTGGTGCCCTCAACTGTAGTCGTGTCCTTCAGTGGGATCAGGATGCCGATAGCTGCAACACGAGATCAAACATGCTGTTTGGGACTGTTTATCTTAGAAGATCACAATGTTGTAAAAAGACATGCGTTGAAGGGACCTACTCTGAATGACCAGCTTTGCAGTGGTCGTAATCTCATGATCAGGAACTATGAAAGAGTACATCCCACAGTCATCCTTGTTGGTATCCTCAATCAGGAGTTTGTGAATTTGCTTGTCAGTGATGATGTGAGTGCGGTTCGATGCTGCGATTGGTTGTCCATTCTTCTTCCAGGATCCTTCAACGTTCTCCTGGGAGAACTTGACCTCAAGCTGAGCAATGTCCCCCTCACAGACAACCAGGTCTGTCAAAGGCTGCATCAGGGTCACAGGGCGCACTGAAACGTGAACACCAACATGTTCAGTGTTCGATACCACCACAATCACAGCAGTGGAAACTTAAGAAATAAAGTGCAGATTAATTTCATGGAAAGGCTGTCAAAATATCCATCTCTGGACTAAAATACCAAATTCCCACAGCATTCCAAAACAAAAACTCACGTTTCATCTTCAGTGAAGCACTTGTCTTGAGTTCACCCACTTGGAAGGTATATTTTCCCTGGTCTTCTTTCTTGACATCTTTCACAGAGAGAGTGTGTCTTCCACGACGGGAGGACATGACGTATTTACTGCTGGGAGAAAGCAGCTTTTCTCCAAAGAACCAGCTGCCTTCCGAGTCCTCACGGGACACCAAGCATTCAAACTCTCCAGAGTACGTCTCCGGCACTTCGGTGCTCTCCAGCTGCTTCAGGATCTCCAGAGGAGCTCCTGTTGATCACATTACACAAACATATATTAGCAACTGCTGTGAGAAGAGTCATTTCAACAGCAGCTGGTATGTACCATCCCAGATTGACCATTTTTAGAGCTACTAAGAAAAGTTTTGACACGAAGGAGGCTTCATTTGAACCAGCCTTCAGATAAGTAATGTGGTCTCGGTCAACTTTCAGAAATCTCATCAGCATCAGAAATAATTTGTGGTTTTTCTAAGTTTTGAATATTTTGCCCAGCCCACCTTCAACATTAAGCTTGGCACTCGTCCTGACGCTGTCGTCGTCCACAGCCACGCAGGTGTACTCTGCATCATCCCTCATGCTGATTATCAGCACAGACAGGAAGTGGACCTTTCTGTCAGAGTGCATCCTGTATTTGTCTCCGGAGAAGATCTCCATATTGTCCTTCAGCCATTTGACCTTCACAAAAGGCTCATTAGTTTCACACTCAAAGGTAGCCATGGTGTCCTTCTCCTTGGCATTGGTGTCCTCCAGCTTCTGTGTGAAGGTGATGACCTGTTTTGCTGCAAAACATTTTAAGAAAACCTTCATTAGACAACTCGAAATTGAAACTGAATCAGAGTACAGTTGGAGAATCCTGGATTTTGATACCTTGGACCAGCAGGAAAGCATGGCTCGAAGTCTCTCCAGCGGTGTTGGTTGCTTTAACCATGATGCTAGCTGAATCCTCCGCTATGACGTCTCGGATTACTAGCTCACAAACATGGTCCTCAGGCCAGTACCAGTAAATACGCTCAGACTTCTCCATTTGCACACCGTTCTTGAACCACTGGCATTCAGGTTTTGGTCTACCAATGACTCTACATCTGAATTTGACTTCATCGCCCTGTGCCACTGTCTGGCTAGTGATACGGTCCAAAATCTTAGGAGCTTCCATGCTAGGGGAGAGCTTAACTCTCTCTGGTTTCAGAGGTTTTGCAGTAGCTTTACGCTCCTCTTCCTTCCTCTTCTCAGCCTCCTCCTTCTCTTTGGCATGATGAAGCAGCTCCTCCTTGGTCTTCTTCAGCAGATCCTCATAGGAGTCATCCCTCTTACGAGACTTGAGCTCCACAGCTGTGATGGACTCATAGTAGCCTTCCTCTGTCCTGCGTTTGAACTTGCTCCTCAGCTCATCGGACTCCTCTCGGGCTTTCTCATGAACAATTCTTTGGGCCTTTTTAAGCTTTACCACCTCCTTAAGCTGAAGCTCCTCCGCAGGCTTCTCAACCTTCACCACCTCGAACGCCGTCTTCCCAGGCTCAGGTGCAGCCTCACCTGCCTTGGCCTCAGGGGCACGGCGAAGATGAGTCCTAAAGTCTTCCTTCTGCTGAATCTCCAGCTTCACAATGTACTCAGCCGAGCCCAGGTTGCTGTCTGCCACCACTTTAACCTCCCCTGCATCATAGGATCTGATATCTGTGATCTCCAGGTAGTAAATCCCGTCGTAACGGAGTCTGTATCTCTTGCTTTTGCGGATAAGTTGTCCGTTCAGGTACCA
>JBAFTA010000014.1:155612-173740 GCA_036919975.1 Melanotaenia parkinsoni | reverse complement strand
TCTTTTCCGGGGTTCTTCTCCTTCATTTCTCCTGTTGTTGCCGTGGTTCTTCTCCTTCGTTTCTCCTTTCGTTTCCGGGGTTCTTGTCCTTCATTTCTCAGGTCGTTGCCATGGTTCTTCTTCTTCGTTTCTCCCGTCATTGCTATGGTTCTTCTACGATTTTCTTAGATCAAATTTGATTACAGTTTCTGGTTCAGAGGACTAGATACTGGATATGTTGGGCGACAGCATTGTTATGTTTGTGCTGTTCTGTTTTGAGATTATTGGGGCCACCATACACAGCACCACCAACACTGTTACATGCCTAATTTTTATCTTCATGTGTGTGGTCTCGAACAGATAAAAATCTTATCAGATTTTGAAAATCCCCATGTGTCGACCAGGCTTAACGGAATTTCATGTCCATCTGCGTGCTCATTTATTCAGAATAAAACTGAAGGCAAGGCAGATCCGACTGATGGATGGAAACCTAACGGTATAAATTACAGGACATGTCTCCGCCTCCTCACCATTGCAGCAGCTGTACAATATAGTCCGAACAGATGTGGAACGTCTGTTCACACAAAACAAAAGTGAATCTGATCTTAGAATAGTAATGCGCTGTCAGTAACTGTAACAGCTTTATAATGATGGAAAGACAGAATCAGGTTTTTTGCTAAGTAGATTTACACATACGAGGAATTTGTTTTGGTGCGCGGGTGCCAACAAGAGCAGATATATAGGAAAAAAAAAAAAATAAAACCACTAAACATGAAATTTACAACAATAATGAAAAGAAAAGCTGTGGAAGTGAGTCCAATATAAAAGTAAGAACAGTCTGAACTGAGGATCTGTGACGCTCAGCTTGTAGCAGCATTTATACAACATTATTAAAACATGTTGTGTCCATGGGGTTTATGGTTGAACCAGAGTCATGAAAGTTCCCGGTTCATGTTGATGAGGCCGGCTGCAGCGGTTTTGATCCTGATGGACCGCAGCCTCTTACCAGAGGGGAGCATCTTGAAGAGTTTGTGACCGTGGTGGGAGGGGTCAGCCACAATCTTTCCTGGATGCTTCAGGGACCTGGCGGTGAACCAGTCCTGGAGGGAAGGCAAGTTGCAGCCAATCACCTTCTCTGCAGAGCGAATGATACGCTGCAGTCTGCTCTTGTCCTTGGCAGCAGCGTACCAGACGGTGATGAAGGAGCTGAGGATGGACTCGTGATGGAGGTGTAGAAGTGCACCATCATTGTCTTTGGCAGGCTGAACTTCTTCAGCTGCTGTGGGAAGTACATCTTCTGCTGGGCTTTCTTGGTGAGGGAGCTGGTGTTCAGCTGCAACTTGAGGTCCTGGCTGATGATGGTGCCCAGACAGAGGAAGGACTCCACAGTGCTGACTGAGTCACACAGGGTGGGTGGAGCACAACTAACTCCACTGTGTTTAGAGCATTGAGCTCCAGGTTATTCTGACTGCACCAAGACACCAGATGGTCAATCTCCCACCTGTAGGCGACTCATGACCACCAGAGATGAGTCCAATGAGGGTGGTGTTATCTGCAAACTTCAGGAGCTGGACAGATTGATAACTGGAGGTGCAGCTGTTGGTGTACAGGGAGAAGAGAAGGGGGAAGGACGCAGCCTTGAGGGGAACCAATGCTGATAGTCTGAGAGTCAGACACATGCACTCCAGCTGACATGTTGCTTCCTGTCCAACAGGAAGTCTGTGACCCACCTGCAGTTGGTTCAGCTGAGAACTCGTCCTGCAGGAGAGCTGGAATGATGGTGTTGAAAGCGGAGCTAAAGTCCACAAACAGGATCCTCGCATAGGTAATAGGTAAAAAGTAAATAGATTACCTGTTTCTGAAAAATGTAATGGCGTTACTCTCATCACTGCCGGTGATCAGTATTCAATTCTAAGTAGATGTCATAAACAGGAGCATGGAGGCCGTCCAGAGTGAGAACATGGTATCTGGTGTCCCTGCTGTAGCCTCTGCAGCCTTGTCTGTTAAAACGTGGCTTGTGTCTGTACTGGCTGAAACGGAGTCTGTGCTCCAGAGAAAAACTTGTGCTCCGGTGTTTGCCCTGTGCATCAATGCTAAAGTCCTTAAATATCAAGCTAACATGAGCTTGCTAACTTTGATCACGTGACTGATTCACCATTCGTTGTGCAGCTATAAAAGCTGAACCAAGCTGGAAGTCTTTGAGTCTCCGTCTCGAAATATTGACCCGCGTGTTTCGTGCACCACAATATGTTTTTTATTGACAATGTTGTAATTTTTGAAAGAAAAAAAAAAGACCTTTGGTGTCATGTGTTCTACAGCTGGCGCTTCCCTTCACAACGTTTTTTCATCTGGTCCGTCTTCTGCTACGTGATTGGATGAGAAGATTCTGCGTTTTAGGGTTAGGGGTGTAGGGGTTCAAGTTCTGGGCTGGAAACAAAGGTAAAAGCTGCTGTGGGCCCCTGAGCAAGGCCCTCAACCCCCGACTACTCCCCGGGCTGGAACCTGGCAGCTAGAATGGGTTAAACACAGAAAAGAATAAATAAAGGATGATTGTTATTATTGGTGAAGACGAAATGGCATCTAAACAGAGTTGTTTCAGGGGGGTTAAGCTACAGCATCAATTCAAACTAAATTCAAATCAAGTTACAAGTCTTATACTTTTGTCAGGTCAAGTCTGAAGTCTTTAAATTTATGACTCGAGTCCTAGTCATCTGGCTCGAGTCCACGCCCCTGCCAACTGGTAGCCAGACCAACAGACAACCCCTAACCCTAAACCTGAAGCCGTTTATGACACCTGAAGCTGTCTAATATACCTGGATCTACTGAGCTCACCTGACTCAGCTGATCCACAGTGCAGGTGTCACTGATGATGTCACAGAGTGGTAATCTGTGTAAATAATGTGTGTGTGAACCCATAAAAGCTGCAGCCTGGGCAAACTGAGCAGACCTGGATGGGCGTCGAGCAGCTTGCTGGTGGAAACCACGTGGCAGGAAATGTGGGCTGATGGTGGAACTGCTCAGTGGTCAGTGGGTGGAGGATTTACTTTGATCTGTGCATGTTACACAAACTACTCAGAAAGGTGGAGGATTGGCAGCAGAGGCTTTATGTCCATTAATCAGTCTTACAAAAAAGCAATCAGAGGACAGATGTTTTCTACTGGAATCTGCTGCCGGGCGGATTGGGAGCAGGACACCACCTGTGTGTTTGACATCCAGATGAGATAATCTGCAGCAACAAGAAGCTGCAGGCAGATACTTCAAGCCAGGATCTGCTGGGGTCCTTAATCTGGACCACATGAAGTGACCCCGTTAAAGTTCCTGTTGCAGCGTTATGAGACGCGGAGTGTGTTCAGGTCGGGAAGCTCGATAATCTCAGATTAGTCAGTGTTTTGTCCAGATAAATGATCTGGTGGAAACTACTCACCTCTGAGGACATCACACCTGAGTCAGATGGACGAAGGAGGTTGGCTCAGTCAGCAGCTGGAAGAAACAGCTGATCGGGTTGCTAACGGGTTAGCTGGCTCCTCCTGAGCTAACCCGTTCCTACACCAGAGCATCTTTGCTGTCACTGATCAGCTGCTCTCATACTGGAAATAAAAACTTTAAATCCAGAACCGGATCTCTTCCATCCTGGTTCTGACACGGAGATTAAAAAGATGCCAATGGTAAACGGGATTAAACATTTTCCTGTCTGCTTCTGGATCTGTTGGAATGAGTCTGCTGGACTGGATCCCCTGGAATGGGTGTTTTGGAGTAGATCTGATTATTCTGGACAACATTCTCCTCTGTGGTGTCGGAGAGGAGAACGTTGTCCATAATAAAGACAAAACTGAACGATACCTCCCACCCGCTTCAAACCCTGCTGATCAGCCACAGGAGGACGTTCAGAGAGACGGATACCACCTCAATGCTCCACCCAATCACACAGGAAGTCATTCCTACCTGCAGCCATCCCACTGTACACCTCCCCCATATAACATCCACTGTTATGCATTTACACTCTGCTCTACATTTACTTTTTACTATCGTACTGATGATACTATACATAGTACTCCCTGCAGGACTGATCCTGTATCTGTTTATAGAGATATCGTTACTGTAATAATTCTTTTTTTTCTTTTTATTTTTTTATCTTTATCTCATCCTGTCTTTATCTGGCATGGAGCGACTGTGTGCACACAGCTTCCTCCAGGATTAATGAAGTATTCTGGTTCTGATGGACTGGGATTGTTAAAATGGATCTGTAGGAAGGTCTTCTGGACTGGGTCTGTTGGGCTGAATCAAATCAAATCAAACTTTATTTCAATCACTGTTATTTATATAGCACATTCCACAACAAAATGCTGCACAAAATCATGTCATAAAAAATAAAAATAAATATAAATAAATAAATAAATAAATAAAAATCAAATAAAATAAAAGACACAGAGGACCACCAACTCATGCTGTGTTAAAAGCCAAGGAATAAAATTGTATTAAGGCGAGACTTAAAACGCTCCAAGGGGGGGGCTGTGCTGACATGGGGGCGCTCCAGAGTCTAGTTATAAAGCTTTTCCTGCTGAAGGCAACACAAAGAGCTTTACACGATAAACAAGCAGTTTGTGCACACACACATCAACATATATTACATAATTAATGAAAAACACTCATCAAAGTCTTTCACACAGTCGCATGCACACACGTACACACACACAAAGCAGCAAAATGAAAAAAACGAGAAATAAAAAAAATGAAGCTCAAATAAAAACAGTCTCTGCAGTTTGGTGCACGGACAAGGACCGTAGTGGTGGAACGAGGCCTCGCCATAGCTTCTAGTCCTTTCTATTGGTGCAACTAAGAGGCCGGTACCACATCTGTTTGCTTGGTTCTGTTTGATTGGATCTGCTTAACTGGATCTTAAGAACCAGTGTTGTGTCTGAACCAGTTCATTGAACCATGGTGAACTGAACGTTCTGTACTTCTGCCTGATGATCATTATTGTGAGTATGCTCATTCATTGTGAGCAGTGTTTTCTCACAGCTGAACTTTGTTCCAGAGAGTTCCAGGTTTCCATGGAGCCAGACTAAATCTCGGCTAAAAGACATCACAAACAGGCCTTAATACATAGCTGAAAACTCATCAAACTCTGAAACATGGAGGCAAAATCCAACGAAGGCAGCGGCTCCTCCTCTGCTTCCATGATCATTGCAGCATCACATACCTCGGCTTGGTTCTTACCTCAGCTTGGTTCCTGCCTCAGCCTGCTTCCCTACCTGAGTCGGGTTCCTACCTCAGCCTGGTTCCTTCTTTAGCCTGGTTCCTTCCTCGGCTTAGTTCCTTCCTCAGCTTTGTTCCTTACCTCGGCTTAGTTCCCTACCCCAGCTTGGTTCCTACCTCAGCCTGGTTCCTTCTTCAGCTTGGTTCCTGCCCTGACCTGGTTCCTACCTCAGCCTGGTTCCTACCTCAATCTTGTTCCTTTCTTAGCCTCGATCCTTCCTCAACTTGGTTCCTACTTTGGCTTGGTTCCTGCCTCAACTTGGTTCCTGCCTTAGCCTAGTTCCTACCTCAGCCTGGTTCCTACTTTAGATGGTTCCTTCCTCAGCTTGGTTCCTACCGCAGCCTGGTTTCTACCTTGGCCTGGTTCCTGCCTCAGCCTGGTTCCCACCTCAGCTTGGTTTCTGCCTCAGTCTGGTTCCTACCTGAGCCTGGTTCCTTCTTTAGCCTGGTTCCTTCCTAAGCTTGGTTCCTGCCTCGTGTTCGTTCCTACCTCAGCTTAGTTCTTGCCTCAGCCTGGTTCCCTCCCTGAGTCGGGTTCCTACCTCAGCCTGGTTCCTTCTTTAGCCTGGTTTCTTCCTCAGCCTGGTTCCTACCTCGGCTTGGTTCCCTACCCCAGCTTGGTTCCTACCTCAGCCTGGTTCCTACTTTAGCCTGGTTCCTGCCTCGACCTGGTTCCTTCCTAAGCTTACTTACACCTTACCTTACCTTACCTACACCTAAGCTTACTGGTCCAATTCCTGGACTAGGTGGTCGTAAGTGGGCCAATGCCTCGGCTGGTTGGCCATAAGTGGTCAAATAGCTGGACTAGGTTGCTGTAACTGGTCGAATGCCTGGGCTTGGTGTCCATAACTAGTCGAATGCCTGGACTGGATGACTTTAACTGTCTGAATGCATGGATTAGGTTGTTGTAACTGGGCAAATGCCTGGGCTGGGTTGCTGTAACTGGGTGAATGCCTGGACTAGGTGGTCGTAAGTGGGGGAATGCCTGGACTGGGTGACTTTAAATGGTCGAATGCTTGGAGTAGGTTGTTGTAACTGGGCGAATGCCTGGACTTGATGACTTTAACTGTCTGAATGCATGGATTAGGTTGTTGTAACTGGGCAAATGCCTGGGCTGGGTTGCTGTAACTGGGTGAATGCCTGGACTAGGTGGTCGTAAGTGGGGGAATGCCTGGACTGGGTGACTTTAAATGGTCGAATGCTTGGAGTAGGTTGTTGTAACTGGACGAATGCCTGGGCTAGGTGACAATAACTGAGGGAATGCCTGGGCTAGGTTGCTGTAACTGGTCAAATGTCTGGGCTTGGTGTCCGTAACTGGGCGAATGCCTGGGCTGGGTGACAGTAACTGGGCCAATGCTTGCACTAGGTGGTCGCAAGTGGCCCAATGCCTCGGCTGGTTCGCCGTAAGTAGTCGAATAGCTGGACTAGGTTGCTGTAATTGGTTGAATGCCTGGGCTCGATGTCCATAACTAGTCGAATGCCTGGACTGGATGACTTTAACTGTTCGAATGCCCGGATTAGTTTGCTGTAACTGGGCGAGTGCCTGGGCTGGGTGGCCGTAACTGGGCCAGTCCCTGGACTAGGTGGTTGTAAGTGCGCGAATCCCTGTGCTGGTTTTCTGTAACTGGGCAAATGCCTAGACTAGGTTGCTGTAACTGGTCGAATGCCTGGGCTGGGTTGATGTAACTGAGCGAATGCCAGGAATGGGTTGCTGTAACTGGGCGAATGCCTGGAATAGGTTGCCGTAACTGGTAGACTGCCTGGACTGGGTTGATGTAACTGAGCGAATGCCAGGAATGGGTTGCTGTAACTGGGCGAATGCCTGGATTAAGTTGCCATAACTGGGTGAATTCCTGGGCTAGGTTGCTTTAACTGGTGAAATGCCTGGGCTGGTTGGCCATAAATGGGCAAATGCCTAGACTAGGTTGCTGTAACTGGGCGAATGCCTGGGCTGGGTGGCCGTAACTGGGCGAATGCCTGGAATAGGTTGCCGTAACTGGTAGACTGCCGGGACTGGGTGACTTTAAATTGTTGAATGCCTGGATTAGGTTGCCATAACTGGGTGAATACCTGGGCTGGGTGGCCATAACTGGGCAAATTCCTGGGCTGAGTTGCTTTAACTGGTGAAATGCCTGGGCTGGTTGGCCGTAAATGGGCAAATGCCTAGACTAGGTTGCTGTAACTGGGCGGATGCCTGGGCTGTGTGACCGTAAATGGTCCAATGCCTGGACTCGGTGGTTGTAAGTGGGCGAATACCTGAGCTGGGTGACAATAACTGGGCGAATTCCCGGGCTTAGTTTCTTTAACTGGTGAAATGCCTAGGCTGGACAGCCGTAACTGGGGGAATGCCTGGACTGGGTGACTTTAAAATACATCAAAATACAACAACAACTCAGTAATGTTTGTTGATAGCAGAACGAACACAATAAAAAGAAGCTTTAACAGATGCTGTTGTCTTTTTCTATAACAGGACAGAAACCTCATCGGTGATGAAAATCTCAGTTAATCACTAACAACGGACTAAAGCATTTTAGCCTTTAGTTCTTTAAACTGGTGGGATCACCCTCTTTTAAGAGGGGAAGGATAAAGGTGGACTTATTGGTGACAAGTGATAGATTATGAACTTTTTCCAGTTTAAATTATCATTTGAATTACTTGTAAATGTTAAATTCTGATGGTCTGCAGCAGCTTTTTTGTTCCTACTACACATTTTTCCTGCATACAAGAGTGAAATGATTTGGCTCATTAAACCAGCAGTGTTTGTGTCCATGTGTGAGACCTGTCCTCAGACACAATCGTGCTGTTGTGTCCCTCAGTGGGACACTTCCTGTTTCTGTCCTCCACAGACTGTGTAACAGGAGGAGCTGCTGGACATATGATCACAAAAACAATGACTCTACAGTTGCTCTGCTTTCGAGTCTGAGACGCCATGGCAACCGTCTCTGACAGGAAGTTGATTTTCTCAGGCCTTCAGGAATATTAATAACTACTGTTTCTGCTGTCAAGCTTCTCTGGACCAGGTCCAAACCATGCAGCCAACAGGACGCGCTGCGAGACATCGTGGCAACACCAGATAAATTCAGTAGCTGCTGGAGCTGTCATTTTAGGCTCAGGTGGTAGATGGTAACAAGCAGCTGATGACACTCAATGGTAATCCTGTCTGACAGCTTTTGCTCAGAGGTTCTCCAGTCCTGTCTGAACAGAACTGTCCAGAACCTTCTTCCCTGAACAAAACCGCCCTAACTTCATGAAAAAATCCTGAAATGGCCATAAAATGTCAGCTGTCTAACACGTCCCCATGTCGTGACATTCTTGGTAGAGGAGAAGAGAGAGAAATGTCTTTGTGTTTTGTTAGTTGTTTGTAGAAATGTAGGCTTAATGTTTCTTTGTAGTAAACATAAAGCTATCAGAGATTTTAATCTCCTATGAAAATGTGAGAATAATGAGGAGTGAGGTGCTGACTTGGGAGGTGGATCAGTTCATTACTACAACCTGGTCTCATCTGCTAGCCACAGCCCTATCTCACCTTCCAGCTACAGACCGGTGTCACCTGCTAACCACAGCCCAGTCTCACGTACTAGCAACAGAATGGTCTTACCTACCAGCTGCACTCTGGTCTCACTTGCCAGCCTCAGCCTGGCAGCTATTGTTAGCTGTAACTAGTTTTAGTGTTAGTTATTGTTAGTTGTAGCTGGACTGTGTGGTAGCTACTGTCAGTTGTAGTTGGGCTTAGTAGTAGCTAGTGTTAGCTGTAGCTTGGGTTAGTGATAGCTATTGTCAGTTGTAGCTAGGTTTAGTCGTAGCTTGTGTTAGCTGTGGCTGGGGTTTGTGGGAACGTGTGTTAGCTGTTGCTTGGGTTAGTGGTAGCAAGTGTTATCTGTAGCTAGGTTTAGTGGTAGCTAGTGTCAGCTGTGGCTGGGGTTTGCGGTAGCTAATTCCAGCCATAGCTTGGGTTAGTGGTAGCTATTGTCAGTTGTAGCTAGGTTCAGTGGTAGCTAATGTTAGCTGTGGCTGGGGTTTGCAGTAGCTAGTTCCAGCCGTAGCTGGGGTTAGTGGTAGGTAGTTTCAACTTTACCAGTGTTAGTGGTAGCTATTATTAGCTGTGGGTGTTGTTAGCTGTAGCTGGGGTAGCAGAAGCTAGTGTTAGCTGTAGCTGGGGTTAGTGGTAGCTAGTTTTACCTGTAGCGGGGCTATTAGTGGTAGCTAATGTTAGCTGTAGCTGGGGTTTGTGGTAACGTGTGTTAGCTGTAGCTGGGTTTAGTGGTAGCTAGTGTTAGCTGTACCTGGGTTTAGTTGTAGCAAGTGTTACCTGTAGCTGGGGTTAGTGGTAGCTATTGTCAGCTGTAGCTGGGGTTCGTGGAAACATGTGTTAGCTGTAGCTTGGGTTAGTGATAGGTATTGTTAGTTGTAGCTAGGTTTAGTGGTAGCTAGTGTTAGCTGTGGCTGGGGTTTGTGGGAACGTGTTAGCTATTGCTTGGATTAGTGATAGCTAGTGTTAGCTGTAGCTGGGGTTCGTGGAAATGTGTGTTAGCTGTAGCTTGTGTTAGTGATAGCTATTGTCAGTTGTAGCTAGGTTCAGTGGTAGCTAATGTTAGCTGTGGTTGGGGTTTGCGGTAGCTAGTTCCAGCCGTAGCTGGGGTTAGTGGTAACGGGTGTTAGCTGTAGCTTGGGTTATTAGTCGCTGGTGTTAGCTGTAGCTAGGTTTAGTGGTAGCTAGTTTTACCTGTAGCGGGGCTATTAGTGGTAGCTAATGTTAGCTGTAGCTGGGGTCAGTGGTAGTTAGTGTTAGCTGTTGCTGGGGTTTTTGGTAACGTGTGTTAGCTGTAGCTTGAGTTATTAGTCGCTGGTGTTAGCTGTAGCTGGGTTTAGTGGTAGCTAGTGTTACCTGTAGCTGGGATTAGTGGTAGCTATTGTCAGCTGTAGCTGGGGTTAGTGATAGCTATTGTCAGTTGTAGCTAGGTTTAGTTGTAGCTAGTGTTAGCTGTAGCTGGGGTTACTGGTAGCAAGTGTTAGCTGTGGCTGGGGTTAGTGGTAGCTAGTGTTAGCTGTAGCTGGGGTTAGTGGTAGCTAGTGTTAGCTGTAGCTTGGGTTCATGGTAATGTGTGTTAGCTGTAGTTTGGTATAGGGGTAGCTAATGTTAGCTGTAGCTGGGGTTAGTGGTAGCTAGTGTTAGCTATAGCTGGGGTTTGTGGTAGCTAGTGTCACCTTTAGCTGGGGTCAGTGTTAGCTAGAGAACAGTTTTAAAGACTGAGCTGAAGTCCACAAGCAGCGTCATGACGTAGGTGTTGTGATGCAGCAGGTGAGTCAGGGCCAAGTGAAGCGCTATGGAGACAGCATCCTCTGTAGAACAGATGTCCCTGTAGGCCAGCTGCAGGCTGCCCAGGCCAGCAGGGATGGCATCCTTGATGTGCTTTAGGAAGATCTACCAGAAAACATCATGATGACTGGGGTGACGGGCGGTGATCACTGGAAAGCTGCAGGGACAGGTTGACGAGTTCCAGAATAACTTCTGCCAGCTGGTCTGCACACGGTTTTAGTGTCCGACCTGACACCTGATCTGGATCCGCAGCCTTGCTGACGTGGATCCCCCTCAGGGTGATGGTGACTTGGTGCAGCTGCAGGGTGAGGGGCTGGGGCTGCCTCTGGATGTGGAGGTAAGCAGTTCTTCTGCTGCTTGAGAAGCGAAGCCTGGAAGAATCTGCTCCAGGTGTCAGGCAGAGTGGGGTCCTGCTGACCTGCTGGTCTCTGGGCTCGGACTCTGTGATGGTCTTGATGTTTTTCCACATGTTACGTGTGCTGTTGTCACTGAAGTGCTTCTCGATGTGCTGCTTATATAGGCCACTAACATCAGGACCAGCTGAGTTCTCTAACCAGTTTAAACTGGTCTGCACTTCACTGCCACATGTTCCAAGCTGGGAAGCAGAAGGTGCCAGTAATGTTCGTAGCTGTACACCACGAGTTGTTAACATACAACTCCAAACCTCCGCCTCTGGTCTTACCCAAAGCTGCAGTGTGGTCAGTATGGAGCAGAGAGCGCCCACTAGCTCCACCGCTACGTTGGGGTATTGTTGTCCAGCCAGGTCTCAGTGAAGATTTTCACACAGCTGTTCGTCTTACGTGAGATGATCCTCAGATGAATTTCCTCCAGTTTGTTGATGAGAGACCTGGTGTTGGCAAGGAGGAGACGGGACAGAGCCAGTCCGGCTTAGCCTAGCACGCAGCCCACTCCGCTAGCCCTTCTTTTGTTTATGTTGTTTCCTCCGTCTCCAGGGCCACAGAGGGGGATGGTGAAAAAAATCTGGCTTTGGCAGCTAAACCCTAGTTTTTCCCTAGTTCCAGCGGGTCAGCCCTTCTGTACTGGATTTAGATCTTGTACAAGCTGTCCGGTCCCTGTATGACCGGTGTCAGAGCTTGGTCCTCATTGCCGGCAGTAAATCAGAATCATTTCCAGGGCGGGTTGGACTCCGCCAAGGCTGCCCTCTGTCACCAATTTTGTTCATAACTTTTGTGGACAGAATTTCTAGGTGCAGCTGATGTGTTGGGGGGATCCGGTTTGGTGGCCACAGGATTGGGTCTCTGCTCTTTGCAGATAATGTGGTTCTGTTGGCTTCATCGGGCCGTGATCTTCAGTCCTCACTGGAGCGATTCGCAACCGAGTGTGAAATGGCTGAGATGTGAATCAGCACCTCCAAGTCCGAGACCATGGTCCTCAGCTGGAAAAGGGTGGAGTGCTCCCGCTGGGTTGTCAATAGGGTCCTGCCCCAAGTGGAGGAGTTCACGTATCCCGGGGTCTTGTTCACGAGTGAGGGAAGGATGGAGCGGGAGATTGACAGGTGGATCGGTGTGGCGTCTGCAGTGATGTGGACTCTGCATCGGTCTGTTGTGGTGAAGAAGGAGCTGAGCCAAAAGGCAAAGCTCTCGATTTACTGTCGATCTATGTTCCTACCCTCACCTATGGTCACGAGCTGTGGGTAGTGACCGAAAGAACAAGATCGCGAATACAAGCGGCTGAAATGAGTTTTCTCCGCAGGGTGGCCGGGCTTTCCCTTAGAGATAGGGTTAGAAGTTCGGTGATCCGGGAGGGGCTCAGAGTAGAGTCGCTGCTCCTCCACATCGAGAGGAGCCAAATGAGGTGGGTCGGGCATCTGGTTAGGATGCCTCCTGGATGCCTCCCTGGTGAGGTGCAGGTAAATTGTTTATTTCCAGAGTCCAAAACAGAAAAACAGAAACCAATGGGAAGGGAAGACCAAAACAAGACAGGCCCCCTGACAAAGTTCAGGGGGGACCACCTGGAGGCAGAACAGACGGCAGGATCAGGTCAGGAGGCCGGCCGGGGGGCCAGACGGACCGGGCAGAACCTCTGGCAGATGACCCGGGGGCTGAGCAGACAGCAGGATCAGGTCAGGAGACCGGCCGGGGGCCCGGACGGATCACGGCAGAATCTCCGGAGGACGACCCGGGGGTCGTGAAGACTTGGGTCAGACCTCTGGAGGACGACCAGGAAGACGCGCAGACAGTAGGTTCTCCAGCAGACAGGCAGGCTGAATTAACGGAGGCTGAGCAGGCTTGGACCAGAGCTCTAGAGGACAGGCAGACTGGGTCTCTGGCGGCGGACGGGCAGCCTGGGTCTCTGGCGGCAGATGGGCAGACTGGATCTCTGGGTTGGGTACCAGTAGCAGAGAAGGAGCGTCTCGACCCAAGACCCCCTCGGGAACAGGGACTCGAGCTGTGGACAACAATGATACCGACACAGGGGAAGAAGAACTGGACACCGTCGTGAACAAGGTGAAGTGGATGATTAATCAGACCAGGTGAACTAACGAGGCAGGAACAGAAACCACAACACACAAGGGAAAAACATGACAAAACCAGAAATCAAACCAAGACAGAAACCAAGGATCCAAACACAAGATCAAAAAATGACACATGAGCTTACACAGCCCATGACCGTGACAGTTTGTATGATGAAGTCGGGCATCAATTCATGAAAAAAGGTGAAATATGGAAATAGAAGTTTCTGCCCAACAGCAGCATTTCATCCCTGTTGATGGGAAAGTCTTGTCTAAAGCTTTCCATCAGTAAAGGATCTGGTTCTTATGTAAAAGCATTAAGGTTAACTTGTTTTATAATTTACTTGTTATAACCTGTCAACCTTGATTCCACTTTTTAAAATGTATTATTGATCTAAATTAATTTGTTAAAAACTAATACTTTTTTCTTGGACTAACTAGATTAAAACCTTTTTGAGATTTTGTCAACTAAAACTATCAAACTTAGAAATTACTAAAATGTGACTAAAATTTATAAAGATTTTCATCCTGAAGACTAAAACTAAGACTAAAACTGAGATGCTGCCACAAACAAAACTGTCAGTGTCACGTCAGCGTGGCCTACAAATAGCAGAAGCTTTATCTCAGCTACTCAGGAGCTAAAGCTAACTAGCTGCTAGATGCCTCCCTCTCTATGGATGACTATGACAACCTTCATGCTGGAAAAACAGATCCAACGTCTCTAGGTGAATGTGGAAATTAAGGATAATCTCACAGAAATGAAGAGATGATGATAATGAAAGTAAAAAATAGGTTTAATAACAAAAAAATGAATTTGGTCAAGTCTTGAAAATACTGGTGATGCAAGGTGGCTAAATCCTGAGGACCTCGCGCATCCCAGTGTTGAGCTCTGCAGCTGGGTTTTTTCTAGATTTTTCCAACTCAGTGACAAGTGCTTCCAGCATGAGCAGCGTGGTAGACATCTTGTTAAGGTCGTCTCTGGGGTGAAGAGAAGTCTGTTGTGGCTGATTTTTTTCCCAGTTACATGTGTAGTTTCACTCGTGCTCATGTAGAGTTAACAAACCAGTGATTATCACAAACTGTCACGCAGAGAGTGAACTTTAAAGACGGATGTAGTTAACAAAAGTTACTGAAATGATACGAACAGCTCGCATCCTTCCACTACATCGTTCAACCAGAAATCTGGTATTTGGTTGCTTTCTGGAAGAGATCCTGTTCTGCCATGGTTTGGGATTCGTGTTGCAGAGTTGTATTAACTACTATTCCAGTGAATGTCCAAGTGGTTGGACTTACCTGACCAACACTGAGCTGCATCAGCGCTGGATGCATCATTTCTCTGGTCCAAAATACTTTTATTTCTCTTAAACGATTCAAAATCAGATCAAAGGAAACGTAATGTTACTGGTAATGTATGTTTGAGTAACGTCACATCATCAAATCAAGTCTCCTTCATCTCTACAAAACATATAAAACCAACTGAGGTTAACCAGAGAGCCTGACAGGAGAAAAAAACTAAAAGCTGGAGGTTCGGCTGGTTTCTGTCCTCCAGCTCAGAGACGTCTCATCTGGGACACGTTAAAAAATCCTTGAATTGTTGTCATAGTTTGATATCAGACAATTTAATAATTTCTCCCTTTAAAGCAAAATGACAGAGATCTCCTCCTGATTCAGGATCTAGGGGAGAGGTTTAGATTAAGAGCAGAGTGTTGGACCGGCGACACATGTTGTCATTGCTGTCCGCTAATCCTCTGTTTTCATCTGCAGACGCGTAATCCTCATAAACCCCGAGGGGAGATTAAACTCAGCAACATGACACAGAAATCAGTCTGCATCTCCAGCAGGACTCAGGTGGAGGCAGATAAGAACAGGTGGAGACAGGTGAAGAGATAATTGGACAATAAAATGGAGCATATATGACGCTGAGGTCAGCGAATCGGACGGTGAGTAACTGCTGTGTGCTTGTTTTTACTGAAACATGGCTGAACGACAACATTACCGACTCTGCTATACAGCTGGAGCAGCTAGCATGCTACTGAGCAGACAGGGACCTCGTAAACGGAGGAAAGACTCGCGGTGGCGGGGTTTGTGTTTTCATCCATGATGCATGGTGCCGGGACGCTAAGCTGGTATACAAACACTGTTCACCTTCTGGTGGAGTTTATGATCTTTCTATCTGCCCAGGGAGTTTACTGCCATCCTGCTAGTTGCAGTTTAAATCCCCCCCACCAACAACAGCAGGAGAGCAGCCTTAATGAACTGTACCAGGCCATCAGCGAACAGCAGACAGCTTCACCATCCTCGCTGGAGATTTTAATCACGCTGATCCCAACACTGTCCTTCAAAAATTTCAATTTCCCAATATTCTGGACCTGGTCTACATGTAACACAAAGAGTCATACAAAGCCACCCCTCCCCCACATCGAACTCTCTGATCACCTCGATGTTATGCTAATGTTAGCATAGAGTGAAAGTCATCAAACCAGCAGAAGCAGGTCAGAGTGGCCAGAGGAGGCTTCCTCTGCTCTTAAAGACTGCTTTGACACAACAGACTGGGAACTGTTTAAGCAGGCAGCCATTTACAGCAACCATCCAGACACAGAGGAGCACACACACACTACATCCTACATCACCAAGAGCATCGATGGTGTGACCTACACGAAGAGCATCATCACACGGGCTAACCGGAAGCCATGGCTGACAGGGGACGTCCACAGGCTGCTGAGGCCCAGAGACAACGCCTTCAGAGCCGGGACGAGTCTGTCCTGAGTCTGTCCCGGGCATCAGGAAAGGAAGACACAGAGGAAAACCTCCCACTTCAAAGACAGCAGAGACATACAGAGCCGATGGCATCCAGGCCGTCACGGACCACAAGCCCGCCACAGAGCTGCGAGAGCAACAACAACCTGGAGAGCTTTGCAGGCTTCAAAGCACAAAACAACACACAGAAAACCCCGCCCCCTCCTCGACCAGACCCAGACCATGACCAGACTCTGAGCTTGTTTGCACCAGTGTGAAGAGGACCCTCTCCGCTATCAACACCCGGAAGGCAGCAGGTCTAGACAGCGTCCCTGGCCATGGGCTGAAGAACTGCACAGAGGAGCTTAAGAAGGTCTTCACGGACATCGTTAACACTTTTCTGAGGCAAGCTGCTGTTCCATCATGTTTCAAAGCCGCCACCATCATACCTGTGCTGAAGAAATCATCCTCATCCTCCTCCAGTGACTACTGCCCTACGGCACTGATGCCCATTATCATGAAGGGCTTTGAACGGCTGGTCATGGCACACATCAGATCCCCCCCACCACTAATTGTCATGGGAGACATGAACATTCACATTGGCAAACCACAGCAACTGGCTTTCTGGCTCTCATCTACTCTTTCAGTCTCAAACTGGTTCAGACTTCACACACAAAGCTGGTAATACTCTAGACTTGGTACTGACCAGAAACTGCTCCACAGCCGACCTGTCCGTCACCCCGCTGCACCTCTCAGACCACTTCCTGCACCTCAAACCCAAACAGCTGTACTAGCTCATAACTAATAAGGTCATAAAGTCAAATGTCGTCATATAGTTGAATAAACTATAAACTGCTGAGCTCTGTTTAGATGTCTGGAACCTGTGTTGTGTGGAACCTTCAAAAAGTTTTGGAACCACAGTGTGATGATGTTATCACCGCCATGACGTTCTGGTGGGCGGGTCTTTTCTCTTTCTCAGGAAAGCTGAGTCAGCCATCTTGAACTTGTAACAGTTAATTTAGTTTTTATTTGGTTGCTGTGCATACTCTTTTCCCTGCTTCAAAACACCACCATCTCGGTTTTTTCATTGGTCTTGTTTTCATCAGCCCTGATTATGTAACGTTAACTTTTTTGTTTTGAATTGAATTTTTAAAAATGGTTAAAATGTGAAACTTGGAATGCATTTGTAAAGTGTGTACACTAAATATTTGTTGTAAATAATCCAGGTAACGGTAACTTTAGAAGCTGTTGAATGTGAGGAATATGTGCCATTTTAATGACGTAACATTTTAGGTGGGTTTTCTGGATGAACTACGTCATAACGTATCTGCCGGTTGTTGTTGTTTTGTTCTCCGCCGGTTCTGCACTTACATACTGAGTATATTGAAGGCATGTTCGCGTTAGACGTCAGTATTTTACGTTGTTAGTGACCCACATATCGGTAGCCAACCGTCTGTGTGTGTGTGTGCTAGCTGGAATCTAAAATGTTTAACAGACTAATGTGGGCGCGTTATGATGCTAACCAGGCCTGTCTGTAGTTCTTCGTAGGCTCAGTTCTGTGGTTGTGACATCATCTCAAAATCTTTTGAACAATTCAGGTAGAACACATTACGAAATACTGTTATTAATTTGTTTTATTTAATGTGTTTCCACAGTCATTATTTTAAAAAATGACTATGGTTTTATCTTAACTGCGGAGTCCACAGAGCAAAAAAGCAAAAAAAAAAAAAAAAAACACTTTAATACACAACTATCAGACAAGCACACGTTGATGCTTTGCTTAATAAACAACTTGCTCATTTTTTAACATTTTAATTTCTACTATAATTTTTGTACAATGATTTTTTTTTGTCTGTGTATTCACGTTTTTTATTTTATTTACTAGGATATACTAAATATTATTAAAAAAACAAACAGGACCAGATGACCATGCGTTAGTAGAAAAACTGTCCTCATTGACGCGCCGCTTGGAAACAAGGCCTCGGATTTGCGCACCGCTGCATTGACTGTGAGTAAAAGTTGCAAATGTTTGGATAAACCAAGGCGCTGGAGCTTCATTGATGAAAACCCAGAGCTGAGGACTTTCAGTGTTTAGGGTCCGCGTGGTGGATTAGTGGAGAGCACGCACGCAGCGCGTCAAGCAGAGCCGTCATGGAGGACAACAATGGTGCTGCGTGCACGCGGATGGAGGATGCAGACAGCTGCGCGTGCACGCGGCAAAACAACGGGCCAACAAGCCGACTCTCCGATAGACATGGGATTTATGAATCTTTGAAGGGAGCCGGATCTTGAGGAGCCGTTCCTTTCAAAGAGCCATTCAAAACACCAGCTCGTTCTCACAGTATCTTACAAAACTTCACAATATAT
>JBAFTA010000013.1:33662554-33677498 GCA_036919975.1 Melanotaenia parkinsoni | reverse complement strand
GTTCCACACAACAAAACAACTGCATGAGCGCTCTTCCAAGACTGGTGATTCCATACTTTTTGCCAGGGGTTGTATATCCAAGTAGATCCAGCTTTAGTCTATGGCAGCATAGCTAAGGGATGGCAATCCACCCATAACTATAAGAGAAACGTTGGCTAGTGACTGAAATGAATTTGGTGTTAGACTCCCATCTGTCCACAGTGCAGCATGACTGCTGTCTTACTGCAGAGTTCAGCTTGATTCATGAAGCTTAGCTGGACATGAAAAGCTCAGATGTTCCAGCTATGACGATGGACTGCCTGGATGGATGAGCCATGCTTCAGCTTACAAAGGATCAGCTTGTGTTCCTTGATGTCCTACTGGACACTACCTCAGTCCTGTAGTGTGGACTATCAGGCCCTTTGCCAGAGACATTCAGTCCTGTATGACCGAAGGGAGGTTTGGTTCACATTGTCAGCTCGGTCAAAGCCATTTCTGGAGGATGGAAAGTTTTGTCCAGGAAAAGGCTGAGTGGGTCTCATAAAACAGATCTGATCTCCAGAACTGATGATCGAACTTCTGTGTCCACACTGGAAAACTCAGTTGTAAGTCAGTTGGCATGGCGATTTGAGTGTGGTCATGTGATTGATTGGCTTAGGAATCTTAGGAAGAAGAAGATCTCTGCTGGTATATTATTTTACCCCAGAAAAGTTTGTTCTTCTTAAGAAAAATGTTCTGAAAAGAACTTGTTAAAACAAACATGGTGCAAATACATCCTCCATCAGATTTCCTCTGATTGTATAGCAGCTCTGCCCTGTGTCAAACATCATTTAGGAAAATGGAGGAGAAGAAATGTTTGGGGTAAGGGAGAATTGGAGCTGGATGACCACAGAAATTGACTGAATGTTGCTGGAAATTTCTTTGTAAATATTTTATTATATATTACAAATAAATTTATTTTGATAAAAGTTGTTAGGTGTTTTCTAGGTGAAGTTTTGCTTAAATCCCATTAAATTACACAATGCTACCACCTGTTGGCAAGAAAGTGGACCTGCATCATCTAAAGCAGAAACAATGTGGGACTACAGTGAGATCAGGGTTAAGTTGGACTCGCGTGGTGTTGACGTAACGTCAGAACCACATAGCTGATGCAGATAAAATGTGCCTATATACTGGGGCGTAGGGAAACAGCATCATGTTGCAGTTCCTTTTTTAGGATCTGCAGGTGGCAGTAGGGCTGTCTCCGGTGTTCACAGACACCTTCACCACCTCCCTGGAGACACGCCACGTGCCAGCCTGCTTCAAAACCTCCACCATTATCCCCGTCCCCAAAAAGGACCACACGACCTACTGACTACAGACCTATCACCCTGACCTCTGTGGTAATGAAGTCATTTGAGCGCCTTGTTCTGTCCCACCTGAAAGCCATCACCGACCCTCTCCTGAACCTGCTGCAGTTCACCTACAGAGTCAACAGGTCTGTGGACGATGCTGTAAACATGGCCCTCCACTTCATCTTGCAGCACCTAGACCTCAGGAACCAATGCTAGGCTCCGGTTTGTGGATTTTAGCTCAGCCTTCAACACCATTATCCCGGCTTTCAGGTGCAGGTGGATCACAGACTTCCTGTCGGACAGGAAGCAGCATGTGAAGCTGGGAGTGTCTCTGACTCTCAGACTATCAGCATCGGTTCTCCTCAAGGCTGTGTCCTTTCCCCCTTCTCCCTGTACACCAGCAACTGCACCTCCAGTCATCAATCTGTCCAGCTCCTGAAGTTTGCGGATGACTACACCCTCAGTGGACTCATCTCTGGTGGGGATGAGACCGCCTGCAGGTGAGAGACTGACCATCTGGTGTCTTGATGCTGTCAGAACAACCTGGAGCTCAAAGCTCTAAAGACAGTGGCATTGGTTGTGGACTTCAGGAAGAACGCTGCTCCACCCGCCCCCATCACCCTGTGTGACTCCCCAGTCAGCACTGTGGAGTCCTTCCTCTTCCTGGACGTCATCATCAGCAAGGACCTCAATTCACCAAGAAAGCCCAGCAGAGGATGTACTTCCAACACAGTCCGTACTGCTGCATGAAGGAAGATGTTATTCAGGAAACAAAAGACATGAGGACATGACAATAATTTTAATAAAGATTATATAAGCACAAGAACACAGGTCTGTGGTGTCACACACCCTGCACAACCTCAGATCTTTCTGGATGGGAGACAAAGACGTTTGTACAGCTAAAGGATGCAGCAAGAATGCTGAGAGACATGGATGTCTCCATAGAAGAGGATGATGAGACGGAGAAGATGAAGAAGGATCTGATGAGCAGGTGAAGGGAAATGCATAAAAAGAAAGAAAGGTCTCACTAACAAAAAGGTCCAAATGAAAATTTAATAAAAGAAAAATCAAAAACGTAAAAGGAGCTACAGAGATATTTTTATTTGAAAGGAAATATAATGTTGGTTGCAGAGTTTTATATTATACTTAATACTATTTGACTATCAAACAAATTTATTCAGAGAAGAAAAAGTTCCAGCTGCACTTCGTGAAAGAAGCTGCATCTTCAGTTGTTGGAAGCTAAATAAAGTTAATGTTTTTAGCCAGTGGTTCAGTTAATTGTTTAGTTGTTTGTTTTATGATGAACGTGAGGGGAATGAATAAATGCGTTTGGTGTTTAAGGGTAGATAATTGTAAAGTGGATGGGTACAGTACTTGTGACAACCATTTTTTGCTATGGACAGGATAAAATTTATTTCATATAATGTCCATGGTCCACATAACCCAATTAAAAGAAAGAACTTAACTCAACTGTTCAATAGCACTGATACAAGAACCTCATTTGGATGAAACGGAACATAAAAAATGACGAAGCGCTGGATAAATCAGGCCTACTTGTTTTGGGAGAAGGGGAGTAGCAATAGTTTTTATAAAGGGAAGATTATACGATGATAAGGGAAGGTTTCTTATGGTTGTTGGGTCATATAAGAGATAAAATGGGCTCAATATTGAATATCTACGCACCTCATGAAGAGAATGATTGCAAATTTATATGCAAGAGGGAAAAGGAGGTAGAAGGGTATTTTAACAGCATACAAAATAGGAAATTGGATAGATTACCATCGGAAAAGAGAATGATCAAAAAGATCTTGGACTAATTGATTCATGGAGGATTAATCATCCAAAAGAAAAAGAATGTACTTTTCACTCAAACCCACACAATAGTTATTCAAGGATAGATTTTCTTTTTATAAACCAGTAAAATGCTAAAGTGATGAGCAGTGGAACTGAATCAATAACAATAAGTGACCTCTTCGCTTTACAAAAGAACTGGAAAAAGATTTACCTCCTTGGAGAGTATTGGAGACTTAAGGTGTCAATTCTAACAGATAATTTAGTGGTGCGAGAGATAAAAACAATGCATTAACTAATTATTGAAAACAATGACAACAGTCAGTTCAATGCTATGGGAGTGTGGTAAAGCCGTAATTACAGGAAAAATGACTGAGATAACATCTCAAATTAAAAACACCAGAGAACATCAAAAGAAACTGTTGGAAAATTTTTTAAAAAATTGGAAAATGAACATACAAACACTTAAAAATCTATTATGTCAGAACTAAAACACAAAAGATTCAAATTAGATCAAGTGTTAACATTTAAAGCAGAAAACGCTCTACGATTTATTAATCAAATGTACTATGAAAAAGGTAAAAGAGCAGATAAAGTATTAGCATTTCAAATAAAAAAGAAACAGGTGGAGCGGTTAGTAACAATGGAAATCAAGACAAAACCCACAGATATTCCAAAAACATTTGCAGACTATTACATATATATGTAATATGATATGATGACGAAGACGTTGCCTCATTAGACAAAAAAAGAAAATATTTATGAACAAGACTAACTTACCGACACCATTATTAAAAAGAACATTGAATTATGTTTAAGAGTCTCTGCTCTGAAGCTCTCATCTCTGTCTTACACAAGGAGGGTAAGGATCCCGTTCAATGTGCAAGTTTCCGCCCAGTCAGTTGACTCTGCAATGATTTACAGACATTAACAAGCATAAACAGAGTTCAAAAACATGTATCACAATTAAACCGGATCAAACAGGTTTGATACCTGGAAGACAGACCGCTAACAACATCAGAAAAGCTTTGAATCTCATGTGCCAAAACAAGTTCAAATACAAATGTGAGATGCTAAAAAAGCCCTTTGATTGTGTGAAATGGAAATATTTATATTATGAACTGTCAGTGTTTGGATTCCACCCAAAGTTTTTAAACCGGATTAAACTTGTTTATAAGAATCCAAAATCAAGAATCAATGTTAACGGATGCTATTCTGAATTCTTCTCTCTGAAAAGAGGAGTAAGGCAAGGGGATTGTTTGAGCCCGTTATTATCTGCGTTGAGTATAGAACCTCCAGCCAAATAGATCAGACAAGATCCAAACATAAAGGGAATTCAGGATGAAGGAGGTGTAGATGATATTCTCTTACATATAAGACATAACGATACCAACCCTGAATAAAAATGCTTGAATATGTTAATATTCTGGGTTATGTAAATACTGAATCAAAGTCAGTAGCTATGGTTGTTTCAGGGAAATGTGCTATTACACTAAAACCATCACATCTATTTGCAGCTAACTACATAAAGGTAATAGATGAAATTAGTAAAGATTTAGATGGGATAAATGCTGCTTGACATTACTGGGACGAATAGCAGTGATAAGGATAAATATTTTACCGAGGTTTTTGTTTATGCTTCAGTCTCAAAATTATCTCAAAGTTTATTTGGAGACACAAATAACCAAAAATAAAGTATACATTACTTAAAAGTCCTAAAGTAAAGGGTGGTTTAAATTTATCCAATATAAAGATATACTATTGGGTATCACATTTAAAAGCTTTAAAAGTGTGGATGCATAAAGATGATGGGACGGGATGGAGGGAAAGGGAACAAAATTCATACCAAGATACCTTTACAATCACTGCCATTCATAACAAAGACAAAGAAAGCAATTTAAAAATTACAAATGAATGCGTTAAAGGAACATTGAAAATATGGGAAACAGTTAAAACAAAATAGGTCTACTTCAATTTGTAGGGCCACTAAAATAACCTTAAATCCAGACTTTCCACCTTCAATGGAAGGAAGGGGACTCGGGGAATAGAAAGAGAAGGGATTAGTACATAAAAATCAGACTCAGAATCTGACTCAGACTTAGAATTAGAATCAGGATCAGAATCAGAATTAGGTTTATTGCCAAGTAAGTTTACATGTACAAGGAATTTGTTTTGGTGCGCTGGTGCCAACAAGAAATTTTTTAATATTAATAAAACCACTAAATAAACCACTAAATATGAAAATGACAATAAAAATAAAAAGAGGAGCTGTGCAAATAAATGCGATACAAATGTGAGTACAGGCTGAACTGAGGATGACGCTCAGCTTGTTGCAGCATTGATGCAAAGTTAATATAACATGTAGTGTCCATGTTGGGGTTATGGTTGAACCAATGGTAGAGTCATGGGGGGTCCTGGTCAATGTTGATGAGGCTGGTTGCAGAGGGGAAGAAACTGTTTTTATGGGGTGAGGTTTTGGTCCTGATGGACCGTAGCCTCTTGCCAGAGTGGAACATCTCGAAGAGTTTGTGACCAGGGTGAGAGGGGTCAGCCTCAGGGACCTGGCACATCTCCCATCTCCTCACAGAAAGCAGAGAAGATGCTTGTTTTCAGTGGTCTGGTCTTTATAAAATTGACTACACCTATAATGTCAGTCATAACCTCATAGAAGTCAGAGGAAAGATGCCTTGATGCCAGTGCTTCTCTGTGTATTATACAGTGTGTCCACTCAGCATTAGGTGAGGCCTTCTTGATGAGTGTCCAAAGTCCTCTTCTCATTCCTGACATGGTCTGTGCACCATCACTGCAAAGACAGATGCAGTTCTCCCACTTCAGCCCTTTCTCAGTGAGGAAGCAGTCCAGTGTTTGAATCGCTCTTCAGCTGATGCTCTGTCTCTGACTTATAGTTACAAAAAGTAGATCCTCACACAGGGAGTTGGCTACACATAAGCAACTAACCTTTGTTGCTGTCAGCTGCTGCATCGACTTGTAAGTCAAAACGTTTGTCTTCAAGGTTATCTACCAGCTGTTCCTGAAGATCGTTAGCAATGTCATTTATACATCTGGCGATGTTGTCATTGGACAGAGGGACTGTTTTTATTTTCACAGCACTTGCGTCATCTAGCATGACAGAGACCACATCTAATGCTGCAGGCAGTATCAGCTCCTCTGTTATGGTGTGGGGTTTCCTGCATTGAGCAGTTTGGTACGCCACCTTGTATGATGCTAACAGTACTCGCTGGTTTAATGAAGAAGCATTCACAAAGTGAGATGATTGTTGGCAATATTTGGCACGTTTTCACTGAAAAAACTCAAGCTGCTTATCAGCATGATTGGGATTCAATGTCTTTAAGACACAGTAAACTCACCAGTCTGTGTTTGTCTCCCACCGCAGTCACAGTAAAGCCAAGCGCTACATATGCTTCGTCATATCTGATCCTCTTAGCTTTCGGGTGACTTTTGTTTGTCTCATAATCTTCGTTTCTCACCGCCTTTCTTTTCATCTCTCTCTGTGCTGTATTTGAAAATGTGGGGTGCAAAAAAACCCCAAAAACAAACAAACAAATCCTAGAGCTAATACTCCCTGTGCACACTCTGACAATAAGAGAACCACTGCCACCTACTGCAGTGGATGTGCAATTACATTTTATTCCAGTAGTACAGCAAAATAAAAAGCATGTTCCCTGGGGTCACGCCCCACTACTTGAGAAGAACTGCTGTAGGTGCTGATTGGCTTCTTATGGTTTCCATAGAAACACTCTGGCCAATAGCTGCGGGACAGGGATCCGCTCCTCCACCAATGATCCAAGCCGAAAGCCTCTGGACAACAGAGTGTTAAACACCGTCAAGTGTAAGCACACACACACACACACACACACACACACATAAACACACACACTCACATGCAAACACAAACACAGAGACTCAGAATTTTTTGCTGCAACTTCTAGAAGTTGAGATGTTTTTCCTTTTCCTTCCTTCCTTCCTTCCTTCCTTCCTTCCTTCCTTCCTTCCTTCCTTCCTTCCTTCCTTCCTTCCTTCCTTCCTTCCCCCTCCTGCTCCTCCTCCTCTTCCTCCTACTCCTCTTCCTCAGTGTACTGCCAGAACTTCGCTCCAAACTTTAAGGAGAGCGAGATGAATGTCATCGCAGCCGACATGTGCACCAACGCCCGTAGAGTTCGCAAACGTTGGCTCCCCAAGATCCAGTCGCTCCTCCCCGATGGGCTCCCCTCCTCCGCCTCCTCCCACCCCCGCAAAGCTAAGAGGGGTGGAGGAGGAGAGTCAGTGGTGCAGCCCAGCAGCAGCCCCTTTGAGCTGGACCTGCGGCAGCTCAGCGCCTCCTACCTCGGCCTGGAGGCGTCGCTGTACGCCGAGCGACGCGAGAGGGAGACAGCGGGTGAGAAGGAGCGAGATAAGGAGGCCCCAGCTACCTTCCTGCCACACCTGCAGTTTGCAGGGTCTCGTGGAGGAGGAGGAGGAGGAGGAGGCGAGAGCCAGGTAGAAGAGAGGCATATGGGAGGTGAGGCAGATGGGGAGGCGAGGCTACAGACTGAACAACCTGCTGACCTCCCCCTCTCCCTGTCCTCCTCCTCTGCCTCCTCTTCACAGCCCTCTCCACAGCCTGCAGAGCCAGCCCCCTCTCACAGGGGATTGATCAACACAGATGAGAGAGGGGTGGAGCCTCTGGAAGACAGCCAATAAGCTTTCTAATGTATCTGCCTACCTGTGTGTAAATAATACAATAGCTACCTGTCCCCACCTGTCTGTCTGTCCACCTGTCTGCCCCCCTACCTCACTTCCTGTCTGCCTGCCTACCTCCACGTCCACCTGTCTGTCTGTTTGGCTCTGCTGCATGTCAACAGCCTCCTGCAGTCCAACACACAGACCTATAGCAACAGGACTGATGATGATGATATTCTGATTATGACAATAAAGCTTCTTGATAATCAGGTTTACTGCTTCTGGTTCTGGGTGAACTAAAACTGAATGATCTGAAACTTTAAAAACGAGGTTTTAGAATAGAATAGATTAAAATAGATTAGATTAAATTAGAATGGAATAGAATAGAATCAAAATGAGAACACAATAGAATAGAATAGATTATATTAGATCAAAACAAAATACAATGGTATTGGTTATATTAGATTAGATTAAAATACAACAGAACTGATCATATTAGAATAGAATAGCACAAAATAAAATAGAATAGACCAGAATAGAAGGGATTACAATAGAAAAAAATCAGATAGGAGCAGATCAGATTAGAAAAGAATAAAATAGAATGAGATCGTTCAGACTGGTGACCTGTCCAGTAGTACCTGCTGCTCACCTGCTAAATGCTGGGATATGCTCCAGCTTCCCTGATGATGGGTGGATAGATGGGTGGAATAGAATAGAATAGAATAGAATAGAATAGAATAGAATAGAATAGACCTTTTTTCATCCCTCTTGGGAAAATTTGGTCCTGCAGGCAGCTGTACAGACAGTGTTTCTCAATCCGGGTCCTTCGTCCTTTGCCAGCTTGGCCTTGGTGAATTGGACTCTGTGCACCACTTTCAACTGGATTAAACCATGTTTAGCAGACATGGATAAAATATGTATCAAATTTAAAATGGAGTTCCACTGATCGTCCCTAAAAATCACTTCAAGGTCAGAGTCCCAGGCCTTCCTTAAGTTTTCAGTAGAGTGTGGGTTAATGCTCTGGATGCGGTCATAAATCTGGGCCACCAGACCTCGCTGGTCAGATTTCAGTTCAAGAATATGTTCAATTTGTGATTTTAAGGCTTGTCCGGAAATGAGTCAAATGGCTTTTGTACAAAGCTCCTAACCTGTAGGAAGTGGTTCTTGGGCAGGTCATAGGTCTGAGATAGTTGAGCGAAGGACATAAATGTGTTTTCTGTAAATAATTTATATATCGACTTAACCCCTATGTTGAACCACAAACCGAATATGGTGTCAGTACAAGAGGGAGTTAACAAATGATTAGACTTAACAGGTGAGAGGATAGAGGGACTCTGCAGTCCAAAGGGTTTCTAACCTGTGCCTAGATTCTTATTGTGTGGTTAACTATTGTGTATGAGCTCAAATTGTTGGTAACAAGTGGAAAAGGCGCACAGATCACAGAACCTAAGTGGTATTGGCATGAGGAAAGCTCCAGCTGCACCCAGTCCAGCTTATCTACAATAGGTATGTTGCATGCCCAATAATGGAAAATTAAGTTTGGCAGTCCGAGTCCACCTGAGCACTTTGGGGCTTGTAGGTTGGGCTTACTAATACGACTAGGTTTACTCGCCCATATAAAGGAACCAATAGATTGGTCGAGTGTTTTAAAGAAAGATTTTTTTCTTAAAAATTTTGAAAGAGATATAAAAATTTTGGTAATTTTAATAAGGTTTACCTGTCCTGTAACTGACAGTGGTAGGGAGGACCATCGGCTCATATCTTGTTTACATTTATTAAGGGCTGCCAAGAAGTTTTTCTTAAAGGTAGCGGGGAGGGAACGACTAACCTCCACTCCCGAATATTTAAGGCCATTATGAACCCTTTGAAAGGGGAAGAGAGTTGGGGCAATTTCATCCGCCTCAGGGTAAGTCGAAAAAGTTTGCTCTTTTGTGAATTCAGCTTGTATCTGAAAATCTTTCTAAATTGGCTCAGAATATGCAAAATACAGGGAATCGATGAAATAGGGTCAGAGATGTATAAAAGCAGATCGTCTGCGTAAAAGGATGTTTTAAATACTAAGCCCTTCCGCTGTATGCCTTAAAAGTTCTCACTTTGCCTCAGTGCGATCGCTAAGGGCTCGATGGCCACTGCAAACAGGAGGGGTGAGAGAGGACATCCCTGTCCCATCCCCCGTTTGAGAGGGAAGTGGTCAGACTGGGTATTATTGGAGATCATCCTAGTTAAATTTGACTAGGAGTGCTGGCCCTGAATGAACCCCCATTTGGTCAGGTGAAATAAAATCAGGGCTCACACTTTCTAGGCGTTTGGCCAAAGTTTTGAATAATATTTTAAAGTCCACATTTAACAAAGAGATGGGACGGTATGATCCACAAAGGAGTGGGTCCTTATCTTTCTTCACCAGAAGTGAAGTCAGTGTCATGGGAAGAGTGCCTAGTGAGAGACCTTCCTTAAACATTGCTTGAAGGGTCGATGCTAGTAAGGCAGATTTTTTATAAAATTCGCATGTAAATCCGTCAGGGCCAGGTGACTTGTTCACCGCCGTGATAATTTCATAGCTTGAGATCTCTCTAACAATTTAGTATTTTCTTCATCTGACACACAGGGAATAGAAAGGTTCTCAAAGAAATTACATGGGGCAGCCACGTCATCGTCATGTTTTGATGTATAAAGGTGGGAGTAGAAAGCTTTATTTATGTCATCATGGTCCGTTAGGATTTCTCCTGCGTGTGACTGAATTTTTGTAATAGAGCGAGAAACCGCTGTTTGACGAGCTTGACGAGCTAGCAGACTACTTGCTTTGTCTCTGAATTCATACACATTATGTCTGGCTTTTGTAATGGTCAAGAGGTCAAATTCAGTTTGTAATTGCAGGAGGTCTTTGTAAAGATCCGGAGGTTGTTTTTGGGCATATTTTGCATCGATATCTAGCAACTTTGGGGAGATTTCATGTAATTTGGATGTTTTTTTCTCTTTTAGGTGTGGAGGAGTAAGCTATAATTTGTCCACGGATGTAAACTTTAAGGGTCTCCCATAGTGTAGCAAATGAGATCTCAGGGGAGGTGTTGGTCTCTAGGAAGAATTCGATTTGGGATGAAATAAACTCTACAAAACTCTGCTCTGCTAGCAGGAGAGGGTTGAGTCTTCAGATTCTTTTTCTGGCGATTTGGGAGATCCAGTTCAAATTGAATGGCACTATGGTCTGATATAACAATAATGGTATATGAGCTGGTTTTAACCTTGGGTAAGAGCCTGTTGTCAAGAATAAAATAATTTATACGAGTATAGGTGTGATGTCCATTAGAGAAAAAAGAATACCTTCTAGAATGGGGAAACTGAAATATCCAGACATCTGTAAGACCACATTGGGACATAAAATTACTCACAACTTCTGCCGACCTGAAGCGACTCTGGGGGTTGGTTGAGGATCTGTTTAGGGTCTATTACAAAGTTGAAGTCCCTTCCTATTATGAGATATCCATTATCAATGCTGGGTATCGACAGAAATAGCTTTTCTACAAAACTGCTATCATCACAGTTTGGTGCATATAAGTTCACTAAAATTACAGGACTGGCAAAGAGTTGTCCAATCACAATGACGTATCGTCTATTAGGGTCGCTGATTGTTTCCTGAGGGTGAAAAGAAATATTTTTGTTTATCAATATAGCAGTCCCTCTTACTTTTGTGTTAAATTTGGAATGATACACTTGGCCCACCCAGTTACGTTTGAGGCTAGCGATATTTGCATTGCATAATTGGGTTTTCTGTAAGAATACTACATCTACCTTCAGTTGTTGTGAGACATAACTTTTTGTCTTTTAACCGGGTTGTTGACCTCTTTGACATTCCAGGATATGAACTTCAGTAATTAGTTATCTTATTGTAGTTACTACCCGTATTAGTTTAGGGGAGTAAAGAAGTGGTGGGGTGGAGTGGATTAATAACAGGACACTGCTGTCCGGCGTTAAAAGCATGTCGCAGTGGAGAACCCTGAGGGAGGGATAAGGGATTGATACTAAAAAAGGGGAGAGAGAGGGAAAAGAAATCAAACAAAAAGAAAGAAGTTCGCAGCAAAAAGCGATAGGTGCTCCAATCATGCGTGTGTAGCCCCATGAAACCTGTTCCTTGGCTTGTGCCATTATACTAATTGTGCATTGCTTAATCCTGCACTCTAAACTCTGTCTTAGTGTAAATCAGTCTTAGGATGTAGAGAGAACTAAACATCTAAACAGTGATAAATTAATACAGTGTTCCGGCTGGTGTTCGCTACAGTAAACAGCAGCACTGAATACCAACTGCCTCAATGGAGGGAAGAATAACAAACATGAATAACAATAATCATCGTCAAGTGTCTTTAAGGCATGTGGACAATGCTGAACTTGCCCTTTTACTAATTTCTACCCATTTAAGTTGCTGTTACAGATATTCAAGCGGTAGATTAAACCATTAAATTATCAAGCGGTGGCTTAGTAAGTAAAGCAAATAAGTTGGGAAAGGAAGGAAGGAAAAAAACCCAACAAAACAAACAAACAAAAAAACACGCATAGATATGCATATATACATATGCAAATATACACATAAACATGTACATACATACATGCGTACACACATGCACATGCATACTTACATAAATAAGTGAATAAAAGGAATAAACAAATAAGCAAATAGATTTAAAAAAGGTCTGTATTAGAAGTGAGTTCGCTATGCTAAAAGTGGGTAATAAAGTAGCGGGAATCAAATAACCGTCGGATAATGAGAGTTCTTCCGACCTGTTGCCTACTCCATCGCTCGTCGACCGGAAGTCCATTGGTCCAGTCTTTTCGTTCTGGACCCCGAACGTGGATAAGTACCCCATCTGCCTCAGTGTTCTGACCATTGCCTGCCTTCTGACCTTGCCTCTGGATTTTGTACTTTTTCAGCTCCTCTCCTTCCCCCTCCTGGACTAGATGGTTTCAATTAAGTCTCACCGGACTCTTGTCCCTTTTGCTCAATAAATCTGGTTTCGTTGTATTCATACTGCTGTGTGTGGTTGAATTTCCGGGTCCTCACAGTCAATCAATAAAACAACAATCCGCTTAATTCTTTTCTATGTTAACCACGCCACCTCAAATATCTGACCAATCACACAATACTTCTCAGAGCCCCATGAGAAGAAAGTTCTACTCAGCTGATGTGTTGAGAGCTGTCACCATTCACGTCCACAAAACTACGTCATTTTGCTCTTGTGGCCTCGAGAACAAGGAAAAAAGTTCTGGCTTCTCGTGGAGGATGGAACAGCCTTAACTTATGTGTTAGAGGATTTATCAAGACTATAGATAAAACTTTGGACAAATACTGGACAGTCTTTAAAAACGCATTACATAAGTTTACGACCTTAAAACCCTGCATTCTGGACTCGTCTGATGCTACAGGGACATCTATCTGGGCGCTGCATGACATAACAGCTGATTTTCATTTTACGCAGTGCAGCAAAGCTAGCAACAAAGCTAGCAAGTTGATATAAACACACCCAGTGTTACACATGCACCATGGCTGGTTCACCAGGGAAACACAAGAAGACCCAGTTCTTCCAGTATACTAGTCCAGCCCTTACTGGTGATCAGGAAAAGTTGGTAGAGACCAAAAGAATTAGATTATGAATACAAAGAGCAAAAAATTAGCCTTCTCCAGAGTTCAGTCTTAGGTAGATGCTGAGAAGCTTGCTGATGTGGAGGTAGGACAGGAAAAGTTGTTATTCCTTTGCATTGCAAGGGTCCTGTCAAAGGTCCAGTGTATAGAATTACTACCATCTAGTGGTAGAGATGGGTATAGCACAGCTGTGAATTTACAGTGGCTGCAGCAGCCAAATGAAAAGATGTTTTCATGTGGTGCAGCAATGACTGCACTACAGGTAACTACTTCAGCATGAAAGAATATAAACATTACAGTTATTTTAGTAAAATTATTAGATATCAATAAATACTAAATATATATTTATCCATTTTAACAAAATGCAACAACACAAAAAAAAACCAAAAAGGAAAAGGCACATCAATCAATTAACAGCAACACAGTCCAGACACCAATAAATCAATATGCTACAAATTAATAAGCATCTGACAAAAAATAAGTGTTTAAAAGAGGAAGACAGCAAAGTCACTCACTCATGGTAGTCATTTATTTGAAGAAATTTTAACACAGGGTCCCATATCATGCCGCATCTATCATCATTATAACACCTTCGTCTTTCTAGATACAGTGTGTTAGCAAGGTCACCCGAGTAGTTGTAGTAGCACAGGGTGGCTGTGCACAGTGGCAACCAGCTATAACATGGCCGACGGTGAAAAGCAGCCCTGTTCAACATTAAGAAAGTCATACAAATGCTACAAATGTTTTTTCTACCTTTTACTTTTCTTTTACTTGTTTCTTTGTAAAAAAAATATTTTTATTTAACCAAGAAAGATAATGGAAAAACAAAACAAACAAAAAGAAAAAAGACAAAAACAAAATAAAACATACACAAAGGTCCAAAAATAATATAGGTTCTGAAGTGATGGAGGGAGGGAGGGCTGGGGCTCACCGTGCAGCAGGGCCAATCACCAAATGTGGAAAGGGATCCTCACTCTAACCACCGTGTTTTCACACAGCAGAAAGGAAAAGCTGTGGAGCACCAGCAGGGATTGGACCGCCGCCCTGGGCCCACAGCCCCTGACAAGAAAGGGGCAGACAATCAAAAAATACAGGGCAACACATTTGTGGACCAAATGACATACTAAATTAAGCAACAATACAAATACAAAACCGAAGAAATACAAAATAATGTAAAGAAATAGGCAAACAGGTAAATGCAAAACACAAAAAGAAAAATATTTAAAACAGTACAGGCCTCTCTGGCCATTTAGTCCATGCTCTAGGCAGCAAAGCAAAGTTGACTCATGCAGCAGCCCATTCAGCTAACAAGCAGAATGCAGGCTGGAGACAGAGCAGGAAGCTACAAAGAGCCAAAACAGCAGCAGTCCTCCAAGGAGTGGTGGCCAAAAGCTGCTCAAGATCTGCCGCCTCTAAGAGAGACAGAGGAAATTACTTAAAAAAATCAATTAAAACTGCCAGGCAGCAGGACCCCCTCAGGGCTCCCTCAGTGTGTGTGAGTGTGTGTTATGTGTGTAGTGCAGTACTGTTA
>JBAFTA010000013.1:33376296-33392195 GCA_036919975.1 Melanotaenia parkinsoni | reverse complement strand
TACATAATATTTTATATGTATTCTCAGGCTCATCCTCTCTCTGTACTGTGTACAGGTATAATCATAGTTAAAGTTCTAGTTATTTATTTTATCATTTTTGGATTTTTATGCTAAATATTTTTTAAAATCTTTTCTTATGTCTTTCATTTCCTACAATTTACTTTCTGCTGTGTGTCTTGCTGTTATACCGTTTATATTTATAACGTTAAACCGGGACCAGTTAACAGACATGACTCAGATTACATTAAATAGCTCAACCAGCTCCTTTTCCTCAGAGAGGCTGAGAGGACCCCTGTGAAGCAGCCCCAGCATCGGCCATTTTTCATTCAAAGTTAAGACATAAAAAGCTTTCCTGTGCAGCCCAAACAACAGAGGAAAGAAAACCAGAAAAAACAGTACGTAAATGCTCCTCTTCCTTACCTTCAACTTCACTGTGGCAGCATTTTGCAGAGTGTTGCAGATGAAGTAGGACAGGCCACTTGATCCGGTGGCGGTGCTCTCCTGACAGGTCATGTGCTTGACTTCATGGCTATCTGTGATCACCTCCTTCTCCACCAGACGCACCGGAATCTCACTCACCGGCTTGTTCAGGTGATCCCTTACCAGCACCTGCAGAAACAAACACATTGCACCTGTCTTTCACAGCCAAACCCAAGGAGACCAGACCAAAGGTCCACCAAGTTCTGAAGCCTTCAGCAGAAAATGCAGTCTGTGCAGCAGCCAGGGACGTCTCTAGGATTTAAAGACAGGGGGACTTCGCCCCAAGGGGATGAAGAACAAAGTTTTCCCTTCCATCCAAAGGTGCAATCATGACAATTATTAATTAAAAGCAGTCATTTTAATGATGTCCATGTACAGTGATGTTAATTTAGACATAAAGTTGTGTGGGACATGAGGGACGTCATGGCTCAATGGGTAGAGTGGTCGTCCTGTAACCTAAGGGTTGCCGGTTCGATCCCGGCCCAGACAGCTCATGTCGAGGTGTTCCTGAGCAAGACACCGAACACCTACTTGCTCCTGATGGGTCGTGGTTAGCGCCCTGCATGGCAGCTTCCGCCATCAGTGTGTGTGAATGGGTGAATGCGACGTATATGTAAAGCGCTTTGGATAAAAGTGCTATATAAGTACAGACCATTTACCATTTAAAATGACAACATGCTCCTGCTCAGTTCTGGATATAATGATATAAATGCTAGACTAGAACATCCTCATAGCTGATTCCACTTCCAGTTAGATTACTTCAGGTCTGTTTTCTATACCTGCTTTATCCTGTTCAGGGTCCCTTATATTCACTCTGAGGATCAATATAGAATCACCTGAAAAATACTTTTGTTTGGACAGTGAGAGAAAGTCATGCATTCACACACAGAAATTAAAGTCCACATAAAAACACAACAGCCAAGATTCAACCAGGAACTTCGTACTGTGAGGAATCTAACCACCAAGCAACCAGTCCTAGGTCACGAACTCTGCTTCGCAGACAGATTCAACCGGGAATCTAACCACCGAGCGACCTGTCGAAGGTGACCGACTCCGCTCCACAGACCGATTCAACCAGGAATCAGTGACTTCTCTCCACATAAACAAGTATACAATGGTTGCTTACATTTATTTTGGCAGTGGCCGGAGAACTATGGTTCAGCACAAAGCAGATTTCAAGTAATTTCTATGAGGTGCAGAATCAAACGCTTGTGTTGAGAACCGTCTGCTCATTAGGTCTGAAAACCTGCCTGAAGACCTGAATCAGTAGTGAGGTGATTCAGTGTGGTACACGGAGGAGGAACTGAAAATCTGAGGACTTCTAGTGTTAAATATACCCCGACACAGAAAACCAGCAACCTGTCAATCATTTTTCCCCTTGAGGGGTTTGGGTGAGAGAGGAAACCAACACATAAGCTGTTTTCAGTGCAGCATGTATGAAACACACCTGGATGTTATAAGGAAGTCCAGGTTTGATGAAGGGAGGAGTGGAAATCAAACTCAGATGATAAGGTGACCTGACAAACTTGACTGAAGCAAACTCCGCTTCCTGCGTTATACCACCTATGAGATAAGTTCTGGTTGTCAGGAAGTCATGTTATAAAGTGAGGGTTGAGACCTGGTTGAAGGCGTTCATGACCATACCTGTGTCCTCCGTTAACAGCACAGTTACATACAGGTACTTCCCCACCAGGCCGTCAAGGTCTCTCGGTCCATCATGATTTTTCAGGACATCCTGCATGTTGAGCGTCACATCCACTCTACCTTCAGAGGACAGCTGAAAGAGACACGAACACCATGAGAATGCATATTTAAACATGTTGTTAGAGATAGAAAGTAGGAAGTATAAAAACTTTAAATTAAAGATAATCAGTCAATTTGTACTTTTTATATCAAACTTTTTATCTAAAACTGGAAATATCACAAAGTGCAAATAAAGGTATAATAAAAGTAATAAAATAGTAAATCCCATCCCAACTGTAATGTAGTAAAAGAATTATACTCTGAGCAACATGTTTGTGGTCTCCTCAGTCTTTCAGATAAAATAAGCAAAACTGCTGAAACCTTGGAGGAATATATGATGTGAACCTCGGCTTGATGGTCAGGTCAAACATGGAGCTCAGCCTGTTGTTGCTAGCCAACATGAGCTCAACGGCATAGCATATTCATTTCTATGCAGATGATACTCTGATTAAATTCTTCATGTAGACAAATTGTCTAGCAGTGTAATTAATCCGAATGGTTTTAATTTGGCTTCCAGTTCTACAGTGAGGAACCTTGAGATGTTTTCTGGACCTTTGGTTTGCATGTAAAACAGGTCTCTGGAACCACTTTTTCCAACCTACGTAATATTTAAAAAATTAGAGGCATCCTGTCTCAAAGTGATGCAGAAAAACTAGTCCATGCTTTTATTATTTATTTCAGATTGGACGAATGCTATTCCTTATTGATGTTCTGTCCCAGATATGGCCTGAAAATCTCCAGCTGATCCACAATGCTGCAGTGAGGGTTCTGATGACAACTAGCAGGAGAGATCATATTTCTCCAGTTTTAGTTTCTTTTCATCGGCTCCCTGTTAAATCCAGGATAGAATTTAAAATCCTTTGTCTCACATATAAAGCTCTCCATGACCAGGCTCCATTGTATATTAAAAATCTCATAGTTCCAGATATTCCCAACAGAGCTCTTCGCTCTTAGACTGCAGGTCTACTTGTGGTTCCCAGAGTCTCCAAGAGTCCATCTGGAGGCAGAGCCTTCGGCTTTCAGATCCCTCTCTTATGGAACAAGTTACCAGTTTGGGTTTAGGAGGCAGACACTTTAAGATCAGGGTTAAAACCTTCCTGTCTGATAGAAATGATAGTTGGGGGGGGTCTAGTCGTCCCTTAGTTGTGCTCAGTGTTGGGAGTAACATGTTACAAAGTAACATTACAGTAAGGATATTACTTTTTTGGGTAACAAAGTAAAGTAGAGCATTACACTTAGATTATCGGTAAGGAAATAACTGTACTGGACTACAGTAACAAGTTTTTCTGCGTTACTCGAGCCGTGTTTGCCTATGTGAAAAGTTCTGATCTGTTTTAAGTGGTACATGCATGCTGCTGCCTGTCTATGTGCTTGCCTGGGCGCGTTGCCATAGAGATCGGTTTGCAGGATGTAGCTGATTGTGCTCCAACTAAAGAGAAAGAAAAATGAAGCCGGACAGTCGGAAATACGGCCTTTAGGTAAGTGCCGATATTCGCATTATTTTCAGTTCAGTCCAGTTTCAGTCCAAACTTGTGGTGAAAGATCCTGCTCGCCGGTCAGTGGAAGGAGACCTTCAGCAGCCGACCCACCTAAACAAGCTAAGCTTTTTTCAACATTTGCTGGCGCGCAGTAGCCGGTAAGACAGAAATTAACAAGCTAGTTGCAGGTTCATTGTAGGAGACATGCTCCCCCTGTCGACTATTGAATTGAATTGAAAATACTAGATAAAATGATGACGAGACAAGTGTGTCCATTTCGTCCCACAGACAGGAATGTTGTTGTTGTGGTTTTAAATCTGTTTTTTTTACAATATACAGTAAACACTCTGCAGACAGGCAGCAATGATTTGGCTATGATGTTTGTCCATGTCTGTGAATTAAGAAATAGTAAAGTAAATTAATAAGTAGTGGCGTTACTTTTCAAATGCAGTAACAAGTAAAGTAATTTCATTACAATTTACAGAAGTAATGAGTAACTAGTAACTAATTACTTTTTTTAGAGTAACTGCCACAACACTAGTTGTGCTGCCAAAAGCTGTTATTGTGAATTCACTGGAATTTACTTGTAAATCCCTGAGATGATATTATGAAGTGGTGAAGTACAAGTAAAGCTGAAATTGAACTGAATATTCTTCTGCTGTTAAACATTTTGTAACACTGTTACAAAATACATAAAACGTGCTCTGGGTAACTGGGTTACCCTCCCTAAACAATAATATCCGAAATGAATGAGTTGAACATGCTAAATGTTGACCAGGGGAGTCACGTTGGGGTTGAAATGAACCCTGGAAACACCTGCTTGGTGGTGTTTTTACCCTTTTCCTGGTGACTGAGGTGGCGATGATGACCGGAGCTTTTGAACCAACATAACCATAACGGAGGAAGAGCTCCCCATCGGCCACCGGAGCGCCGTGCAGATACCTGAGATGGGTGAAAGTATCAGCAGGTTTAACTCACAGCAAACTTTCTGCACACAGTGCGGCCATATTTACTCACCGGGCGGAAACTTTGAAGGAGAAATGCTGGAAGTGGCTGTAGGTAATGAAGTTTGTTCTTGGTTCAAAGTGGATGGTGAAACTGGGAAGAACTGTTACACAAGACAAACTATCAGTAATATACATGTTATACTATACACATTATCAGTACCACCAGGTCAGCCCATGCTGTAATGGTTTGTTTTACTCTTTCACCCATTGGTTCCCAACCTGGGGTCCCTGATCCCCCAAGGAGGTCCCCAAAGACCACATGGGGTCCATGAGGTCCTGTCTGATTATTAAAAGGTAGGTCCTATCCACACTGAAAGGAGTTGAGGTGTTTCTGCTTATTTATCATGTGGACGTTTTGTTTACATGGAAGCAGCATTTTTGCATTTTAGGAGCCTGAAGTTATGTACACAGTGTTGACGGAGCACTGCTTTCCCTTCCTGAGCCGTCGGATGGCGGACCAGAATCTCTTCAAAGCCATCCAGAAATCATTCTCCATGGCCTTTCCAAATTCCTCCCATGCCCGAGTTTTTGCTTTAGCGACCACCGAAGCCATGTCCTGTTATGCCTGCCGATACCCATCAGTTGCTTCTAGAGTTCCACAGGCCAAAAAGGTCCAATAGGACTCCTTCTTCAGATTGATGGCATCCCTTACTGCTGGTGTCCACCGACGAGTCGGGGGTTACCGCCACAACAGGCCCCAACGACCTTACGGTCACAGCTGTGGTTGGCCGCCTCAACAATAGAGGCAGGAACGCAGACTCAATGTCCCCCTCCTCACCCGGGACATGGCTGAAGTTCTGCCAGAGATGGGAGTTGAAACTCTTTCTGACAGGGGACTCTGCCAGACGTTCCCAGCAGACCCTCACACCACGCTTGGGTCTGCCAGGCCTGACCGGCAGCCTCCCCCACCATCTGAGCCAACTCACCACCAGGTGGTGTTCAGCTGACAGCTCCGCCCCTCTCTTCACCCGAGTGTCCAGAACATGCGGCCGCAAGTCCAACGATACGACTACGAAGTCGATCAACGAACTGCAGCCTAGAGTGTCCTGGTGCCAAGTGCACATGTGGACACTCTTATGTCTGAACATGGTGTTCGTTATGGACAGTTCATGACGAGCACAGAAGTCCAACAACAAAACACCACTCGAATTTAGATCAGGGGGGCCGTTCCTTCTAATCACACCCCTCCAGATCTCACTGTCATTGTCCTTGTGGGCACTGAATTCCCCCAGCAGAGCGAGGGAGTCCCCGGAAGGAGTGCTCTCCAACACCCCCTCGAAGGACTCCAAAAAGGGTGGGTACCAAGGTTATTATAGTTAATGTAAACAATCTAAAAAACAAAAACTAGAATAAAAAAAACATTCTCGTTAACTGAAATGAAAATTAATATGATAAAGTACTATCAGAGGGATAAAATGTAGAGCTGGTGGATCATGTACGTGTAGCGATGTCACTGGTTTTTTGGAAAGTGGTTTACATCTGCCTGCTACACTCTTAGCCCAAAATTTGTTTGAACATAAACTTTTTAGTAGTGAATAATTATCATTTTATGTTTTGTATAAACACTGTCTCATTAATAAAACAAATAAGCTGTTTCTAATAGTTTTCTGCATTGTGTAGTGTAATAATAATGACTAGACAAGAAAATTCAACATGTTACATTTCTGTCAGAGGGGGCGGGGTTATTTTCAAAACTCAACATATCTGGACCACAAAGGTTCATGGGGAATGCAGATTCAGCTGAAATTTAACCAAGTGATAACCTCCGGCCAGGAAAATGTGAAGCCTATGCAGAAGTGCAAAAAACTGCAGTTCCCCCCTCGTCCACTAGGGGCTCCAAAACAGAGCAAATCCCCATAGACTCCCATGTTAAAAGGACCATCTTCACAGCAGAAATAAACACCCCCACCTTCACAGTCCCCCTCTCAGCTCCACCTCTTTGCCCATGTTTGGATTTTTGTGGGAATGACGACATGTGTGATGCTACCAAGATGGCAACGGTGGAAATTCCCAAGGAGCTTCAATTCAGCTCTTCAGAAATATACAGGTGATGTCACAGAGGCTCCGCCCATCTTTTATATAGAGTCTATGAATTTAACCTTTTTTTGATTGTTGTCCTATAAATTTGAGTTCTGTGCTTTAATTCCTGTGTTATGTTAACAATTGGACAACGTTATAAAGTTCTGCCTGTTTGAATTTTAAATTTGGCACCATGAATGAAAAGGACAGTACAGGAAAAGAAAGCCACCACCAGCGACTGAATTTATGCATTGCATCATGGGTAAAAAGGTGATACTTACTGGCACAATAACACCTTCTCAGTACTGCTGATTGCGGTTCTGAACCCATAAGTTGATGCGAATATGCATAAATTATCATTAGATGTAAGTAAAAGTTCAATGAAAGAACTAAACAATATGAGTAAATTCCTTATAAGAGAGTCATTTAAAGTTACTAGAGGCTTTAAAGAAATTTAGGTAAGTGAACTAATGGGTTTAAGTCAATTCTAATGGTTGCACATACAATCCGACATGTTTAGTTTCAGTAGTTGTAAAAACTAGAATGGTTTAAAGGCTAAATAATTAAGATTTTTTTCTGTAAAAATAATTAAAAATGTTCTTATTTGTTGTGAGGAATAAAAGGAAGCTTCCCTATAAACAATCGGTTTTTCTACATCAACAATGTCTTTGTCAAGTTTTTCTCCTTCAAAATAAGAGATCCATGATGGAATAACTTTGTGTGTTGTGTTGCTCTACTTCCTGGTTCCTTAACCAATCATATGCGACTTCCCACGGTTGCCTAACAACAAGGCAGTATTTGGTATTTTATGTCGACAGTAGTAAGGACTGTTGACATAAAATCTTATGTTGCCTGCAGTAATGATGTTTGGGCCAAGTGAATGGTGTGTTTGTACTTAGAAACTACTGAAATTACTATCAAATTAATTTATTAAGTGAGACTAAGGGAAAACATTCGTTGATTAATGTAGTTTTGTTTATACTCTATTTTATGCTAGCGTAAATTAGCGTGTGAAATTAGCGCTAGCTAAGCATAGCAACGTCCTGTGTGTGAATCATCATCGTTCGTCATGTTTGCTGGCGCTATGTTCTCCGTTTTCCATAGACCGTCCTCTCACAAACTGCCAACCTGCGGAAACTCTCGTAGGAGGAGGAAGAACGCTGTCCGTGTTTTTCTCTTTCGACTGCTGTTCTGATTTGAAATGCTAGGTGTCTCCTTTAAGGCCACGGGTTTCCACTAAAATTTCTGGTAAACTCAACTAATCCGGGTTTTGAGTGTAGATTTAAGGTCTTGTGTTGATGTTTAGACATCAGGAGTCCCTGCAATCTTAAAACTAAGACTTCCTATTTAGTTCAGATGTGCAGTAATAAAACCCAGTCACATTGCTGACAGCTAAGTTTATTCTGTTTATTCTGTCTGTTGAGCCTGAAATAAGACTTACGTGATCAATAAACTACAGAGACAGAGACTGTGAGGGCAGGGGCATTGCTAGACATAGGACTCTACAGGGGCCCTGGCCCCCCATTAATCAGATTATTCCTGCTATGACCTGCTATGTTTATGAAATGAACAGTGTTATGTTCCAACTGCTTCCCTTTGCTAACCTGACTGTTACTGCTGCTTCCAAACAACTGCTGCTGTAAATGGAAAAATAAAAAAATAAAATAAAATAATATTAATAATAATAATAATAATAATAATATGGTTGTAATAGACTTTCTAAAAAAATCTTTTTGTCAAACAAATGTTAAACATACAAATAGAGAGGGTCCAGCCCCTCTCAAGGACAATGGTTCCAGATCCCAAGCCATGTGTCGAGGTGAGTCCAACTATATCTAGCCAGAACGTCCCTAGGCTTCTGCAGCCGAGGATCAGACCGCCAGGGTCCCCACCTTTGGCCACCACCCAGCTCACAATGCACCCGACCCCTATGGCCCCTCCTGCAGGTGGTGAGCCCACAGGAGGGGAGGCCCATGTCACCCTTTCGGGCTGAGCCCGACCGGGCCCCATGGGCAAAGGCCCAGGCACCAAGCGCTCGCCTTCATGCCCCACCTCCAGACCTGACGTGGGTCACCAAACCCTGGTCCATAGTGATTCATCGTCATAGGGGTACTTTGAGCTAACCCTAACCCTTTGCTGTTTATTACTGAGCCAAACTTTGTAATTACAATTTATAAATATATATTACATTTAATAACATATTTATTTATTCTGAAGTGAGTAGCAGTGTATTGGATGACTCTCTAATGTCCACTGAGGTGGTAAATTTGCAAATGTTCCATCCAACCCATGCATATACCAGAAAGCCACTTTTAAACATGTGTCCTCAGTAGTAGATGCAATGCCTGGGAGGGTTAACTGTACCATATTCTCTCACTTCAAAGTCGGCTTTGGCATTTGTGGTAAAATCATTTGAGTACGAGGCTTCAATGGTCCAAATACCCAACCTGTAACAACACAGATGTCAGTACCAACATCCAGGAGTGAGCTTGAGCAGATCACTGGAAACAGTTGAGTTTTCTGAAGTCTTACTTTGGTTTGATCGGGATAACGAAGGGGTTTTGCATTGTTGGGACTCCATTGTTCACGTCAGCCATCTCAACAACATCCACAATTGTTTTATCAGGGTCCTACAGAGAAAAAACTGAGTCAACATCCTGAAAACAGATGTACCAGATGCTCCTGCAGACAGTCGCACTCACCCTGAAGGTCAGGAAGACATTACGTTTGGCTGGCCTCAACTCCTGGTTCATGGAGAATACCCTGACATTGACTGGACAGAAAAATGTCAGAAGATGCTTGATGAGGATGGAGTAGCTCATTTACTGATTTAACCATCAGCAAACATTCAGGTTGTGGCCTTGGTCTCTCACCTTTCTGATGTGGGGTGTACAGCGGTTTGTCCGTCTGGATGAACAAGAAGCCGTTGAAGCGCCTGACAGGAATGTTCATGTGATGGTTGAAACTATCTGACAGCACGTGGAGAACCACATATTTTGCCTCCTGGTCCAATTTGTTTGGGAATATCTGGAGAGACAAACATTAGATCATTATCATGAAAGGCTGACACTAAAAAATCCGAGGTTAGTCAGCAGGCGTCTCACCCGGAGTTTGGCCGTGGCCTTGTACTTATTCTGTGAGTTAAGGATCACGTCATCCTTTGAGAGCTCCACGTGATTCGGAGCCATGCTGGTCTTCAGATACATGAAGACCCTCACATCATCTGTGTAACCAAACACCTCCACAAACACTGTCTCATCGGCATCCAGTCGCAGTGAGACAGGAGCCGTTATCAGATACCTGGGAAAAGAGTTTGTTCGTTCAATCAATCAATCAATTAATCACATTTTATTTATAGAGTCCGTTTCATGCACAAAGCAACACAGAGTGCTGTACATAATAAAAACTAATTCTGCAAATTAAAAACTAAATTAAAAGCCTTCCCACACCTGAGTGTATAAGAAATTAAAACACACCTCATAGTTCACACACAATCACACACGTGCTCACACACATATAAACAAAGTACCCTCCGCCCAGATCCAGATTCACCTGTCGAGCTACGTTCCTGCCCTCATCTACGCTCATGTAGGTAATGACCAAAAGAACAAGAATGCAAGAACAAGCAGCCAAAATGGGTTTCCGCTGCAGGATGTCTGGCCCAGTGGTGGAGCTAAACTTTATACATGGAGGGCAGAGGATGGGCCAGAATTTATCAGGGGGGCCAGGAAATGAGTGTGTTCCTCTTTCTAACACGGCTGTGATATGTTGTCACATTAGAGAGACTGGATCCTGATGTGGTAGCAGGGGCATTGGTTCTGGTCTTCGGTCTGGTGTGGCGACCTCCATGTTGGGAGGTGTGGGGCTGCTGGTACTGGGTCTGGGATCTATCTCCACCTGATCTGTGTCCTTCTTCCTTACTGAAAGTATCTCCTTCCTCTTCATTCTTATATCTTCCTCTACTAAACCAGACTGCTTCCAGGATCTGTTTCTTCATGTTCATGCTGTAGCTACTTTAAAACCAGCTAGCAGCCTTGTTAGCCTCCTGATGAAACTGGATCATAGCGCTAGTTTAACCAGTGCTAAGTAACGTGGATACTGAGGTTCTCTTCCTTATAGTATATTTTCACCACAGATTTGAAAACAGGGATCCCAATTTTCAGGCAAGCATAACAACAACCCTAGTCACATGCACATGCATGTAGTGCAGGACAGCAGGGTCAAGAATGTTTGAGGTCTAGTTGTCAGGCCAATGAAAATCGTCGATTAGTCATGATGTCATCATGACATCATTAATAAGGAAATAGACAATAGTTTATCCCCACAGGGAAAAATGCATGTGAAATGTCATTTACTCCACACACAAGCCTTCTCTTTTTTGTTTGTTATAAATTTAACATTGTGTTGGCTCTAGTGTGCTTTATTATATAGCAGGTAGATGAAAAGGTATGTCAGGGAGACGTTGCGATCACACCTGGTCTGGCTGCTATACCAGCTGACATAAAGACCTCATACACAGGAGCGCTCAGCAACAACAAAACCTCTTTCCATCTGGTCTTTTTACTCCTGAAGCAACTTTTCTCAGCGTTGCTGCTCCACTATCAGACAAAAACTGCTAAACCTCTGCCTCCAAACAGAGGTTGGGAGGTGGAGGAGAGGTGATTCCACCAGAGCGAAGCTGTAACTAGCTTTAGGGTTTACTCCCTTTACTTTACCCAGCAGTGGTGAAGCAGACACAGGACTCTGTTGGAACTAGAAAGAGATGTGTGGTGTTTATTGCTAAAGCTAAACATTCACCACTCACAGCTAACTTTCTTTGCTCCAACTGCTTCGTTCTTTCTTAGACCTGCACTGTTTATCAGACCAGCTGTACCTCGCTGTGCATATTGAAAGATGGTCAGTAGAAGGGTCTGGAAACTCACTACATATTACAACAAAGTGGCAAAATTTTCAACACTGGAGCCGAGCTCCCCTTAGCTTTCCTCTAATTTAAACCATGTACATGGTATCCAGTTTTTGCTGATAGTAATCTAAAACATAAGATTGCCATCATCCAGCAGAAATGAGAAAGCATATATGTCTAATCTCGTGTCTTGAAATGATATTGAATAAAACTAAATTAATTTAAATTAAACATACTTTATTAATCCCTTGAGGAGAAATTGCTGATGGTTTTAAAGGGACACAGAAGAAAAAGCAAATGTAATGTTTGCTGCTTGTTCATGAGAAAGTTCCTGTTGCACTGAGGGGACCATCCCATGCATTTCAGACATTTTAACTGAGGCGTATTTTAACGCTGGGCTTGCAGATTTGATTGTCTGGTATCACCATTATGTTATCTCTGACCTGAATGTCAGCCAGAAGAAAGAAACTGGCCCAAACTGAACTGCACTGGATAGTTACGCTTAGTGGTTCCACATGGACTTGATGACGAAATCATTCTGAGATGTTTTCTGACCTAAGATCGTTCATTTTAAAGATGGAGGCATTATGGAGGCATTTCAGCATTAACTGGAAAAACAGCTTAATTTTTCTGGATTAAGATAATAAAACTGAGGCTGTGAAGGAATTAAAAGTTTTTATCAGATTAATCAAATATTACAAATCAATTAATCATGATAATCACCATTTGCAACTATGCCTGAAATCTGCTTGTTTTTACTGTATTTTATTTAACAGAAAGAGCCAAAGCTCACTTGGGTTTTTCACCACTATTTTTTTTTTACATCAGATGATCACTTTATTTGTAATAATCAGTTCAATATGACATATTGTGGGTTGTTATCTACCATTTATTACCATATGACAGGGCTCCAGACTAACTTTTTCTACAAGGAGCACAGCGGCCCCCAACTTAAATTTTTAGGAGCGTAAGCAGAAAATTTAGGGGCGCACACTGAAATCACCTTGCAAAGCAAATATTCACATTTTATCTCATTTTAACTGTATTAGTGATAAAAACTTGAACAATAAATTCAGAAATTACAATGGTTACAATTCACATTTTTTTATGCAGCAGCTGACATAAAAAACTTCTTACTGGCCGCATGAATACAAAACAAGTAGACATAGAAGTTGTTAAATCAAATCAGATTTGATGAGGTGATTTTCACTTTGTAGTGGAAGCAGAACGACATCTTTGTCGACTGTTTCATTTTAGTCGCAAAATACGACCATTTGGTCGCCGTCTGGAGCCCTATGTGATATATTAAAAATATTCTAATGTGGTTTTCTGCTTCTGGGTATCTATTAGGGGACACAAGACAAGTATCACATTGTGTTCAACAGGATTCTGAGCAAAGTTTTTACCATATATTGAAGCAAAATGTCTCAGAAACTTTATGTAACAAATATGTCACATCAGGCTCTTATGGGTTAAATAAAACACACCTCCATGGGTCATGTCAGTTTCTCTAGAGGAAACTCTTGTTTAGAAGAAGCCTGTTATTAATGCTGACATTATCAGCACATTATCTTGTATATCTTATCTTGTATCTTGTATTGTGTAACAGCAGCGTTTTCTTTTTATTTTAATTTAATTATTAATTCAGATAAACTGAGCTTTATTTCTTAAGTAAATGTGCTGCAAAGCTTGTTAAATGAATCATGTAACTAAAATGATTGGACCCATAAGGCTTCCAGGGGACTTTAACCTGGTAGCACTTTGTCTGCTCACTGATTTCAGTGTGTACTTGTGTGTAGTTGTTTGTACTTGTGTGTAGTTGTTTGTACTTGTTTGCACAGTGTGTCCTGGCACTCAGAGGTGAACTACCTGGACTTTGCAACTGGTCGATCTGCAGCTTGTTGTGTTGATGCAAATCATCATAAACCAAACAAAATAATGCAGCTGTTTGCTGTAAAATTATATTTAATTAAGTTTAAAAATATGAGATTTCTCAACCTATCAGCATCTTACAAACCCCCGGGGAGCAGGATCCCTGATCAGAATCTGCTCTCTGTCTCCTGGAGCAATGTTTATAGCCTGATTCCTTAACAATGGCGGAAAAGATGAAAAAGCTCTTTATTTTCAGGATGAGGTGGTGTCCTCCCACCACTGCACCAACATCTGACTAATAACCTACAAATCTGGACTCAAACACGTCAGTTCTTTAAAAAAAACGTGTCTACATGGAGTTAGGGTGAGAACACTAATTCTAAATGAGTGAAGAAAGTTGACTCACGTTCTGGAATCAGCTTCTGTTCTCCAGCAGAAACAGCACAACCACAGCAGGAGGACACACACCTTCATCCTGAAGACGAGCGAAGACACACTGAGCTGTGCAGCCACACTGCAGAGGAAAAACCACTGATCAGCTGACCGATTGGTACATGCCTGAAAATCAACAGATTTCTCTGCTCATGTCCATTTAGGGCTGAGTGTGTCTGTCCGCAGGGTGAGTTTACACAGCCATGTTTTCTGATCTTACCCAACGCCGGCGACCTGCAGGCTTCCCGTAATCACGTAGCAGAAGTTTGTTTTCCTCCGTGTATCAGGACATGTGGCGAAAGCCACTGTTCAGACCACCCAGAGATGTGATTGGTCAGAAACCAGCCAGCCAAGCAGTTTAGTAGTTCATGTAAATCCCATTCTGATCTTCCTACTACGCTGCATTCAGGAACCAACAAAAGTCTGTTTTAATCTCCTTTCTGTGACCCAGACAGAGTTCCTGCTACGCTTAGCTCCAGATGAAGCATCAGCCTGAAGCTGCTCATGGAAACGAGGCGTTTTAGAGCTGAGAAGCATCACACCAGCAGAGCAAGCCGAGCAATGTGCTGCAACGTTACCGGCTTCATGTTCACACCATGAACTTCATGCACAGCCCCAACTTCTAATACTGCTGCCACTGTCCAAAATGTAAATGAACCACAGTCCCATCAGGTCACATTTTATTCCCAGTAGAGGATCAACAAGATGTCAGATGATGAAACAGAGACATTTTACCATGGGATGGAAAAGATGAGCTGATAGTGAATCTGATGGCGGCCAGTGCAGGACCCAGGTCACCGCTCGGGGAGCCATGGACTAAAATCTTTACAATTTCATAATGAATGTGTGTGTCATGTGTGAGTGGTGGTTCATGTATTAAAGTTATACTATTGTAATAAAAGCTGTAAGCTTTCCTGTTTCTATGTTATAATTTTTTTCCATAGAAATAAATTATTCAATACTTCAAACAACAATTCAGTAACTTTATTTAAAAACAAATAAGCTGCGTTTTACACGCAGAATGCCTTTACTAGTTAAACCATGCTGAAAGGATGGAACTTCAGGATTTATTAGAGCTAACATACATGAAAGCTGGTGGAGCTGCTTCCTTCCCTACACAGGGATCAGTATCTGAGGATCAGGTGTGTTACCTGCTGGAGCAGACAGAAAGCAGGATTATAGTCTCAGATCATCTGTAGTGTGAAGGAAGAGTGATGTCTGAAGAGAGAATTAAAGACCTGAAACACGTACAAATGTTCAATTAATCCACAATTCAACATTTTCTCTGAGAATTCCCGTTATGACGCAATAACAGCTGGAGGAAAACCAGGTGTTGACGTATTTACTCTCTACACAAGGTAGGTAAACAACTTTTAAAGGTCCCATATTATGCAAAATCCACTTTCTAAAGGTTTTCTAATGGTCATGTGTGTCCTCATAGCCTGTGTATGAGGCCCAAAAATGAGAAAATTCTGTTACTTCTTTTACTTTTTAGTGAATGTGTTCCCCAGCGGGTAAGTCTGAGATCATTCCCTTTGTGACCTCACGGAGGGAAATAATCACTCCCCCGGTAGTGGATACTGTCATTGACCCGCCCCTTGGCTAGCTGTCCTCTGAAATCCGGAACCTCTCCCAGAGAGGGGCGTGGCCAGGAACCACTCATGAGCATTTAAAGGTTCAGACGCAGAAACAGCTGTTCTCAGTAGAGCCACATCTGGAACAGCTGAGATGAAGCACCAAGGCTGAATTTGGGGTAAAACACTTTGAAAACAATGTTGATGGAAAGTCTAATGATTGCACCCCCCACTACACGTCCCGTCCATCCCTCATTCTGACAGAAAGCCGGAGGTTGGGCCGGTTCCTCATCATGGAGCTCCGGTGTGTCAATAGGCGCATTCCGACAGAGAAGTTCTAAGAACGCAGTTCTAATAACTGTCCTAGTTCTAAGAACTACCTTCTCCAGGG
>JBAFTA010000013.1:33005488-33019943 GCA_036919975.1 Melanotaenia parkinsoni | reverse complement strand
GTTAGCTGCTCAGTGGCTAGCATCTCAGCGGTTAGCTGCTCAGCGGCTAGCATCTCAGCGGTTAGCTGCTCAGTGGCTAGCATCTCAGCGGTTAGCTGCTCAGCGGCTAGCATCTCAGCGGTTAGCTGCTCAGTGGCCAGCATCTCAGCGGTTAGCTGCTCAGTGGCTAGCATCTCAGCGGTTAGCTGCTCAGTGGCTAGCATCTCAGCGGTTAGCTGCTCAGCGGCTAGCTGCAGAGAGAATCACTAGCCAATGATCCTCTCCTGTCCTCCCTCTTATCATCACACTAAAGGTGAGAACCCTGAAAACACAGATGAACGACTCAGGAAGGGTTTTTATCTGCGGGCCATCCGGCTTCTGCAATACTCGATAAATACTGCAACCGAAAATGTCACTGAGTTTTTTAGATTTTCATTTATCTCGTTTTCATTATTTTACAGAAGTTTTAGTGTTTATGTTTGACCATTTGTCAGAGGATGAGTCTCTAAATGTCTTTAGACATAGAGAATAAAGCTTCCTATCCTTGTTTAGCCAGAGAGAGAATACAGGATCCAGCTGAGCTCGGGGAGAGACGGTTATTACATAAAGGATCCGTGTTAAATAAGGTGTTTATACCAGCTGGGTCATGTGTGATATAGTGTGAGATGGACACAAATTAACTTATGTTTTTAATTGTGTTACCTGAAACTACTCGAATCTACTGTGTTTAAAAGCTGAGATCAGAGATTTCTTCCAGAAAACAAAGTTCCTTGTAGTTTTGTTTTTTACCTCATCGTTTTGAACTTGTTTCTGTTGATGTCTCACCTCGTTTTTCTTTCCCAGGCAGAAATGAGCTTCTAGACTTTATCTGAAGAACTTGTGTGTTACCTGTTAAATCTGTTTTTCTGTCATCATTTGTTAAATCGGCTTTAATCACCTGTAAACAGCCTCACATCCGCCCGCCTGGAGACACAGCTCAGCTCTAATGAGGCTTTACTATCACCTTTCCAACCACATGAAGTAAACCACACACACACCTTCAAACACACTGCTCTACCTGTCTCAGGTCTCCAGGTATGTTTTAATCTCTGTGGTCTGTGCAGAGTCACGTATCAAACAGCCCGCCTCACCTGAGGCCACGGGGGCTTCCAGGAAGGAAGGTGTCTCTGCCGACTGATGCGGTCAAGCTTCAAACGCACCTCCGAAACGTCTGAGGCAGACAGCTGAGAGAGGGCGGATCAGAGGCAGGGGAGGGTATAAAAACTAACACACCTGAAAGCAGCAACCAGGTGAAGGAACTTCACAAGCTGCGACCACAAGTTTCACAGAGGAAATACAGCAACTCTTCCAATAAGCAGAAAACAGAAAGAAAACTTTGTCTCAGGGTGTGATCGACGGGTCGGACGATGTGGCGCAGCGTCCTGTGTGTGTCTGTGGTCTGTACTCTGGCTCTGGACTCCAACAACATCAGATCCTCCAACGAGGCGACGCTGCAGAGCTCCGAGCCACCGGTAAGAGCAGGAAACAGCCTTCAACTCCTCTTCGTCTTCATCCTCATCTGCAACATTTCGCTCTCAGTTCAGACAAAATGAGCCAAACTTCCAGGCTCCTGAACGCATCACAAGCTGCATTTCTTTCATTTCAAACCTGCAGTTTGTCTTAAACTAATTTGATTGAATTCATTTACTTCTTTTTTCCTTCCAAGCAGTTAATCTGCAGAAGAACAGATTATAGACGTAAACGAGTCATTTCACCATATTTTTATATTTCAGGTGAACGTGAGTCTGCTTCCCAAGTAGATCGTTATCTCTTACGTTATTATTCTCAAATCAGTGAGTTTGAGCTCAGACTTCATCTGTTGTCCTGTGTCCATCAGAGAGGAGGCTGCAGTAACAGAGCTCAGAGGAAAGGGTCCTCTGCTGTGGACAGACAGCGAGACAGAGATGTGGACAGGCTGATGGACAGTGTCGCCGTGAACAGGACCAAAGGTGAGTGGCTGGACAGGAAGTCCCAGAGTGCATTGCAGCAGGCCTCCATGCTGACACCTGTGTGTGTGTTTCAGCCCAGGTGACGTGGGGCTGCGTGCGCTCCAGGGATTGTGGTGCCGGGCACTGCTGCGCCCGCTACCTTAAAACCAAGCGGTGCCAGAGGGTCCCGGTGGAGGGCGAGGCCTGCCAGCTGCAGGGCTCCACCAAGCGGAGGAGGAACCTGGGCCGCTGCAACTGCGACGCCGGGCTGTCCTGCACTGCCGTGGACCCGGCAGAACCGGGTAAACAAAAGCATCAGGGGGTGTGCGTGCACCGACCCGGCCCGGCCCGGAGGACGAGCAGGCACTCCGGGAAGAAGAGGACGGCGGAGCGGAGCTGCTGAAGGACCCCGCCAGCTCGTCATTTAAACCTGCTTTAGCTTCATCACACGACCTCCATCTAGGAAATGATCAGAGGAGACCCTGTGGTTCATAATGAGGCTCGCAGCCCCTCGGTGGCCTCAGGCACTAAAAGCTAGAGACAATTGTCCTTCTGTTACTGTATTTAATTAAAAACCGTTAAACTAGACAAAAGTTGACTCTGGTCAGCTTCAGACTAACCCCAACCCCTAAAACTGACTCAATAATCTGACAAACCAAATATTTACCTGGAATCATGTAAAACCACAAACAAGGATCAGAGCAGCTCTTCACAAACTGGACACATCAGGACTCCGTTAGTCCAGGTTCCACATCCAGTAGTCTGGTCTCCAGTGGCCGGACCAGCAGAATAAACAAGTACTAGTACTTTGTCAAGTCGTTTACAGCTAATGAACTTTTAGGAAATAGAAAGTTTCTGGAGGAAAAAGTTGCCTCGGTTCATCTTGTGTTCATGTACAAAGTTTCTGTTCATCTTATTTGATGGATTTTTTTTAGAATATGTTCGAGTCGACCGTTCAGACGAATTAAACGTTGGGTGTAACCTCACAGTGTCAAACCTGCTGACTGGTAATTATAAATTTACATCTTTGTCCAGCCATGTTCTACACCACCACCACTACTCCACCCCAGCAACTGCAGGTGGAAGGTAAATAAACCTGCTCTGTGAAGAAATGCTGATCCAGGTGATCCTGTGGCCCTGAATCTCTTCCCAGGTTCTCCAGACCCTCTGATGTGCATCATAGCCGTTTGCAGATTGTGTGTTCCTGTATTTTCTCCTCAAACACTTGTCTGGAATTATCTGCATCCCAATCAATCATTTTCAGACCCTCCCCCCCTTATTAAAAATACTGACTTTGTTGACCCAGGTCTCCCTGAGCTGCTGATCCAGGAACAGCAGGGTGCAGTACTGCAGGCTGACCAGCAGATGTCAGCAGTTCAGCTGAAACTTCAGGTCCTGAACAACTAAATCCTTTACATCCCAGAAATAAAAGCCAGTCGTGTCATTGTCAAGGCATTTTTATTCCTTTTCTGACTTTAAACAAAAAAAAAAAAAAAACAAAAAAAAAAGAGTCGTAACTTTGTGGAAAAATGTTAATGCAAAAGAAACTTAAGTCAAATGCAGCAACATGGTTTGAAAAGAATAAAAAAGGGGCGGGGCAGGATCGGCTGAATCTCCATCAATAGGAATGTTGGATGGTGGAGGGGCGGAGCCTAAAGGGGTGTGGCTACAGGACACAGGTAGCAGCTCAGAGCTGGCCGCAGTTGGCGATGACGACCTTGGATTTGGGCTTTCCTGATGAGCTGCCTAAACCATCCATCTTGTTCACCACGTCCAGGCCCTCCACCACGCTGCCAAACACCACGTGCTTCCCGTCCAGCCTGCAGGGAGAAGGAGGCAGGGATCAGACACTGGACCACACCATGACAGGACATCATCCACTTCACCAAATCAAGATCTGAAGACCAGTAAACCCAGACCAGGATTCTAGAAACCTGGTGGGAAATTGTGACTCAGGAAAATTTGCCCTCCAGTCCGGTTGTTTCCAGACGGCATGATTGACGACTACACCAGATTAAAACACTCCCGTCAATGAGCAAGGCCCAAACATGGAATCATTCATACTAAAAACAGAAAACAATGTGCTTTTCTCATGACGTCAGCCATTTAAAGGGTTAAAATATGACCATCATGCTTGGTAGTTTTATAAAAATATAAATAAATAAACACCCAGAATCCAGGTTTTCCTTTTCATAAAGTGCCTGTCAACCATTTAAAGGAGTTGAATTTAACTACACATCTTATTAGGACTCAGTTTATAAGGACAAGACTTTGTCCTCTAAAGACCCAAACGGGTTTTAAATGAAAGTGACCTACAAGCAGTAAACCCAGTAAAAGTGCCCTGGACCGGCTGACAGTCCCGGCCAGGATTAACGGAGTATGAACATTCCAGCACAAACTCAGGAAAGCCTGAAACGCCGTCTACATGAAGCTGAAGGCTGGAAAATCTGGGTTGATAAGAACCGAACCGGGTTCTGGACTCAGCGCTCCTACCATGTCGTCTTCTCCGTGCAGATGAAGAACTGGGACCCGTTGGTGTTTGGGCCGGCGTTGGCCATGGACAGGATGCCGGGTCCAGTGTGTGTCAGGCTGAAGTTCTCATCTGCGAACTTGTTGCCGTAGATGGACTTACCCCCGGTTCCGTTGTGGTTGGTGAAGTCGCCACCCTGTGTGTGAAATGATCCTGATTAAACATCTGAAGCCAACGTCACCAGCAGCAAAGACCCAGACCACCACCTGTCAGGTGTCTAGCAACACCTCTGCAGGATCCTCTCACCTGGCACATGAACTTCGGGATGATGCGGTGGAAGCTGCAGCCCTTGTAGCCGAAGCCCTTCTCGCCGGTGCACAGGGCGCGGAAGTTTTCAGCAGTCTTGGGCACCACATCGGCACGGAGCTGCAGGAACAAACAGGAAACTGACTCAGATGGGGATCTGGAGAGGAAAGTTGTGAAACCTGCTGGCTCGCTGCCATCCAGGTCCAGAGCCAGCTGCTTTATCAGATTCTGGACTTTGCTCTGTGGAGCAACTCCGAAGCTACACACTTGAACTGCAGCTTCACCTTTAACTGAGTTTAAAAGTCAGAACCAGGACAAGTCCTGCTCTCTGAACACATTCCAGGCCACTCCGGTTGATGTTGCAGCCGAATCAGGCAGAGGCAGGAACGCAGCACTGCACCACAGACCTGCACAGCATGCAGGTCCGACGGGAGGAGCGCTGCACCAGCTGGAGCTCCAAATCCACCAACTATGTGATGCATTTAAAAGCAAAAGGCGAGAAATCTCAGGGAGGTTTAAGGTTTAGCTGCAATTTAACACGGTCAGGATTAGGCCATCCGAACATCCGCTCTACTGCTGGGGAAGTTCGTAAAACAGAGCTGCTGTCAGTCAACACGCAAACAGCAGAGAAAAAGATCCCTGCTTAACCACCTATGAGTGTATTTATAGTCATTTTTCCTCTTAGCGTTTCAGTTTTCACAGGTTTGGTTAAACAAAGTCTTCTTGTTTTATTAGACATCAGATCTGCATTTCCTGTTTCTGTGAAGCAACTAAAGCGACAGTTTGGTTTTAAAGCTGTTGAATAACTGCAGCCTGATAAAAGACGCCGGACTCAGGATGTTCCAGGTAACCGCACACCTGCTGAGGACAGGTATGAATCGGAGCCTGCAGCTCAGAGGCTTTGGGCAACATTTCAGCAGCCGGTCAGCAGGCTCTCACCCGTCGGGAACGCCCAAATAGTGCACAGCTGCTACTGCCTGCACAAAATGGCTGGACCTGCTGCTAATGGGCTAGCTTTTGTTAGCATGCAGTAGTTTTCCATTAAGCCGGATATAAATAACTCGCCAACAGCGGAGTAATCAGGACCACCATCACCTGCCAGTTTACTCCTTGTACGTGTGAAAGTAATTGGGAATACTACGGCGCCTTTAAAGCCCTCGACATCCGCATTTTGTGGCATATGATGGCGCCCCTCCCCCTACCAAACCACGCCAGCACGGTGGAACTTTCCAGAACTGGTCCCCGGCCATGAGCAGGCGAGCCGGTGCGTTTCAGTGTGGCAGCTAGCAGCCACGCTACATGCCGCACGCGGTGAATTTATTTTAACAAACTTGTGGCTTAAACTGTTTTTCCGCTTCATCCATTAACAGGAAAAGCGCTTCAGGCGTCTCACGTCAGGTTCCTGGGCTGACGTGAAGGCCGCGCGACGCTGCAACAAAGAAGCGCGCGGGCACAGCAACTAGCATTAGCTGCGCAGTTTAGCTAGCGGGGAAATCTGTCCGAATGCGCCTCGTGACGAATCAAACACGAGCGCCCGCGTGATGACGGCCAAGGCGGCAGCGGTCTGCATGTACCCGCCGGTATTAAACACAGACTAACCACTGAACAGACATGTCAGCGCGGTCCTCCGATGCCAAATTATTAAAAAGGTCGAGTCTCATGAAATTAACACACGCCAGACAGAGCTGGGTGCATGCCACAAGCACGTGCACAAGCCGTTGCTGACAGGAGGATTGTTATGTATGCAGCCTATGTCAAACTAAGCAACCGCGTCCAGGGCTCAGTGTCTGCAGCCCGCACTCACTGCCCAACCAGACCAGGGCAGAGCTGGTCATCTCACACCCAGTGGAGCGGAGCTCACCACCGGCCAACAACAACACGAGCCAGCCGCGTTCACGGCGGTTTCTCCCGCTTCACCGTAACCACATTACCTCCATCACGATCCGGCCCAAGGGCGAACCATCGGCGGTGATGTCGAAGAAGACTCTTGGTCTGGCCATTTTAGCAGGCTGATGTGGAGCGGGTCGACTGAAGAGTTTTCCGGTACGAGGACACGGCGGGCCACGGGGAACCGAAAAAGATGGAGAAGTGAGGCTTCGTTTTATATAAGACGCGGTAGGCGGTTTGGCTTCACAGCCAGCCAATTGCTAATGTCGCAATCTTTGATTGACACTTCCTTCGACGAATCAGCAGCCAGAACAGCAAACGCGGCCTTCTTCGCTGAAGCGTCACATTCTCTGGGTTGTTTGATTTATGTTTAACAAAGAACCGGTTGAGAGGCGGTGAACATTGTCCAACGTCGCTAGTTAATCTCCGCCCAACGTCACTGTCCCAGTCAAAAACATGTCAACTATGGATAGACAGAGCAGCGCGCGCTAAACATCACAGACAGCTGAGCTGTCCAATGCCTGAATCGCACGCGGTGGGCGAACAGAAAGGCCTGCAGTGAGAGCGCGCTCCCGCGCCGGGGTTAAATATGGGCGCGCGATCACGCAGTCAGGGCGCGGTCCTCCCTTTTCCTAAAGAAAGATGAAAGTTAAAAAAAAAAAGTTCCGCTCTGAGGCGCGTGTCCGGTGCTTAAACTACGCTACCGATAGAGATCCGGTTTCTCCGGCTGAGCAGAGACGTCGCGCCCTGAAAGCAGAGCCAGTAACTTTGTTAAAGGTGAAGTCATGTGGAAAGTTACTGTTTGGCTCCAGTTTCACCTCACAGCCGCATTCCTCCACGGTGGGAGGAACCCGGGGGGAACGCACGCTGGCACCGGAAAAATAAAGTCTGAAAATGACCCAAGTATGAGGTTTTATTATAGAAACCTTTAAAATGCACACATATGGAAGTTTTAGAAAGGCCAGGAGCAGAGTTTACCAGCATGGAAGAAAGAAAAGAAGAGTGGAGCTTAACAGCAGGAGGTTTTTCCAGCTGGATCTTTTTTACAGTTTTAGTTTGGTCCAACCTGATCAACCATCTCTGAATCTTAGATAACACAGTAATCCATAAACGCCTGAGTCCGATACCACAACAAGCTCCATGATCCCTACCATAAACCCAGTTCATTTTTCCTCCCAGTTTGAACACTGTGTGTTTTACTGGTCCAGACCGGAAGCGTAAAATAACATAACCGCCTTCAATTTACCCTTCAGCAAGGCATCAGCTCCCTGGTCCACAACCACACGTGTAAATATAATAACACACGTAGATAAAACACCAATACTAAGTATACTATATATATATATATATATATATATATATATATATATATATATATATATATATATATATACATACACACACACTCACACAGGAATCAGAGCTCAGTAGACAGCTGGTGGTTTTTAACAGCATGCTGTTCTTGCATTATTTTAAATTATTTCTTCATTTTTTTTTTACTGTTAACTGTTTCAATGTTGTACACTCAGAGTATTCCTCAGTTTAAATCCACAAACTAAACAGAAACTTAATTTTGTTGTGCAGGTGTACAGAGAATTGAAGTCAAATTTAACCCTTAATTATAGCCACACTGAATAGTTTCTGAACGTTATCTGGTACAGAAGTATTTTTTATTTCTTCTAGAAAACATTATGAAGAACCTGAAATAAGATAAATAAGTCAAGTATTAACAGTGTTTCTACTGTGATGAGTATCACAACCTAAAAATCATAATGCATCTACAAAACCAGCCAACATTTAATCCCAGGAGGTTAAAAATCAAGTCTTTTACACTGTCAAGTTATTTTAAATGTACATGCGTGTACATTTCTACATGTGTGCTGTAAAACTGACCTGAACTGACTCACCTCGTCATACAAACCGATGTCACATGTATTAGAGAACAATAGAATAAGTTATCAGAATCAGACTTATTTTATTGATCCCAGACTGGGGAAATGCGGTTTTATAGACACTTAATAGAATAAGAAAAGAATGAGAAGATCAAATTAATAATGTGAAAAAATACTAATTATTATTATTATTATTATATGCAATTAAATAAGTATATAGATTTAAAACAGGAAAAAGAATCTAGAGAAAAGAAGTATTTTAAGATGTAAAAATAAGGTGCAGTGGTACAGCGTTAACCAGTGGAGAGTCTGTCAGACACAAAAATAAACCTCCAGTGGACAAGTTAGGAATTACAGGTACATGGGTAAACGTCTTCCATGGGCACATTCATCCTGCCGGTCAGATTGATCCGTTATTGGGACCAAACACTTAAGAACCCGGGTCCATAGATACATAAATTGGTGGTTTTGGGTTCATTAAGTGGATGTAGGTGATGTGGTAGCAGGGGGATCGATTCTGGTCTACGGTCTGGTGGTGGTGGTAGATTGGGTCCAGATGTGGTAGCAGGGGGATCGATTCTGGTCTACGGTCTGGTGGTGTTGGTAGATTGGGTCCAGATGTGGTAGCAGGGTGATCGATTCTGGTCTACGGTCTGGTGGTGTTGGTAGATTGGGTCCAGATGTGGTAGCAGGGTGATCGATTCTGGTCTACGGTCTGGTGGTGGTGGTAGATTGGGTCCAGATGTGGTAGCAGGGGGATCGATTCTGGTCTACGGTCTATTAATCTATCAGCTCCAACCCCTGTGTGACCGATGTTGATGAAACGTGGCATATTTTTATAACATGCCAGGACTAACAAAAAAGCCCCTTCATGTCCTGATGTTGTCAACGCCATAGCCCCGCCCCCTGGAAACAGGAAGTCCCACCATTTTAACCCATTATTATCTGTCAAACCGATTCAAACTCATTAATATCATCCTTCATGAACTCATGGTTGAAAATATGACTGACTTCTTGCACCGTCATGATTAAAATGGCTTCCTGTGATGGTTTTATCATTCGCCATGAAACAGGAAGTGGCTCTAACCCTGCTGTCAGTTGACCAATGGAGGTGATATTTTCCTGTTCTCATTCGAGTTCCAACCTGAACATGGTTCTACATGAAAAACGAGTATAGCGCCACCCAGTGGCCATGTGGAATTTTCCTCTTTATAACAACATGCTTCAGTTTGTAAGAATTCAGCAGTTGGTAAAAAACAAGGTCGTGAACGCTTCGGATGTCATTACTGGCCAGACCGAGGTGCAAGTTGATCCTCTCATGAGGAAAATCACCTCTTAATGGAGACAACCTCTGGAAGAATGGGCATACGTCTACGTGCTTCAGGAGGGAGGAGGCCGGCTGGTGGGGCGGTGCAATAGGCCGGAGTGGCGCCAGAGGTGCGAGGGCCTCCATCGCTGCTTGCAGCTTTAATTTTTGATATTTTTTTCCTGATCTGCTGGATGCGATTCATTCCCTCAGATGTAACGTTACACCGGCTCCACCTTTCATCCCAACGCTTGGATATGAAAACTTCAGAAGCGTTTTATTTCTAAAGATATGTGATTTAAAATATTGTTTACAAGATTTTGATTAGCTTCATTTATTCACTTTGGGGCCAGATTCCAAAACACTGTTTCCATGGTAACTAAAAAAACAAAACAAAACGAAAAAAGTAGGTAGATCCGACATCCTACACTGATCCAAATGTGGAACCTTTGTTATCTGAACTGGAGACAATCAGCAGGGACTCTTGTTCGCCTTTCCAGTGTGTTTATTAAATTACAAAGGTTATTAGTCTTATTACTCAGGTTATTAGCATCGTTAATGAATCATACAGTCATCAGAACACTAAATTTACCCAGAAGCCACTGGGCTCCCTGGGACTTGAAGACACCACCACAGTCCGGACTGTACACTCACTTCACAACATACAGTGGATGAAGATGAGGATGAAGATGAAGCTTTGTGTGTTGTTCAGGTCTTCCATCAGATGAGCAGTGGGCCGAGCCTCTGACAGAACCTCACTGGACCAGGCAGCTGCAATCTGAGGTGGAATCCAGTCCCACAGACGTAAAAAGATGGACAGCTGTGGACTTGAGATTCATTTTCTTGAAGATTTTTAAGGCAGGTACAAATCAGCAAAGTGACCTGACTCGTCCCAAACTGCAGCTCTGACAGACTTTATGTTGATGTTCTGAAGTTATGACTGAGTCTGAGAGCTCAGGATCACCACCAACACCTGCCTCATTTTCCAGCCAGTAGCTTTACAATCATTAACCAGAGGAAGCTGAAATCCCCACACGTAGAAAGATGATGCTGAAGTTCCTGTTCGGAAGAAGAGTTTCAGCAAATAAAGCCGGAACCTCTCCCAGAGAGGGGCGTGGCCAGGCGCCACTCATGAACGTTTAAAGGTTCAGACACAGAAACAGCCGTTCTCAGTAGAGACACTACAGCCACACCTGGTACGGCTAAGATGAAGGACCACAGCTGAATTTGGGGTAAAACAATGTTGTTGGACCTCTGGCACCCGCATGAAGTTGTTGAAAAAATTCAGCTGCTACAGACAGGTTCAGATTAAAATAACAGAAACATGGTTGGAGCTTTAAGGGTTAATCACAGGTTGACCTGGTAAAAGAGGCTGAAGGGTGTGGTGGGTGACCAGATAAAACAGGTTTAATCTGTGAGAAACACCACCTGGTGCTGAAGAGGTCCAGATCCAGATGAAGTTAGTGGGTGGACGGACTTTGAGATGGTTGCCATCTTGACCACTAGATGGCAGAAACTGTTCCCACCACAGTGTAGCTGGGGGTAAATCCCGTTTTTCTATTTGAAAACAGAAACATGATTGAAGAAGCACATGAGGACCGCTCCTTTAAAGCTCATCTTCAGCTACTGGAACGTTAGACTAGGCTCAGTCCGGCTGGGAAGAAGCTCGATGCTGCTTCTACACGTTTCAGCTCGGGTGTTGGTTGAAACAGCAGTGTGGTTTTCCACCGACAGTCACATTAAATATTTAGTGATGGCTGCTGCAGCAGTGAGGAATGAAGGATGAAGCTTCAAAATACAGTCAGGGAATAAAAAACAATAAAATAATAAAATTACCATCAAGTTCCTAGTCACACAAAGAGGTTTCATCTTTAAAAGCTGTTCTCCTCATCATTGTGTGCAGGTGGCGGCCATGTTGGACCGGCCGCGGTGTTGGCGGATGAGGAGAACAGTTCGTATGTTACAGTGATGTGTCGGCCTGATCCATTTAGATTCTGGAGCTCCGAGAGAGTTTATGTTCAGTTGTTCTCGAACAGGGACAGCAGGTCGTCGTTGTTGTTGTTCGGGAGGTCTGGAGGTCCGAGGTACGACAGCAGCTCGTCAGGGTTGGTCAGTTCCGGCAGCAGCTGCAGAGAGACGGATCAGACGTGAGGAATTTAGTTCATCTTAAAATAAATAAACGGAGGCTTTTCATTTAAACTCATTCACCAAGTTTCTTACAAAAGTCTCAATACCGTGTTCATAGGCTGAGAAGCCGCGTCGTTCATCTCATTTCCACCGGGTGTGTGCGCGCTACGGTTTCGATCTGACCGCCGCGACGCATTAATCCACACCGCAGCGCGTCAGGTGTGGAGCGACCGCGAGCGCAGTCCGCCTAGCCGGATCCGCGAGATCACAAAATCACAGAAGAATCTTGTGATTCTCCTTGTCCAGGACAAACATCTCGTCCATGATGAAAAAAACCCTGAAACTCCCTGACCAGTTAACGATGCAACCTCCACACAGTTCAGCAGCACGGTGGCTTTTATTTTGAAAATTACAGGAAGCTTTTACAGTGCTTCCATGTCTGATTTCCTGTCTGAGTTTGACACGTCCTGGACAAAAATAGACTCTGTGCAAGAAAAATAGCAGAAAATGCCCCAGAAATGAATGAAAATAAATAATGTGAAACTAAGAGGTTGTAATATATTATTAGGTGAAGCTACGTCAGATGTTATGTATCCTATTTATACGACAACATGTCTCCTCTGCTCTCTGATTGGGCGAGCCGAGGCTCAAACCAGTGACCTTGTTGCTGCACGGTCATATATCATGTCAGACATGATCAGCAATTAGATCTAAAATGACTAAATGTTTCATAAATGAGTAAAAGTGATTTTAAAATGTGACAAAAACACGACTCAAATGTTCGTAAGAGAACTCCATGTTCGAAGCATTTGTTCTGATCTACGAACAAATCTAACATACGAAGATTTTCACGAATCTCATAATCTTTGTAAAACGTTCAGGAGGACGACTTTGTTTGCAAGAACCGTTGGTGAATGTTTCTCTGAAAATCTACATGAAACATTGGACAGAAATCAAGCTTCATCATCATCATCGGTTTTCTACTCACATCCAGAGAAGGTTCTGGAACATCGGCAGACCCACCGAGCCCGAAGGAAACGTCACCTTGGAGACGGGGATTCGGATTGCTGCGCTGCATCATCTGGATGTTACCATGGAGACCCTGTGAGTGTTGCTGGGGAAGAGGGGCACCATGGGAAATGGAGTCTACACGACCCGACATCTGAGAAGACAGGGAGGACGGAGGAGAGGAAGGAGAGAGATGAAAGAAGATGGGAAACAGGAAAGGAGGAGAAAGAAGGGAGTATAAAGAAGGGAGAAAGGAAGAAAGATGGGAAGAAAGGAAGGATGGAGGGATGGATTGGAAAAGGAAAGAATGATAAGAGAAAAAGGATGGAAGTAAACAGGAAATGGGTAAACAACAGGAGAAAAGTAAAGATGGAAAATATGAGGGAGATAAGGAGGATTTAACAAAGTTTATGTTAAAGATAACAACTGCATGGATCTGAACTGATGATGATGAAGATGTGTTACTGTACCTGTGCAGCCAGTGGGTGAGGGGGGGGCTTGTCAGGGGTGAGGAGGGCACTGGAGAGCTCGGACTGGTAGGAGAGAGGGGGAGGACCAGGGGAGGAGAATTCCCCACCGATGCCGGGAGTTCCGGGACCACTGAAGTCGGAGAAGGAGGCTGATGGAGCGGGATAGGACGGAGCTGAAGGAGGAGACAAAGATCAATACATCTGATCGGCTCAGTTTCCAATATGGCTGGGCGATTAATCGAATTTTAATTACGATCTCGGTTTTCAACAATCATAAAAATGAACTGATACGATGTCCTTCGCAGGTTCCTCTTGTGCTGTTTTCAGTTGCAAATCGAGAACCGCTGGCATTGCAGCGCTCTGCTGAAGACTCCTCCCTTTTCTGCAGACTCCTCCCACTGCCGTAGACTCCACCCACTGCCGCAGACTCCTCCCACTGCTGCAGACCCCTCCCACTGCTGCAGACCCCTTCCACTGCTACAGACTCCTCCCACTGCTGCAGACCCCTCCCACTGCTGCAGACTCCTCCCACTGCTGCAGACCCCTCCCACTGCTGCAGACCCCTCCCACTGCCCCGACTGCTTTAGTTTTATTCAGCGTGAGTTACAAACACCTCTCCAGTTAAGGGCTGGACACATGGGAGGCAACGTCGTTCCTTCTCCATCATTTTCTATGGAACTTGCGCGATGAGGCTGAAATCGCCGCCTCCTCCAGCCAAGCAACAGGCGACATTCGTGCATGTGAAATGTTGCGCTCATTCATGTAGACATGCACAACACAAGAAAATAGAAAAATGTTCCATTTTTGTAACTCGTGACTAAATAATCCACCAGCTCCCAGAGACACAGAGAGACAAATGTTATAAACAAACAGAACTTTTTTCTTAATTAACATTTAATTTAAGAAACTCATCACTCATCACCACTCTGAACAAACAGTCTCACTGCCGTCTCGTCTCGTCTCGTCTCAAATCAAATTTATTTGTATAGCCCTATATCACAACAAGTTGTCTCAGAGGACTGTACAGAAGATGTATATATGAA
>JBAFTA010000013.1:32793415-32806221 GCA_036919975.1 Melanotaenia parkinsoni | reverse complement strand
CAGAAATCTGGGTGTAGTGATGGACTCAGACCTAAAAACCACCAACCAGACCAGAAATCTGGGTGTAGTGATGGACTCAGACCTAAAAACCACCAACCAGACCAGAAATCTGGGTGTAGTGATGGACTCAGACCTAAAAACCACCAACCAGACCAGAAATCTGGGTGTAGTGATGGACTCAGACCTAAAAACCACCAACCAGACCAGAAATCTGGCTGTAGTGATGGACTCAGACCTAAAAACCACCAACCAGACCAGAAATCTTGGTGTAGTGATGGACTCAGACCTAAAAACCACCAACCAGACCAGAAATCTGGGTGTATTGATGGACTCAGACCTAAAAACCACCAACCAGGCAAGAAATCTGGGTGCAATGATGGACTCAGACCTAAAAACCACCAACCAGACCAGAAATCTGGGTGTAGTGATGGACTCAGACCTAAAAACCACCAACCAGACCAGAAATCTGGGTCTAGTGATGGACTCAGACCTAAACTTTGAGAACCACATAAAGGGAACCACAAAGTCAGCCTACTATCAGCTTAAGAACACATCAAGGGTAAAAGACGTGATGTGTCAGCAGGACCTGGAAAAACTAGTCCAGCTTCCATTTAGTCAGCTTGATTATTATTGTGATTATTGTTTTTACAGGTTCTACCTAAAACTTCAGTCAAACACCTGCAGCTGATCCAGAACTCTGCTGCTCCAGTCCTCACTAAGACCAAGAAAGTGGACCACATCAGTCCAGTCTAGTTTAATTTAAATCCAGGTTAAAGACCCACCTGTTCTCTGCTGCAAATCAAACTACAGGAGACGTTTGAGGCCCAAATGTTCAGGTGGACGCTTGTAATACATATTCATCACGTCATTTCCATGATGGCTCAGGAGGAAAAAGAGGGACAGAGAGGGATTTTTCAGGGTGTGAGACAGAGATCCTGATGGACCATGCTGACAAACGTAAAAACCTTTAACTGGTGGACACGGTGTGGGCACGGCGTGGGCACGGCGTGGACACGGCGTGGGCACGGCGTGGGCACGGCGTGGGCACGGTGTGGACGTTAATGGTGTCAGAAAGACAGAATAGTGGCAGCAGGTGGAGACGCTGTCATCACAGCGTCAGAAGGGAAGAAACGCCAGAGGCATCAGAGAGCGTAGGGATGGATATCTCAGTCGGTAGAACATCCGTCTGTCATACAGAAGATCGAAGTTTGAATCCCAGAGTGGTGAATCGCTTTGGAGAGATGCCTCTGCTAAATGACAGCAAGGGTACCGGTAATTTATTCATTTGTTTTAATTTATAAAATAAATATGTACAGATACATCTGAGATTGGTAGCAGTTAATTTAGTGTTAAATAATATTTCTTTGTAGTTGTGGGCGGTGCAGAGTATGTGATAAACTTGCCTTGTTGGGAAATGCAGAGGTAAAAAAAAGACTGAAAATGTCATATTCAATTATTGTGCAAAATAAAAAAAAGATTTCAACCTGCATCATGTGCAACATGTCGAACTGCATCATGAGACAGTTTCAAACAAAAGATCTGTGCATCCTGTCCTACTTCAAACATTGTCTTCTCCCAGCACCTGTTATTTTACCGGTGAGTTACTTTAAAGCCAGTCTCAGTCGATGCTGATATTGTGCCGATTATATCGTGCATCTCCAAACTGAAATTCCAGTTTTAACGCATTTAGACCTGATGCAACAAAAAAGGGTTAAATTCTGCTCCCAGCTGGTTGGTGGAGACAGCGGAGCTGACAGTAGCACATCCCCGCTCTGCGTTTGAACTGACCCCCTCCATCCTGTCCTGCAGCCCCGGTGCCCCACATCCCCACAGCAGCAGCTCTGAGGACCCATGCCGTCACCTGGGGGGCCAACATGGTGGTGCAGGAAGCCCTGCCGTCCTCGTACTACAACTACGACGTCAACACGCTGGGCGTCTTCAGCCTGCAGCACAACGGGCGGCAGCATGGCAAGACGGACGGTGTGTGCTTCAACACGCTGGTGGCGCTGGTACCCGAACCCGTCCAGCGCGACGAGGACGGACTGAAGGTGGAGTGTCCGGCGCCTGGGCAGCCTCCACCTGTGGAGAACTCCAGATACGTCTGGCTGGAGGTGCAGAGACCAGCGCTGAGAGAGAAACTGCTGGAATTAAGCAGAAACACGTCCCTGCTGCCGATCCACAGCCTGTACTGACTAGTCGTTCCTCAGCAGGACTTCTCCTTTATGTAAGGTTCAGCTTTATTCTATATATTTAGCAGATGGCTGCCAGAGACCCTGAGTTTCTTTTCCCCTCCATCTGATAACATAAAACAGTTTATTCATGAGAGAAAAACTAAAATAAACTCCAACAATAACTAGGCAACACTAAACACAACGTGCACGTTTCAATGAAATTAAATAAACAGAAGATTTTCTTGTATTTTTTAAATGAAATGTTAAACTGCAACCAGTACAAGTGGATTTCAGTGTATCTGAGGACCGAGTCAGAACAAAGACCTCAGCTAATCCTCTAAATTCAGGTTTGTTAGTCCACGTTTACAAAATCTTTCTCTAAGGTGATGACACATGTCTCAGCATGGACTACAGGACAGTTTTATATTCTCTGGAACTAGACAGATAAATTCCATCAACACAAAAGTCATTTCCAGGTGCCCAGCAGTACAGGTCCTGGTTGCTTCAGGTTAGACCTGCAGGAAGGTCATTCCAGATCCCTCCTCTTCCTCATCCATACTGCTATGCCTCTGATCCGACCCCAACCGTGTACCATCAGAACCCTGATCCAACCCCTGATCCGACCCCGTACTCTCAGAACCCTGATCCGACCCCTAATCCAACCCTGTACTCTCAGACCCCTGATCCGACCCCGTACCATTGACACTTTAATAACATTCTGACTTCCAAGGCAGAAATATTTCTTATCTTTGTTTTAAACCAGTCAGTGATTTTCTCACATTTGGAGAGAAGCTGGAGAACCTCTGAACATCTTTCATCTGTCATGGATGCTGGTTTTGTACTGATCATCATCATCTGATGTAAAACCTCATTATTAGCTCTGAATTGTCCCAACTTGTTGTTTGTTTTTAACAGGCTGCTTGTATTTTCACAAATGTTGTGTTTGTGTCTCTTGATTTTCCAAAGAAAACAGAAAAGTTTGTGTTTAATGACATTGCAGTTTATTTATCTTTGAACAGCATTAAGAGAAACGTCGTCTGTGGTCAGAATCTTCATTCCTTCTGATTGGCTCATGTCTGATCAGCTGTCTTCTCAACCTTTGCCTTCCTGACGAAGTTGTCGTTAAGGTTTTTCAGGTGTTTGGTTCTGCTCTCCAACTGGACCAGCCACTCCTGCCTCAACCTGAAAACACACACAGAGGAGAAAGATTCAGTTAATCTGTCCTGATTCTGACAGACCACAAAGAACAGGGAACTCCACAACTACAGCCGCTGTCGATGCTCACAATATAACTCGTTTGTTTCCATGGAAACACCAATGCAGACAGAATTGTGCTGCTGCTAATCTTGTTAACGGAACTTTTTACATGTTTCCATAGAAACATACAGTTAATCACAGGTTGTCATTAAAGGTTCTGTCTTTCTAGCGGGGCTAGATCCCAACCATCTGGTTTGGTTCCTGACAGTAGCTTCGTTTTAGGTTAAATATTTGTCCATGTAGCACAGATTCCAGCTGACATGTTTACATGGAACCTGTGATCAATCAGCTGTTTCATCGCAGGGTGGAGGGATTTGTGACGGAGGAGCAATGTGGATTCATGTGGAAGAATAAAAAAAAGACGAGTATTCTATTAAATCCGTTATTAAATCAAATATCTGTGTGAACATGTTGTTTCAATACTTTCTATCAAGATGCTCAGCGATCCTCCACCACAGAAACGATCATGAGTGTAGACACGGAGGTTTAAACCACCTCTCTGGATGGCTGCCTTTACATGGAGCACCTCTGATCTGATCAATCGTCCAATCAGAATAAAATGGCATCTTGTAAACATGTCAGCTGATCCCAATCAGAGCCATGGGAGGTTTAAACCTTTTCACCATCAGATCAGCAGGAAAAGATGGTCATGTCTACACTCCTGAAGGTTTCTGTGGTGGATGGTCTTTCTGCTCATGCTTGAACCAGGTGAGGTCACATGAGTTTCAGGGAAGACTTGAAAAATGGCGACAGCAGACCAGAACTGGCTTGTACCGGATACAGCTTCATTAGAAACTGGAAAAGTTCAGGATTATTGAGCATTTTGATGGTTTGATGGCTGTGCAAGTCAAAGCATTACGATGGTATTAAATCTGTCCACCATGAAAAGGATTAATGAAATCTCTGATCAGATTGATTCAGTCAGATTAATGAAATGTTGTCCATGGAACCGTCATGTCTGGTTTCATGTAAACGGTGTGAGTAGATGTGATTTTTGGGGGGGAACATGAGAAAATACTGCCTTCATGTGGACAGAGCAACAGGTTTCAGTCAAGCTGTCATCACGAACCTGAGAGAATCTGCTTGTTTCTGACATGCATGACCCAAACTACTGGTTGTCTTTATGTCTTCTTCCTTCAGGTTTTTTTTACCGTTACAAATGGCTGTTCTGTTTGTCACAGCGCCACCTACTGACCACATTATACACCAGCTTCTTCACAGCAAACCAACTGATGGAAATGAGTGAGCCCTTCCTATGAAAACATTTAAAATGTTTGTTTGAGATTAACTTTGCAGCTGGATGAAAATAAAGCTACTAGATATGTTCTACTGAAGCTGGAGCTATGTTAGACTTGGTTAATTATTTGAACTATCTGTGTTTTCACTGACCATCTTCATTATATTTAAATAAATCCATAATCTATGTCAAAGCTGTCAGTAAAAGTTGTTAGATTCACATCATGTAAAAGTTTCTAGAGAATTCAGTAACATGGTTCTGAAAGATTCTCCAACCAGCAGATTAACCTATGACAGGTGAGGGTGCCAGGATTGGGCATAAAAGCAGCATCCATCAAAGGTTTAGTCTTTCCAACAAGGATGGGTCATGGCTCACCACTTTGGTCCAAACTCCATCAGTGAATCATTAGGTTCAACAAATATTTCTCAGTGACAGATTGTAAAGAACTTCTGTCTCTTATCATCTATGTGGAAAAGATTAAGGAAGTCTGGAAAAATCTCACAGTGGAAAGAACAAGAACATGACTATTAGGTGTGAATGCAGACACATGGACTCAGGAGGACCAAGAGTACCTTTTTCACTCAACACAGTTCACCAGTAGATCCAGAACCTGAACGTAGATTAGATGAGGAGGAAGACATATGTGGACTCTGGAGGATCAGCACTGAGTTCTCTGGACGTCAGCCCATCTCAGATGTACAGAAAGACAGTGAACACATTTTCCACAGAGAGCTGAGTCCACATTTCAGCAGCTTTTGGGAAAAAAAACTTATGTCTCTGTGCCAAAGACTGGAAAGAAAATCCAGACTTTTATCAGAGGAAGCTGTGAAGGTATGGAGGACTTCATCTGTATGAAGGCACAACTGATGCATAGGTTTGGAGAGACACATGCTGCCATCAAGATGACACCTTTTTCCTGGAGGTCTGTGGTTATTCCAGCAGGATGATGTCAGACCTCATGCTGGTCTTCTGTTGACAATGGAGCATCATGAAGAGAAGAACCAGACACGCCGGTCGGTGGTGAGCAGCTGAGATCTTGGATTCCTCTGGAAAACCAAACCAAGCTGAAGACTGCTGACTCTGTCCAGGTGTGTAGCTGCAGCAGATAACACATTTGCTTCTGCTTTCCAAATACAATTAGTTAAAAAGATATTTTTAAATGTAATCAAGTATAAAAAGCACATTTAAGGAAATGACAGAGCTTTGCTCCCTCAATGTAGATGAACCAACTTTAACAGCCATCTTTGATTTAAACTGAGGTAATGCTGTGTTTTCACACATATGGATGTAATGGAGTTTATGGATATCTCAATGAGATGATGTGTGTGTGATTCATTTATCCGACTGTGCTCTGTGACGTGGAATTTTCCAGATGCAACTTGTGTAAGAACCATCAACCTGACTTATGTAGTGTACAGTCGATAGTTGGACTATCTCTGTATACACACACATAGTTAAAAGTACAACAAACCAGAGTACAGCCACTGTAACTGGACTCAGACCGGGTTTGAGAGTTCAGATCAGTCATGTGCAGTCTCAGGTGTCATGTTAATGAGTCCACACAAAGACAGAAGTACAAATAAATGTCTGTCTGTCAGCAAGTCAAAGAAAGTTCGGACTGACAGGCTTGTGTGTTTGTTTTAGTGTGTGAAACAGAACCCTCACTGTCAGCTGTCCTCACCATCTCTTCATCACCTTCCTGCTGGGTTTTCTGGATTATTCCATTTGTTCTTTCAGCTGCTGATAATCCTCCTGACCTCAGCAGAGACAGACACAAAGATAAGCAGACAAATATGCAAACACACACTCTGCATAAACACGGATGTCTGACTATTTAAAAAACAAGCCAGGTGATCGTTTCAGCGTGTCTGGAGCAAGCCAAGAATATCTGCACAGAAGCTGTATTCAAGAGCAGAACTTCACTTGCCCTCAGATAAATGACGTCCATGCAGTAGTTTAAAAAAAAGATGGAGAGAGACTGCAAAGTGTCCATATGCACCACAATTTATATCAGCCTTCATTTCGTAAAGAACAAAGGAGAAAGGCTTGAGGCTGTTACATCCTCCACATAAGAGAGGAATTTGTTCTCTCTCTCAAAGCTACAACAAAAGAACTTTTTTTGTTCTAGCAGTCCTGGTTTGGAGGTTCTCGATTCATCATCCGGGCAGGACTTTTTTTCATGGAGTGTCTGACTGGAAAAACGAAAAGCGAAAAGTTGTCATTTCTGCTGAACCAAAGGGCTCAACCAGGTTTGATCCACAGATTAAAGGAAGAGGTGGCCAAGAATAGAAAGCATGAAAATCTATACATCACATAAGGCATACACAAGCATGGACCCAATGTAAACCACCACCTGGTGCCACATGGGGCTCCAAGTCAACTTGGTCCAGAGTTCCAGATACAGCATCAACTTCTCTGGACTCGGAGGCATCTGGGATGGACCAACCAGCATTCCAGACCTTTGCTGGAAGACATAGAAAAAGCAAAAGGAGCATCTAAACAAATCAAAAAGCTGGTTGGACAATCCTCAGGTCCTACAGAGACTGTTATTGGCTCCCCTCAATAGAGTTCTAGCAACTATGTCATCTCGTGGTGCATTGTGGGATGCAGCCACCATGTTTGAAGACACGGCAGAGTGAAACAACAACCAAATAAACAAATAAATAGATGAAGAAAAACGAGAGAAACTGAACAATCAGACAAGGGAACATTATCTGGACCAAATCTGGACATTAGGTGGAACTGATCTATACAAGCGTGGGGTCCCAGAAATCTAGACTGTGCAGCTCAGCGAGGCGCCTGCAGTCCGTATGCAGACAGATTTTGGTTCAAGGTTCAAGGAATCTTTATTTAAGGTAATTTGTTGTACAACAAGCAGAAAAATGTTTAAAAGGACTATAATAAAAATAATAAATAAATAAATAAAAAATTTGAACTACTTGTTCAACAGGGCGATGGCTGCTGGGACAAAAGAGTCTTTTTGTCTGTTAGTCCTGCATTTTGGTAGGATGTACCTGCACCCCGACTGAAGCAGCAAAAATGTACGGGTGGCTTTGATCTGCAAGGATTAAATAGCCACTCTGGTTTGATGCAGGACTGAGAGCTCATTCAGGGAGATCCCTGCAGTTTTCCCACACAGTTTACCAATCCCCTGCAATCTGTTCTTGTTCTTGAGGGAAAGGGAGCCGTACCAACAGATAAAAGAGACGGTTAAAAGTGATTCAGTAAATTTAAAATTGATTTAAACTGGATTCATACTCACACATCGTCTGCATATGGTGAAATAAAATGTGAAATGTGCTCGTGCACTCAAGCGTAGTTACAGCATCATGTTGCAGTTTCTCTTCTGTAAACATGTAATCACAAACCGACCAATCACAAGGCAGTAACCTTGCAAGGGTGCACGTCAGGTCTGGAAGAGGTGCACATCAAACCTGCTCAAAGCATAAGGCGGTGACACTGTGACCGACCTTACGCAGACACCGTGCAAGTATAAATCCAGCTTCAGAGAGACCTCATAGCTTTGCTATGTGTACTTTGTTTTATGCAATCCCAGCTCTCTTTAAAAGGTTTACTCCTTTTAATCAGTCTGAAAGAACTGCAATTCTTATATTTTCAAGAAAATAATTCCTGTATGTGTTCAATGTTATCTATAATATTTCTACAGACTTTTTTTTCTTCTTTACTTCAGAAAATCTGGTAACTGGACCTTTCAGCCTCCAGACCTCTGATGGACTTGTGGAAACTGCATTTTTTTAAAAAAAAAAGATTCTTATTAATATTATGCTTTATCAATCCCAAGCTGGGAAATTCTTTCTCTGCGTTTAACCCATCCTAGTTGCTAGGAGCAGTGGGCTGCCAGGTTCCAGTGCCCAGGGAGCAGTTGGGGGGTTGAGGGCCTTGCTCAGGGGCCCACAGTGGTTTACCTTATTGGAAACACACAAAATAGCATACCAGACTGTACCGGCCCGAACCAAACCGCTCAATGGAAACACACCATTAGTTGCCAGCCTGGGGACTTGAACCCAGTTTCTCCAAACCTAAGCCCACCTCTGTAACCACTAGCCTCCCACTCCCAACTTTTGTTATCATTATAATTAAAATAATATATACACCTAGTCCCACAATGCTATTTAGTGTGATGTCACATTCCCAAGCTCTATAAGCAAGTCAGCACTTTTCAGGACCCCCAACAGTTTGCTTATTGTAATGTTCCATCATCTTCCTGCTTCAGAGCCCACTCTCATCTGGACCAATCAGGCAGCACTTTAATGATAATGTCCGTCCGTCCGTCCGTCCGTCCATCCATCCATCCATCCATCCATCCATCCATCCATCCATCCATCCATCCATCCAGGATTGGGTTGCAGGAGCCTAAGTAGACAAGCCCAGACGTTCCTCTCCTTGGACACTTTTTCCAGCCTAGGGTGATCCTGAGGTGTTGCCAGGCCAGCTGAGAGATGTAGACCCTCCAGCGTGTCCTTGGTCTTTTCCCTCACCCCTGAAAAAGACCTGAGATACTTGAACTCCTGCACTTGAGGCAGCACCTCATTCCCAACCTGGGGAGGACATGCCACCCTTTTCTTTCATTTCTCACATGCTTATAATACAATTCAGCTGCTCTGTAATGTGAGAAGCTGCATAATTTCCAGGTGGAACCTCCACCAGCAACTGGATGAATGACTAGCTAACAACCAGACCAGAGTTTGTGTGTCTGAGATGGTCAGCAGACCTGGAGCACCACAAGGGTCTGTACCCTCACCATTTCTCTTCACACTGTACACCTTAGACTTCCATTACAGTTCCGAGTCCTGACATCTGGAGAAATACTCTGATTACTCTGTAGCTGTGGGGAGTATCAGTGATGGACAAGAAGCTGAGTACAGATAGCTGGTCAGAAAAGAATGCTGCACAATATACTGGACATGATGGGCAATTCTTCTCTTCCTCCACACAACACTGTAAGGAAACAACAGAGTGACTTCAGTCAGAGGCTTCTTCAGATCCAGTGAAACACAGAAACTTTGCCTCTGGATCATTTTATATAATTCAATTTGATCAAGCTCCAGATTTTTAGACACACATGGACAGAAAGGCCTGCAAGCTGAATATCTATATCAGAATAATGTCTAAATCCAGCCGGTGTGTCTGTGCTTTCTGCTGGCTTCCATCACTCATCACTCTGACATTATCGCCTCATCTCTCAGCAACACATTTTTCCAGCCTCTGGCTGGTCATACATACTGCACACAATTAGCGGTTACTAAAGTCGGGGTTATGGTTGATGGGGGAGTGGATGGCTGTGAAGTTGGGGATGTACAGTACATGGTAATAGATAGTCAGGAGATTAGGAGATACATGGTATTGATAGGTGGGGATTAGGGTACAGGGTAACGGAGAGCAGGGGGATTAGGTGTGATGTAACGTGAGGTTAAAGGGGGTTATTAGAGAAGACTGGAGTTAGAAGGGATAGGACTAAGAGCTGGTGTAACAGCATAAGGTGAAGGTTTAATAAGAGGATGTACTGTATAACCTGAAAATCTCTTTATAATGTTATATTAAAGTGCCAGCTTTCACAAAGAGAACCAGAGGAAGCAGACGTGTTGTTTTACCATGACTGTAATCTGTTAACTCTCTTAATTTCACCTGATGCACCCAGCCTGGAAGAATGCAGCTACACCAACTACACCAAGATTACACCCAATGAGCTTTAACCCTTTAAAATCCAGTAGATCTCCAGCATCCCAGAAGGCTATCACTGATATTGTCTATATTTCTGATGAATCCACAAAGAGAAAAAAATAAATAGCAAAAGAAATCCCTTTGGACTTTTATAGGTTAATTTACCAGGAACATATAGTATCAGAAACTAACAGAGAATGACCCTAACCCTAATCAAATCTGAGTAACCAATTCCTCTACTTTGCTTGACCCCTCTGTTTGGCAGCTGGTAAGTGTTTTTTTTTTTTCTTTCAAAGATTTCATGGTAGGCTTCAAGAAGGTCCTCATCACTCCTACTGAAGGCCTAGATGACCCCTACAGCTTGAACCTTACATGGAAAGGGACACCTTACCACTGCAAGTTGTCGGGGTATTAACGAACCTACTCGGCTGTTCAGCTCAGGTATTTAGCTACCAGCAGTGATAGTAGTAACAGCTGTAAATAAACTGAACGTAGTGCAGTAAATATCAGAGAAATGTGATGGAGCAGAAGTATAAATTAGACTGAGACGCAGCGTTGGTGTGATGGTGATATAAAGTGAATGTGACTGTGATAACAGTCCAGCTGTCAGCAGGACACCAGATCTGCCTGCAGACATTAAACCACAGTATGACCTCCTTGCTGCTGCTGTTGCTTTATTAAGTCTGTGTGCAGAACTTGATAGGCTTGTTAGATCCATTTGATTTGAATGAGATGTGAAGGGAAAGATCTTGGACCTACAGGTCTTTTCTCTCTGTCTTTTCAATAAATCCTTGGATCTGTCTCCCTGATTTCACAAGAACCCTTAAAAGGTCTTTTAGGGTGCATTCACAGCGGATAGCCTGCTAGACTCAGTAGTGTTCTTTCACACTGCACTTTCTTTGTCTTCACCAGAGGTGGCGCTGCATCAAAACCATAGATGGTATATAAAAGATGGACAGAGCCTCCGTGACGTCACCCGTAGGTTCCTAAAGAGCAAAAGTGAAGCTTGTTGGGTGGTTCCTACCATCGCCATCTTGGCAGCGTCATACCTGCCATCCCTCCCAGAAAATACAAAAATGGGCAAAGTGGCTGAGCTGAGAGGGGGGCTGTAAGCGTGGGGGTGGATGAATGACGTCTGTCAAACTCCAAGCTGTTTGTAGCTAAGAGCTAACTGAGCCAACTTGGATCTAACAACAGCTAACCGGCTAATGAATGTAGGTAGGCTAAAGTTACGTTTTTTTAGCCGGCTAAAAACCGTGTTTGTGCTCCACTCTCCCCAAATAATGCCAAATTTCAAAATTAAATAACATCCAAACAGATAAGTTAGAAAAGAATTTGCCCCCCTCACAGTTGTCATGAAGGTAAACTTGACCTATTAATCCTAAAATGGATTTTTGTATCATGGGGATTTGCTCTGTTTTGGAGCCAGCCCCTAGTGGATGAGGGGGGAACTGCAAGTTTTTGCACTTTTGCATAGGCTTCACATTTCACCGCTGGAGGTTGCTGCTTGATCAAGACCTGTCTGTGTAGCAGAGGACAAAACGAACAACTAACCAGCAAACTGGTTCATTTGTTGGTTAATGCAAGACGTCTGTTTCCATCATGGTAAAACATGGAGCTTCAGCAGAACCTAGTGGCCTTGGGTTGATCAGATTTCTATCCGAGCTTCTACCAAGTTCTGACTATGAGACATTTCTCCCAGAATGACCTACACCATCCTACACCCGTGTCTGTTTTAGTTTTTTTTTTTTTTTACACACAACTCCACTGTGTTGTAAACCTCTTCCTGCACTGTATTTGCTTCACTTGAGGTTGACTGAGACTTTCATTTAAGGTCCCGGGACCAGAGGCTGTATCTTTAATCCGAATCTCAAGTTTGTTTGCAAATTCACAATTCACCAAATAGACTTCCCCATCAAGTGAACTAGGGTTTGAATCAGAATGGCTGCTGTGAATGCACCATGAGAGAGCCCTGGATTTCAAAAGGACCAGAGTTCACTAGTCCACACCAGAGGGTGAATGAGCATTCATACTGCCCCAAACTTACGATACTATTTGTGGAAGCAGACCAGGGTTTGTTAAAAGTGGTCTAAACAGTTCCAGTGTCAATGCATTTCTGACTTGTTTGATAGCACAGTGACATTGATTATGGACAATTCTGGAGCTGTCGCTACCCAGCAGTGTCCTGAGACTGAGAAACCACAAGGTACAACTTTAGCTTCCAGGATGCCACGTGACTTTGTGCACCACATACTATGTCAGCAACCAGATCTGAACTAGTGATGGTAAGTTCGACTCTTTTCACTAACCCGGGTCTTTTACTCTCAAACAGAACAGAACGAATCTTGAACGAATCATGTCGGCCATTTTTACAGCAGGTGACGTTGTAAAAAAGTCCGCGATTCTCAAGCAGTAAATACTGAAGACAACAAAACTACTGGTAATGCCACAAGCAATTC
>JBAFTA010000013.1:32780335-32791877 GCA_036919975.1 Melanotaenia parkinsoni | reverse complement strand
ATTTTAATTGTCTTTTGTGAGGTGACCTTGGGTCTTGAAAGGCGCCTTGAAATAAAATTTATTATTATTATTATTAATATACGATACATCAGGCTACCGTACCGTGCCGCTCGTACACGCCGGTTAAACAGCGTCTTCATTAAAAAACAGAAGGAAGCTAATTTTGGACAGGAGAAATGTCACTTTTCATGTTCCTACCTGGTTTTTGTGGTGTGATAAATGACTTACTGGCTCACTCTCTGTGGAAGACAAACAGGAGGGCTTTACAAAGGAGCCGAGGAAGCCAAGTAAGCAGCTACACCTAAACCTGCGACTGACAACATTTACAAGCAACTGCAGAGAAAAATAAGCCCAAGAAGTGGACTTTGCCACACTGCTGCATCTCTGCTGTAAACAGGAAGCTCACGGCTGCTGGCTGAAAAGCATTAATTTAGGAAGTAATGGTGTAATGCACCGAAGGGTAAACTTTCTGTTCTATTCTACAGTCATTTAGCAGACACGTTTCTTCTTACATCTGAGAGGAAGAACAACACAAGCAAGAATTCAGTCAGGATGACACGTCATCATTAAGTAGTAGTCAGACTGCTATGAGTCTTTATTTAAAGAGTAATGCATGTAATGGAGTAATAGTAATGCGTTATTACCCAGCACTGTTTAAAGTTCTGTCCAATCAATCCATCAGCCTGCAGTTCATCTTCCTGAGCTACAGCTGCCCTGAAGTAACAACTAGAACATCCAAAAACAACACAAACATGAGGGATTTACCATAGAAAACAAAAACACATCAACCGCACTGGTCTACAATGAGCCACTTCCTGTTACACTGAGCCAATGCGGAGGATGAGATGTCACACGACTACAGAGATTCCTTCATGTTTAACCGTGATAGCAGAGCTGGTGATGCAAGCAGGAAAAAGAAAGCGGATGATGACTGAAACCAGTAGGATTAATCTTCTGGACATGATGGTGTGTGAGGAGTGCTTCGGGATAAGGAGGCTTCGGGTTGCAGGACGGCTGATGTTTCCGCTCGTTAGTGCTCGTTATTTGGGAGACCTTTAAACAACCAGACTCTCGGTGAGGGTCGAGTGTGTGTCAGTCCTGGCATGTCCTGCAGCAGGCTGAGAGATGCACTTGTTTGTAATGAGAGAGGCTGTTTTTAGATGTGTCTACTCACTGTACGCTCATGTGTCTACCCCAAATGAAACCGCATGCATTCACGATGTGGTAACAGACTCCTGATTCAAAGACCTGGGTGGATCAGTGACTTTGGCTGTTGGAGGTGTCTCAGCCTGGACTGAGGCTGGCAGGACGAGCTGTCCAGAAACCAAGTGTTTATAGTTCGTTCGGACTGTTACCCTTGAAACAGCTGCTGGTTGCAGAAAGACGAGATACACTAATTAAGAAGATATGTGGAAACAGGCATTTATAGTGGTGTATTCACATGGCAGGCTCTGGGTCCAGACCTGGATGACTGAAAAAAGATTCTTATCATTAGATTAAATTAATCCCTATTTTCATTTCAGATGTTGAGATAATAAGACGCAGAATCTTCAGGTCTTGAAGGTCATGTCATGATGTTCAGGCTTGTATTCTGCAAACCATGCAGGAGTCCTGATCCTTCCTCTCTGGCTTTGCTGTCATCTTTAAAGTGGTCTTGATCAATAGTTCTCCATCTTTCTGAAGGTCTTTTAAAGTCTTCCTCTGGACGTTTACAGTCTGGTCCTGTTACCGGACCATTTTCTAACACAGTTGAGCTTGACATTTTCTTGCTTTTACTTTTTATTCCGGTCTTATAACAAATGTTTTTTACTGATTTTTATTTTTACTGTGTAGTATTTTATGTCTTAGTTGTTTTATTTTTCAGCACTTTGGGCAGCTGGGGTTGCAGTAAATGGGCTGTATAAATAAACTCGAACATTTTCAGAAGAACTTAACTGACTTCCTTCAGGCAGATAAAAGGCTCCTAACTCAGGACGAACAGAGTTGTGTCGACATGTAAGAGACAACATAGCAAAGATCCGGTTTGAACTGGATCTTTAAAAAAACTAAGATGGCTCGGGTCAGCTATTCTAACCCCTGTACCAGTTTTTACCTGCAGAAACACAAAACATATGTCCAGACCCGTAGCAAACCGAGCCGGACCGTTGTGGAAACGAGGCTATACTCCCATGTTGGCGTGGTTGTTAGCCGGTACTTCCACCAGGGGACCGTGCAGAGTTGAGATTTCACCTCTAAATTCCAACGCTTGTTTCAGACAACAGCAAATTTGGTTTCAAGTGGACCAGATCACAATAAAATTCATTCTCAGAAGGAGAGAAAAACAGGTGTAAACAGCAGGTCTATGCAGCCATTCACTGTACGTTCAGTCGTCTTCGAGGTCGTTTCTCAAAGGAAACTTTTGCCAGAAATGACAAAGTGACTTTGATTTTCCCAACGGAGAACACGTAACATGCAGAGGACCCCGAGATTCCAGATTTCAACATGGCTGTGCCCAGAACCACATTGTTATTTTCATTAGATGTTTTGTGCCCATTTTTGGGTTCTTGTTACTGATCATTATGTTGTTAAGGCAATGTTGTTTGTAAAATGTTGCGTCAATATGTGGTTCATTAATTTTTCCTAAATTCTCCGGTGTTCTCATGACCCTCATTTGTATATTTATTTGTCATTTTCTACTTTTATACAGCTAAATTGTAGATGCTCACTAATTGGCAAGGTTTTCTGAGTTGGTGCAGCGGGAACGCCAACGACCCGGTAATGACGTCACCTAATCTCGACCGCTCAGAATTACAAACCAGCTGGAATGCAGTGTTGTTTTCGCAGGCATCTAAGTCTTAGTCTTAGTCTTCAAGATGGAAATGTTTATTAGTTTTAGTCACATTTTAGTCATTTCTACGTTTGACAGTTTTAGTCCAGTTTTAATCGACAAAAACTCAAAAAGGTTTTAGTCTAGTTTTAGTCAAATAATACAAAAGGTATTAGTCTTTAACAAATTAATTTAGGTCAATAATACCTAAGAACCAAGGTCGCCAGGTTATAACAAGTAATTAATAAAACAAGTTAACCTGAATGCTTTTACATAATAACCAGATCTTTACCAAACTGATAGCTTAGCCGAGACTTTCCCATCAACAGGGATGAAATGCTGCCGTGTTACTTACCTGCTGTTGGGCAGAAACTTTTATTTCTATATTTCAACTTTATTTCACGAATTGATGCTTCATCATACAAACATGTCACACAAGAAGAACAGCAGATCTAAAGTTATCATATAACAACACATTGTGAGCTTGTTGTTTGGTTGTTTTCATCAATAATAACAAAATTAAAAGGAATGTTTTTAGACTCAGAAGGTTTCCAACCAACAGCAGATACTTTCTGATCTACTTAGGGTGATGCTTTACACAGAAAAAGTTCTAACTGTGGAATCAGTTACTCCAAAAAAAGCAAAGAGCAACAACATCCTGACTTTGGTAACTCTGGATTTATTTCAGAGAATTTTCTGAAGTGTAATACTTCACCCTGAACATGCCCAAAATATGAGTAAAGGATGAGGAACACATGCCCAACATGACCTGGTCTGCCAGTGGAATTATGGTGTATTATAGTTAAAATATGTCCATATATAGTTTCATCGCTTCCACCGAACCCCTTCATCCACGCTGCCGTCATGATTCATCTATGATGAATAACCTGCTTGTCTGTGTGCTGCACGTCTGGTGGTGGGCGTGGCCAAGGTGCAGCAGCATTGTTGACTGACAGATTGCGCTTAGAAATGTCATTTTTAATGTCAATCCGCCCTTGAACATTTTCGTCTCATCAGCGAAACATCAGCTATACTGCTCAACACTACCCACACGTTTCCAGTGGTACTACTTTGTTTGCTTCATCAGGTTCCCTAAAACACTGACAAAATCATGCAGTTAAATGATGCAGGAGATGGACAGACAGCTCTGTACCTGTTTTTAGAGTAGGACATAGTGGGTCTTTAGAGGGTTTAGACTGAGATGAAGACGAAAGCTGATCCGACCAAATCATCACTTTAAAGATCCTTAGAACTGGACCAACTTTGATTGTGACTCAAATGCTTGATTATATTTATGAGGAAACATGTTTTTATAAATCACTGCAGCCATTTCATATTTTCACAGAAATTTGGGAAGGAATCAGAGTAGGATGGGGACTTTTGCACAGTGACTTTTAGATGATGTAATGTGGGTGGAAACAGAGTGTTGCTGGACCGAACTGTGTGATGTTACTGACTTGTTCAAGGCACTTTTGTTCATCCTCTGCTCCTCGACCTCATCACGCTGATTATGAGTGTTGACCCTCTGTTCCCAAAATGTCTTAATGAGCAGTCGATCGTGGACCAGAGCCAGATTCATCTGCAACAACAAAACACAGGTAAACTAAATCAGATTATTGCAAGACGTACTTCTTTTTCTACAACTGTTTGATTCCTCTTTGGTCTGTTTGATGGTGTTGTGGTAAACACTGTCACCTCCATGAGTTGGTTCCCTTCAGGTTCTCCAGCTTTTGATCTTAGGATAGCTGTTGATTCTGTACCAACTCCAGGAGTACGATCTGCCCCTGCTCAAAGTTTCTGTTTTCTCTGCTATAATCTCAACAGAAACGGTCCTGTAGCTGCTGATCACTTTGTTTAGATTTCCACCAGCTGGTGTGGGATGGATAAGCTGGTGTGTGCATGGTGCAATCAACAGGTGGCGCTGTTGGGTATGTTTGAGCCACCAGCTGATCCCTAGCCTGCTCAGAGGTAATGGACTCAACATCTCAGTGGATGAGAAGTCCACGTTAAGTCCTAGTCCTGTTACTGGTGCCAATCCGACCATCAGAACCTGTTCACAAAATCCGATAACTGGGAGTAATCAGATTACTGTAATAATCAGATTTAAGATGTCTTCTAAAATCTCTGTCCACATTTTACAGTTCATTATTGGATTTCTAAGCAAAACAACTGTTTCTGGTTTTTCAACATTTTCCACTTTAAAGATGAAGCACAACGTGAGTGAAACACGAAGGAAAAACCTGCTGGTGTGCAGCAGCAGGAGGTCGGAGTTTAAAGGAAGTAAGCTAGCTCCCACATTAGCAGCTAACGCTAAGACTGCAGGCATCGGCAGTTTTGAAAATAACAGGAAGTCACATTACTATGTACATACTCCGAAAGTACTCAATTCCAAACAAGTTCGGTCTCTGTGTAAAATGTAAATAAAAATAGAATTCAGAAACAATTTCAGAAAAATGTTCCTCAGACTTTGAAGCTCCACCATCTGCAGCAGGGCTACTCAATGCGGACCTACGAGGTCCAATCCAGCAGGTTTTCCATGTATCCCCGCTTCAGCACAGCTGGCAGAACTGAGAAAATTACATTTAAGATTTGTTTGTTCGTAAACAAAATAAAAAAAGAACATCAACAATGTAACAAAACAATAACTCTGTTGTTCCGTTTTATTACAATTATTTACGAAAAATAAAGTCAATGCTGCAGATTAGCAAAACCAGCTACTGGTCGGCTCTCATTGCCCTCTGCAAGGAAAATATCCATCTGGTGTCGATCGATTGTGATATTTACCTTGGTATTGATACTGTTGATAGTTGCATTGATCCACCCAGCCATACAAGAAAGCAGATCAATATGTAAACACAGTACGTGTGTATTTTTGTATATTTTGCCTCATATCAGCCAGCCTCTGCCTTACGTGTCCATGTAAATACTGGCTTGCTTTTTCATCATCTGATGTGTTGCTAATCCTCTGCTGGGAGTAAAATATGGCTTGATGAGGGTTGGAAATTATTGCATTCGGTATTTATTTACACTTCACACAGAGACCCAACTTTTTGAATTAGGGTTGTAAATATTTTAGTTCTGACAAAAACGCATCATTAATAAGGCGACATTATGACCCAGCTGTGAAAATAGCTGGTGTTGTGAGGACATAAATGAGGAGGATAACTAAAAGTAGAACTCTAAACTGAACAAAGTTAGGACGAAGATTCAGGTCTACTCATGTCTTTAAACGGGAAACAACTCATGCTGAAAATTTCTGAAAACGTTTAAACATCTTATATGTACAAGTTGCCTCAATTTATTTTACATGATATAAAGAAAACATGTTTTATAGATTATAAGTGTTAAATGTTGTGTTCTGACCTTGTGATGAATAAACAAGTAGCCATATGATGCTGGTTAGTTGTAAAAACTCTAACTGGGATGAACCCTCTTTAATTCACCTGCGCTGTGGCCAAACTATTAAAACATGAACATGCAAACATTTTCCAACCAGAAATTCCCATTCTGATTCCACACAGACGTAAAGCTGCATTAATCCAGCCACCAGATTTTTAGTGCATTGGTTACAGAAATCACCTTCATACATGAGAACAACTTCATGCTGTTTCTCTTTTTTTAAAGCAAACTCAGTATTTTGTGAGTTTTAGGTGTTAAAGCCTGTAAAAGCATTTAAAGCTGATTAACTGAGGAAATATTCAATATTCTGTTTCTGAGTTGCTGCGCTGTGGAGAAACTTCAAAGTTTTCCTAAAGAACGATCAGTAGCTCAGACATTTAATTAAATATGTTAATTAGTCTGAACAACAGCAAAGACTGCAGCTTAAAACCGGTTTGATGCAGAGAAAGACAAACCTGGAGTCAGAGCCTCAGCTGAGCGTCAGCCTCACTGCAGGGACTCGACTGCTGGACTTCAGTGTGTCCAACCTAACCAGCCCCACAACTCCTCCCAACCCTACACACCCCAGACATGAATGTTTTACATGGTGAAGCAGCCAGTAAACCAGACAGTAAGTCTGTCTATGTTTTATATTCACACTGTGCCGGCCGTTAACTGAAAAGAGGACAGAGGAGAGCTCACAGCTCTGAATGAATTCATTTATAAACTGGTCTTATTCCACCTTCTCGCTGATGTCTGCACTGATTGGTTGGTTAGTTTAATAATAGTTTAGATTTTAAAAATGTCTTTTTTTCTGTGTTTATCAGAAAACTGGATGTTTCCTGTCTGCTCTCTCTATCTGTAACAAGCAGCTCTGGGGGTTATTGAGGACTTCAGATCCATGAAGAGGCGGAGCCGGAGGAGGATGGAGGCGGAGTTAAGTCACAGATTACTTCATGAACAGAGTTCACGAATGTAAAAAAACAGAGCTGCAACAACGTCTGTGTTATTTTAACCAAAGAATGTCAGACTTGTCATTCAGAGCTCAGAAGTCAGCTGCTGCCCAGCCGTCGTTGTAAATAAAGATTTGTTCAGAACGACTCGTCTGCCTAATCTTCTGATGACAGCCCTGTACAGGAGGCAGCATGAAATACGAGCAGCACACAAGATGTTTGCCATCCACTTAAACTTTCTACTGCAGCACACTTCCTCGTCAGACATCACTCGTTCCTAAGATTATATTATTCATTTCTAGGACTACTTTCCTCTTTTCCGAGAATTACTTAAGTCATTCCTAGCAGAGCCGGTTTTGCCCAGTACTATATACCATGACTTAGGGTGTCACATTTACCCCAAAACTTGGTTCATGGAATGAAGGGGTAGGGCCCCCAAAGCTTATCCTGCTCAGGGCCCAATGAAATCTAGAGCCGGCTCTGGTGCCTAGGACTACTTTACTCATTCCTAGGACTATTCTCCTCATTCCTAGCACTACTTTACTCATTCCTAATGTGTAGGGTGTTATTTCTTGTCCTGAACATTATTTGCGCTGTGTGAAATTTAACCAGAGTTTAAGTATTCTTGTCTGTAGGAAAAGTGTGTTGCTGACATTCAGCCTGATGTATACTGCTCATTGCTCTCTTTTGTTGTATAAGTAATGTAAGCAGTGATGTTAAGTTTGTGTTGCCTCAAATCTCTGAAGAGTTACTTAAATATGGTCAAATGAATGTGCAGTACAGAATGTGGATGTATTATGACCCAGAACATGTTTTACTTTATTCAGGACTGAAATGCATCTTAAACGTTTTGATTGTAAATGCTTAATGTGTGATTTTTAATTTACTATCAACTGTAAGCCCAAGAAATTTAATTTCATTAACTTTTTAATTTGGAAAACTATCATTTGGAATCCTTACATCTTTGTTTCTATTGTAATTACCAAATAACATGAATTTAGCTTTGCTCAAGTTTGAAGACTTCAAAGTTTATTTATGTCAAACCAAACTTTTGTCTTTTCAAGCTAAGAAGACATAATCCAAAAGTTTCTGTAGATTAACCCCAGCACAAAACATGTTTGTTTTATCAGCAAATAGAATCAGTTTAAATAAATACCTTCCAAATATAATTTCTGTAGAAAATGAATAATTTGGGTCCTAACACCGAGCCCTGTGGGACTCCACGGGTTATGTCCAACCACACAGAACACTCGTCACCCAGTTTCACAAGCTGCTGTCTGTTATTCAGGTAACCTTTTTCCACTCCAGCACGACCCCTCTAACACCACAGCGTGACCATTTTTAAAGTCATTTAATGTGATCAATAGTGTTAAATGATCTTTTTCCTCTATCGCTTCCAGTAATGCACGTGATGTTGGTGTATTTGACTGTCAGAAAGTAGCTTGTGTTTATCAGTGAATTCATCCAGTCTATTGATGAAGAGTTTTTTAGTATTTTGGAGAATTATGGCAGCAGAGAGACTGGTCTGTCAAACAAAGAACATTAGATGATAATTAGAAAACCTGAAGGGTAAATTAAACAACTGCTGTTAGCTGTTTGGTGTTTTTTTGTCACAGAGGTCCTCTCAGAAATAGACAAGAGACTGACACACACACATGTACACACTCCTGTAAAATGTGTTGTCATAGTCAGGGCGTCATTTAAAAAGAGGGATTGCTTTCTATTTCCACACAGCATGCCTTCATGGACAGCAGGGTCTGTAACACACAAACATACGTATGCATTGTCCATGACATCATTATGAACTCAGATCAGTTTCAGGGTCAGTTTTCCTGCTGATGTTTCCACCACTTCAGAGGACATCGCATTGATTTTCACCCTTATCCTGGACACTTGGTGTAATAATAACCACTTATCAGCTTAATCAGCTCATCTTCATCCCAACCAGACTGTAATGAACGGTGGTCATAGCACACATTTTCTGACCTCAAACACATAAAACCTGCATCCCCTGGTCCTGGACTGACAAGTGATGAAAGCTGTGCACTCGGCGTCATGTCTTCAGCTCATTCTGTGCTGCCTGTTAAGTTTAATGACCTTCACAGTCATCCAAGATTTACACTGGACCCAGCTCCAAGTTTGCATGCTCCCCGACTGCTGGCTGTGTTCCATACAGCCAGAATCATCCTTAAACACCTGGCCGAGACTCTCTTCTTCACACTGGCTTCACTCTTTGCTTCAGAGATACAGTTTTGCTCTTGTTTGTGGAGTTCCACCCCGAGACAAATTCCTTGTATGTGCAGATTTGGAAATAAAATCGCATTCTGATTCTTTTTTCATTTTAGGGGATCAGATTTGGTAGGGAATCAAATTTCAGCATAACACTAACTTGTTGATTAGATTTTACACACCAGTGGCTGTTTTAGTCTTGTCTTATCAAAATTTCATCACAGCAAATCTAGAAAGTCCATAATTAATGTTCAGATTGTTATTTATTCAAATCATTTTAAGAAGTTTAACATATCTTCAGGCGTGGTAGAAACCGGCTGCAGACAAGGACCAGCATTAACAAGAAGTCACAATGTTTTAGTTTTATCGGTGAGTTTCACTGTTTTCATTCATGATGAAAATAAGAAGTGTGTGTATTATCATTATTAAATACTATAAGTGACACACGTTATTTTTTAGGTTCTGAAATTCAAGAAAATTTAAAAAATAAACATGAATCTGCACATTTAGGTGAATAAATTGACACAATGTAGTCTTGACCAATAAACACATATTGACAATAAAGATCAAACAATCCATCAGGTGTTAATATTAGAAAATGAAGGAAGGAGGATGAGGAGAAACGGACCAAACATGAAGGTCTGCAGATGTATCATGCTATGAGTGTAATGGATTTAATGAAACGGCCTAAAGTGAGTAAATATGTTGTTTTAGCTTCTTGCTACGGGTTGTATTTATTATTTACTCTTGGTGAACTAAAACTTTGTATTTTTGAGGCATGAGGTCATATACTTCACACTTATAGTCCAGCCAGGTAACAGTTTAACGTCTCCTGTGGTCAGAAAAATGGAATTTTTAATGTTTTGTGTGTGTCAACACAAACTGTAATCATTTATATTTGGTAAACTTTTCTGGTAATTTGAGTGTGTGTATCTTAGAAAAGTGGGTGTTAACTGGCGTGTTGCGCATTCTGAGTTAGCATAGTAGCATTTTTATTTCAGACTAACACCTGCTGCATGTTCAGTGTGAGTTTATGTTGTATTTGAATGTAAATTAAAGGGAAATATTTCGGAGCTCCTTCTGCCACCAGCCAGAATGAGGAGCCCTCTGCTGCTCAGTCCAGTCTCCACTGATATTTGCTTGGATGAAGACTTGCTGGGCTTCACGTCTTCTCTAGAAGAACATGTCAGGTGTGTTTGTGCGCAAACACGTGTGGTTGGTTTTAGGGAATTTACAATCTTGTGTGCATGTACGCACACTCAAGCTGGATTTATAATTGCCTAGGTCGGTTATGGCGTCACCACCGTAGGCTCTGAGTAGGTCCACGTAGGTCGACGTGCGCCTCTTCCAGACCGGATGTGCATCCTGCTACTCATACAGTTACATGGAAGTACTCCCTTGTGATTGGTCAACTTGGGATTACGTGTTTCCAGATTTCTGGAACTTCTCGCTGAATTTGTGTTAACCGCCATTTTTAAAAACAATTTGGATCAGGCTGATGAGAGGCTGGTCGAATTATTTCTTCATTTGCTTCCACTGGACTGAAGTGAACCATCAAAAGAACCTCGTGAGTTTCCCCGCCGATGCCGCAACTGCTGCCGCCTTCAGTTTAGGATGAGAAATTACGAGAACAAACTCACCAGCGTCAGCTACGCCGTAACCAACCGCACGCAGACACCGCACGTCCGCTATGTTACACCAGGACCATGTGGAAGAAATTCTACTTATTACGCTCAATATATAATATTATAATCACACCAATAATAACTTCCTATATTATATTTATTTATTCTTTTTTTTTTACAACCACCACTGTGGAGACAAAGTGCAAAGCAGGGCTCCTCAACTGCGGGCCTTAAGGGCCACAGTCCTGCAGGTTTAGATGTTTCCTGCTTCAACACACCTGATTCAAGCTGGAGTTGTAAAGGTCTGACCATGGGAATCAGCCTTGTTGCAGTCAGTAGAAAGAAATCATGGTTATTCTAACCTCGCGCGGGCTGCATTTGGTCTGTAGGAGCCATAAAACATGTTTAAAGTAGTGTTGGGCAACGATTAAAATTTTTAATCGCGATTAATCGCATGACATGCTGCGATTAATCGCGATTAATCGCATTGTTACGCGCAAAATGTCTCTTTCCTTTAAAAGAAGGCCTACAGCTATATAAAGAAAATGCAG
>JBAFTA010000013.1:32770032-32780235 GCA_036919975.1 Melanotaenia parkinsoni | reverse complement strand
ACGACTCCTCTACTGAAAGCTCACATCTCACAGATTCCACAGCTGGAAGTTTCATCTTAATACGACCAAGATTCACCAAACCAGAGGCAGAAGAAGACCCGATTTATGCTGCACGTTTGTATTAGTCTGAAAGCATCTTACCTTTGCTGTCTTACATAAATTAAAACCGCATTTATAAAAAAAAAAAAAAAGATAATAAAAAAGTTTCCTGTCCAAAAATTACGATGTTCTGTTCATCTGCATGTTTTTTGACAAAGAGAAACGTCGGTTATTTCTTCTTCCTGTTCCAGACAGAAAACATCTCCCGATCACGTCAGACGCACCGCTGCAGCAGGGATATGGAGGCCAGACCTTACCCACTAATCTGTCACGTTTCACCCAAAGAACGGCGAAAAAAACGCCGTTTTGTCAGTAAACACGGCGTTTTATCCGTCGTAATAAAAGGCCGCGCCATTAAGCCAGCAAAAAAAAAAAAAAATTAACGGCGTTAATTAAGCGTTGCGTTAACGCGCGATTAACGCGTTAACGTGCCCAGCACTAGTTTAAAGTAATGAGCACTGGGTGGATGATTTGTTTTATTTTGGTTGTCATGGCGATTTGCAGCGTGGGGTGACGTGGATGCGGTAGGTGATGGGAAGAACTGTTAAGAGGGAGTTGTCAGTCAGTCATGGGTGGTTTTGCCAGAGAGAGGAGGGATGGGTAGCCGTCATTTTTGTTGACCGCTGAACTTATTTGTTAAACTTGTACGCTAACACGCTGAGCTGGATAGACCAGAGTGTATGTAAAGCCAATATTTACGATCACATGTTAAGAAAAAACAAGTTTACTGCTGCAGCCTGCAAACATGAAAGACGATCAATAAAGAAAGAAACGCATCAGGTTGAAGAGCATTTTCATTGTGGACATGGACGGCGGTCACACAAGTAGACAGAAGCCATCCTTTTGCCTCACTAGTGACTGTGGAAGTCACTACATGGTCAATAAAAACAATGTGAACGTGAATCGGAGCAAAGATAAACCATGAGGCTGGTGTTTTCCTGTCAGCTCCTTTTTCTCTCTTCTCCTTCGTTCCCCCTCTGCTTCACATCTGAACATCTGTTTCCCCAAAGTTAATCTGCTTATTTTATTTATTTTTAATAGGATCATTTTATCTCACTTCTCATTTTGTTTGTTTTATAATTTAAGTTATGTTTAGTTTGGTTTATATGTCTCTTTTACACCCTGCTGTAATGCTTTCAATGCTTTATGTGACGCATTTTGTACATGAAATGTCATCTACACATAAACCCGCTTTGCCTTGTTCATTAACCACTTTCCTGCCTCTTAGCAGAAGATTTAGTTGGTGTTAACTCCAACAGAGAAAACATGCGTGCTTGGAGCCACAGTGACTCGAACAAACATAAACATGATGTAAGAGGCCAGGGAATGCATCCTCACAAAGATAGAAACACAGACACAGGAATGTGTGTTTTACACCTTGTGGGGGAGTCATATCCCTCCCTGAGAGGCTGAAATGTCAGACATGTGTTGTCACCCAACGTTTCCACAAACAGCCATACGTTTGTTCTTCTATCTCTACGAGGACTCTGAGTCAGGCGGTCTCAACAACCTGATACCTGATATTTATATGTCTTTTGTGTGTGGAAAAGCAACGCCTGAAATCATATAAAAGTGGACTTTTGTCAGGAAAATTATCCTTAAAGCACTGAGGATCTATTATCCTCCTCTCCATCCACAGAGGGGCGCTGTGCATCCTCCTCCTCTCCATCAAGGCAGAGGTCATGTGTTAAGCGTGTCTGTCCGTCAGCAACATAACTCAGATTGTAATGGATGGATTTGGATTAAATTTTCAGGAAATCTCAGAACTGGAACAAATGATCACCAACTGGATTTAAAGGATCTTTACTGTGGGGGGGTAGTATTGTTTAATCATTGGCAACAAATAAAGTGTTTTGGCAGAGCTCTTTTCTCTCAGAGTACTTCCAGTCATTACCTTTTTACTTTTTCCACATGAGCAGAAACAATGCCTGAAGGTCTCCATGCCAACTGCTTCCACTGTCCACACTCCAGAAAGTTGTGAACTTCCCAGATTTTCCACGTTTTATTCTGCTTCTCCGTGTAGAAACCTGTGTGAAGCAACAGCAGATGGTTCCAGATATGAGGAATCTTCTAAATTCTCTGATTCAAAGATTTACTCTTGTAAAATGTAGAAGGATCTATGATTCGCATGGAGAAAGGTTTTGGGGTTTTCAGGTATAGAGCTGACTCAGATCTTCCTGTGCTTTGTTTGGTGACGTGTTAGATGTAATGACCATGGATCCATGCCACTGGGGCTCAAGAGTTAAGAAAACCAAGCCCCAAACCAACATTGTGACTATAAACATTATTTGATGAGTTAGAACAGGGTGCCCAAGTTCGGTCCTCGAGCTCTACCAAGTGTCTGGAGAAGGTTTGCATCTAAATATTTATCCCTATCTCCTCATAGTAAAGAATCCTTAAGAAATTCCCGACAGTGATCCGGATCACTCCCATCACTTCATTCCATTTCTCACATTTCCTGAAAATTTTTATGAAAATTCTCCCATAACTTATTGAGTAATGATGCTAATAGACAGACTGACGGATGACCTGAAAACATAACCTCTGGCTTGGAGGAGTTAGTACTTATGTAATCATTTACATGCGTTTATTGTTGTCTGTAGAAGGAGTATTTTACCAGGATAAAGGTTATGAAAACAGACTGCATCTGGATTCATATTTTATAGCTTTATTTTAAAGTAAAAGCCTAATTAATAGGAATTCATTTTAGACCAAAGAATTATAATCATCATATTATATGTTAACCAGGGAAAATCAACCACATCTACTGTTGACAAACACCTGGTTTAACTTTGTCTTTAACAAGGTTTTTCCCTCATTTTGTATTTAACTTACTGTTACTGAATAAATGCTCTATTGATCGTCTGTCTGTGGTTATTGATTTATAATTATTTGACCAGTTTCAACTTTTACAACAAATTAAACTTTAAAAGCTGAAAGGTGTAAAAACATTTCAAATTTAATTCAGTTTAAACGCAGCATCCGGTTCTGTAGCTCTGAGTTCCTGCCATGACCAATATGGCGGATGTGTTGACGTATCATAGCAACGGTGGCTGGGTCCGCCCCTTTTCAGTCCACCCGAGGAGAAGACAAGCGGGGAAAGGCTTCTGCCGGCTAATAGAGGCTTTACCAAAACAAAGCAGGCAGCAAAGTTAATAAAAAATAACATTTTAATAATAAAGTCATCACTTTGCGTTTGTTTGGAACTGTAGTTTGCAACGTGCAACAAACAAGGACGAAGCAGTGTGAGCTGTTCTGGGACATGACTTTACTGCTCGGAGCAGCTGAAGAGAATCAGCTGTCCCAGAACTGGAGGATGCTCCCAGATCCGTAGTTCATAGATGGATGGCAGGTGCAGGAACGTCCAGCAACACCAGGTAAACATCTAAACCTGAAATCCATTCCTTCTTTCATTTAGCTGGTAACGATCTAACTTATTAATAATCAGTGTTTCTCCATCAATGTTTATGACATAAACACAATTCAAATCTTTACTTTTGTATATAAAACCAGATTTAGGAGAGACATCGTCCCAGGAAGATAACTGTCTCCATCTGTCTACGAGTCTCACCACAAGGGGCTGCTGTTGCTCAAGCATCGCGGTGCAGACTGGAATTATCACGTGGTACACACACCTCTCCATCTCTGTCAAGATTTAAAACTAGTGTTAAACAAGTTTCTCTATATATATCTGGATGCAGGACGAACTTCGTGTTTGACTTGTGGAGCTCTGATGAGCGTCTGACTGCAGATTACTGTCACATCTACTTTGTCTGTTAACAGTTTTAGACTAAACCAGTCCAAACCTGCTCTAAGTCAGGATAAGTTCTCTAGTTCAAGCAGTTTTAAGTCATTTCATTCTAAACACAACACGGTGTTTCATGGCTCATATAACCTGCTGGGTTATATCTGCCAATCACAGTCCTTACTTTGCTCCCCTGAAGCTGCCCAACGTTGTCGGTGTGACTGCAAACACACTCACACACCAGAGAGTGGCAATACGTCAACAGGAGAGGTGCCACAGCATTAACGTGCAGCTCACTACACTGACGAGATGCAGCAGGAAACTAGTTGATGACTTTATTTTATACTTCTGGATGCAGTAAATGCCTTTTGATTCTCAACTACGCCTCACTTCCTGTTTCCTGTCTGTGATCCTGGGGTGGTGGATATCTGAGGATCGGGATTTTGATCTAATCTAGCAAGTTCTGATGAACTGACGACTAAAACCTTGTAGACAGACCCCAGCAGACTAGTCAGAGGGTCGGCGTTGGTATACACCAGGACTTGCGTGTTCACAAGATTTAATCCGGATTTGGGAATCACATTTTTCCGATGGAGGATCAAATAATCCATCTTCCCTTTATCCTGGTTGTTCAAAGCAACGTTGGACTGGATCACGGTGATCCAGATCCAGACTTAGGATGACCAAGTGCGGACAGAAAGGTTCTGAATAGACTAAATATTACAGTAAGATAACGCAGAGTAACAGGTGGATTAATGTGGGGTCAGTGTGAGACAACTCAAACACTTAAAACATAGATTTTTATTTTCTTTTAAATGGTCACGTGACCCGTTAAAATGAAGCTGCTTCTCACTGATATATTAAATGTGTGTATTAAAGTCCACTTCAGACGGGGTGAGCACATTAAGTGTTGTTTTGAGGGTAAGTGGCTGTAAGATGACCGGCCAGCTCGGGAACAAGTTTGATTCTCTGTTGCTTTGATGGAAACACAAAGCGACGCGTAATGATCACATGATCGAGTCAGAGGACGACAGTCCTCGTCCTCTCGTTCCGTCCTCTGCTGCAGCCACGTTAACTTCACCCCAAGCCTCTTTTCTCCAGCTTGGTGTTTTCCTGTGATGGATGAGGCAGTCTCCCTTCGTGTGGTTGAAGGATGATCTTAGGTTGTCTGCAGTTAGCATGACTTGCCAGTCACACGTAACGTTTGGATCCATGATGGAAGCATGTCAGGGCTCTCAGCTCTAAGATTAAACAAACAGCTCCACGTGGACACGCCATGACAGCCCAAACACCCGGAAAGAAACATTCTCACTTCACTTCTTTACAGGAATCTTGTGATTTGACACCAGATAGTATTTTATTCATCTGAATTAGATAATGGATAAATTAATTAAATTTTACAACTAATTTATTCTGTAAAAAAGGGTGTTGATGGACTACAAACCCCAGACTTTCTCATTAATGTTCTTTTATGTGGTCTTGCTGGACATTTTCTGACGAAGCACAGAGCCCGTGGTGGCTCAGAGAGCCCTACCTCTGCCCTGGTGTGGCACGAAAACCACAAGTCACCGATTCCCATTAGACTTCATGTTTTTAAAGTGCGGAGCCTCTGTCTGTGGAAATGTCTGGAAAACAGGCTTCTCATCACCTGGTTTGGGGTCCAATCCCGGTGCCCTTAACAGACAATAAAGGATTTGTACTTGCATAAACACATCAAAGGATGTAGAGGTCACAACTTTCACCCTGCAGACACATTTACGCTGAAATTTCTGGATTAGTGGGGCATTAACAGGCTTCAGAAGCCCCACTCGAGGAGATCATCTGTGTCACTTATTTTAAAGCAAGGAACCAGATAAAAGAGGGCAGCAGGGTCCCAGGAAACACGAGTCTAAAGGCTTTACAAGCAATCCTAAAACCTGTCTGGATGAGTTTGTCTGCTTACAAGTATAGAATCCACGAGTGAGGATTTCCATAGTCACCGAATCCCAGAAGTCTGTCCACCTCACCATCGTACTGCTGAGGTGGATTCAGGTTTTCACTGGCCAAAGAAATTAGGTGGCAAAAAAAAAAAAAGAAGAAGAAGAAACAAGAGAACTCAAAGCTTTATAAAACATTTTTTATGACCAGCGACCTTCTGGCTGTGAGGCAGGCCTCTCCCCCAACATCCCCCCAAATCCACCCAAAGAGCCGTCATCCTGCTCCATCTTACCTCTGCACACCTCCACGTCTCACTGTTATAAATGATGGATGCTGCACACACATTAAAAATTTGAATAAATGAGTTGTAAGTATAATAATATAATAAAATAATGTGTTTAACATTCACTTCGTAGTAGAATGACACACAGAACTTAGAGGAAACACTCCTGGAAAACTCGGAGCTTCGGTTCTAAACCTGGCAGGGGTCCTCGTGGTAGTTCTTCATGCCGGGGCCACAGGAAGGGATCCATGTATGACTCAGCCTTGTTTTAAAGGAGCTCCACATCACAATCCAGTAAAGCTCTGGTGTGTGAGGGGGTCTGTTCCCAGAGGCATGTGATGCACACACACATGCAGCCAGGGTGACGGTAAAAATAGCCCGTTGGGTCACGCACACACTGAGAGTCAGGTCACAGCAGCAAGTGTGTGTCAGTGTCGGTAAACAAGTGGACAGAGGGTAACACTCAGGTAAGAAGCCACAAGGTGTTTCTGACCTCAGGATGTTTCCAGGCAGCTGTTAGGGCGACTAAAGGGGCCTTTCTAGAGAGCATCAACACGAGGTTTAAGACATTTCTGTCAGCATGTTTAAGTCCATCAGGTATGTTCATGTGGTTTTAACCGGTAGTTTCATATTTGTAGGAGTCAGAAGGTCAGCGGGCCGTGTTCAGGTAAAATCATTTCAGCTCCAGTCATTCAAAGTTCAACAGAAAACTTCTGAATATTACAAATGAGTCACATCCTGGAGTCTAGGTGAATAAGTGGGATATTTAGCTGAAAATGCTTTTAAAAACTAATCTGAAGTCTGTGTTTTCCTGCTGAGAGAAGAAGCATTTAAAGCTTGTTAGATGCTGCAGCAGCTCAGGTGATTCTCTTCCTCCTGCTCGCTGCTGCAGCGGTTCCCGGTTCTTTTTCATTAATGACCTCTAATTAAAAACTGCATCAGTCATTTTCATTTGACGTGTGTTGGATGCACCAGCGTGGGTTCTGCAGCTTGGCTGGGACTCAGATTAAAAACGAGTTCATATTTAGCTTTAAAACTTTCAAAGTTTTGTCTTAGAGTGTAAAAAGTTTTTTAAAAATATGATCTAGACATTCTTTTGTATGGATGAAACAGAGTTCAGAGAAGTTTTAGCATCACGTTTAAACTGCTGAATAAGAAGTGAAATTTACCGACATGTAACCAGAGACGGAGAGAAATTCTTTTTATGGACAACAGACTTCACTGCATTCGTTAAACTTCAAGCCTCTCATATTCAGATCTGTCTCTGTGACGGAAACCACGAAGGTTCAACATGGAGCTCCGACTCTGCACAAAGTGGATCATTTAACATCAACGCTGGCGTTTTCACATTAAATTATTTCAGGTTCATGTTTGTAGTTTCTTCAGATGCTGAGAAATCACATGTTTAAAGTTGTAAAATGGTGGAACCAGAGTCATGGAGGGTCCCGGGCCATGCTGATGAGGCCGGCTGCAGAGGGGAAGAAACTGTTTTTATGGCGTGAGGTTTTGGTCTGGAAGAGTTCGTGACCGGGGTGGGAGGGTCAGCCACCATCTTTCCTGCACACCTCAGGGACCTGGCGGCGAACAGCAGACTGCAGCCAATCAGCTTCTCTGCAGAGCGAATGATGCGCTGCAGTCTGCTCGTCCTTGGCAGCGGCAGCAGCGTACCAGATGGTGATGGAGGAGGTGAGGATGGACTCGATGATGGAGGTGCAGAAGTGCATCGTCATTGTCTTTGGCAGCTTGAACTTCTTCAGCTGCTGCAGGAAGCACATCCTCTGCTGAGCTTTCTTGGTGAGGTTCTGGCTGATGATGATGCCCAAGAAAAGAGGAAGGACTCCACAGTGCTGACAAGGGGAGTCACACAGGGTGATGGGGGCGGGTGGAGCAGCATTCCTCCTGAAGTCCACAACCAACTCCACTGTCTTTAGAGCTTTGAGTTCCAGGTTGTTCTGACAGCATCAAGACACCAGATGGTCAGTCTCTCACCTGCAGACGGTCTCTTCCCCACCAGAGATGAGTCCACTGAGGGTGGTGTCATCTGCAAACTTGAGGAACTGGACAGATTGATGACTGGAGGTGCAGCTGCTGGTGTACAGAGAGAGGAGAAGAAGAAAGGACACAGCCTTGAGGAGAACCAAAGCTGATAGTCTGAGAGTCAGAGACACTCCCAGCTTCACGTGCTGCATCCTGTCTGACAGGAAGTCTGTGATCCACCTGCACCTGAAAGCCGGGATAATGGTGTTGAAGGCTGAGCTAAAATCCACAAACCGGATCCTCGCATAGGTTCGTGAGGAGTCTAGGTGCTGTAAGATGAAGTGGAGGGCCATGTTTACGGCAGCGGCCACAGACCTGTTGGCTCAGTAGGTGAACTGCAGCGGGGGGCTGGTGATGGCTTTCAGGTGGAACAGCACAAGGAGCTCAAATGACTTCATTACCACAGAGGTCAGGGTGACGGGTCTGTAGTCATTAGGTCCTGCAGTCCTTGGCTTTTTGGGGACGGGGATGATGGTGGAGGTTTTGAAGCAGGCTGGCATGTCTCCAGTGAGGTGCTGACGGTGTCACGGTGGATGTGTCAGGACTGTCCCATCTGTATTCAAAGCGACAATAAAAGTCATTCAGGTCGTTGGCCAGGCAGGTTGTTATGGTTACCAGCCCCTCCAGACAGGAGCAGAGCGGTTGGCTGAGAACTGGTGCTGGAGTTTCTGAGTCGTTTAGCGTCTCTCGCCGCCTTGCTAAACCTGTACTTCGACTCTTTAAACCTGGCCATGTCCCCACTTCTGAACGTTTCTTCATCTCCAACCGTAGCTGTCTGAGCTCAGCTGTGAACCAGCAGGTTGTTATTGTTGTAACCGGTGTGTGATGGTACAGTTTATTAAGTTCCTCACAGAAGCTGATGATGTGACGGCCTCTGTGAACTCATCCAGACCGTTGGTAGCAACCTGAAAACATCCCAGTCAGTACAGTCCAGGCATGAAGATCCTCCCTGGCTTCACTGGTCCACTGCTTTGATGACCTCACAGCAGGTTTAGAAAGCCTTCTTTTCCGCCTGTAGGAATCAGGTGGACCATGACGTGGTCATAGTGACCCAGTGCAGCGCGGGGACGGCGTGGCAGGTAGAAAATCCCCCTCCCTTACTCAATTGTACTACTTCTTATTTACTTTTTTATTTATTTATTTATTCATTCAGTCACTTTTAGCTGGAAGGTGGCGGATTGGGCTTGGTGTGTGTGTGTGTGTATGTGTGTGTGCGTGTGACTGTGTGAAAGATTTCATTGTTTTTATTCTTGTTTTTAATCATGTAAAGAACTTTGTGTTGCCTGTGGCATGGAAAGTGCTTTATAAATAAAGTTAGATTTGATTTGATTTGATTTGATAAAGGCAGTGTCAAAAATTTGTATATAAAAAGAATGGCTCACAAATGAACGGCTCACAGCTGTGAACCGGTTCCCATCGTTCATTTAAAAGAGTCGTTCAAAAGAATCGATTCGTTCATGAACGTCACATCTCTAGTATCTGGTCGGAGAGCGTGCGCCATGCCTCGTGCGCGTTGGCCAGAATGAATGAAGCAAACTTACGAGTAGAAGGTTTGCGGTTAAAGAGAAATACTGTGCAGGTACACCAGCCGCTGTTAGTGTAGAAGCAGATGCCTCCACCCTTCATGGCCAGAGAGTCGCGATCCGCCCTGAAAAGCTGGAATCCTGCAGCTGCAGAGTCCAGTACCGATCCTCCCCACAGCCACGTCTCCGTGAAACACAAACCGGGAGAAGAAGAAACATCTCTGCTTTTTTCACCAGTAGCTGAAGTTCATCCAGGGTTTTGCACAGTGGACGCACATTGAGGAGAAATATCACCGGTAGCGGTGTCCGCCGGAGAAGACGCCCTAGCGCACCGGCACGTTTCCGTCTCCTCCGGCGTTTCCCTGCGTGGACAAAGATTAGGACACCTTTGTCCAGAATATCCAGTATTTCCACGGACGAGGCGAGGAAAGCTGAAGTCAGCAGGACTTGTCTCCTTCATGTTCATGAGCTCTTCTCTGGTGAAATCCGCACCGACACACCGTCCTGCCTTCGTCCAGTTTATTTATTTACAGTACAGACCAAAAGTTTGGACACACCTTCTCATTCAAAGAGTTTTCTTTATTTTCATGACTATGAAC
>JBAFTA010000013.1:32701803-32714547 GCA_036919975.1 Melanotaenia parkinsoni | reverse complement strand
GTTTTAATAATGTGTTGCACAGTTCTGAACCCAGTTCTAGTAGTTTCTGCTTCTGCTTTGGTGTTTTCTCTGCTTGACACCAACGATCTGACCCTTCTTAACGTTTCCACGACCACGGATGTGTCTTTCCACATGGTTAAGTCATGAGAAGCTGCTCGTTGCCTCAGTTGGGGTTAAAAAACCTGTTAAAACTGGAAGATGAGCACCCTGCAGGAATCATCTCCGACCGAGGAGCCGACCTGTTAGCTTAGTTAAATCCAGGTGATGACTTTCCTTTAGGGGGCCAAGATAAATAACCTTTATATATCAAATGTCAGACAATATATGCAACAAGTGGCAACAAATATTTAAGAATTTTTAAAACTATTTTTACCATTAATTTTTCAAAGACTCTACCAAACTCTGTCCGAGTGGTTGGTAGAAAGACAAGATGGTGAATTAAGGTCAGGCTTGTTTAAGGGCTACAGAGTGAGACCACCACACAAGCATGACTTCGCTCCTTGCTAAAGAGGGGCCCTGCTCTGGTTAAATTCTGAAATAAGGGGTCTGGTTAAATGCCTGCAGGTGGCCACTGTTCTCTCATGGACACCTGTAGTTGTACAGGTGTACATAAAAACTGGGATGTGAGATGGACTCCAGTTAGTAAAGCACAAGAACATTGCATGACTGCATCCTTAATACAGGATGTAGGTGAGGGTGTGTGCGTCATAATCAGATTCATTTAACAAAGTGACACCTGAAGGGAAAACGGTGGACACCACCTTTTCCATATTTTTCTGGGGAATGGGGGCCTGTTGACACCAAAGGAGGACGACCCCACTGGGTCAGTGCAGTTACACAACTCAGTAAAACTAATTAATAACCTAAAATGTTGTTGTATGTAGTCAAACTAATTTTGAAATTATCTAGATTAATGCTTCTCAAACTTTTTTCAACATTGTACCCCCTATGGAAAAGGCTTTCAGCCAAATACGCCCTAAACCGGGCATGTCAAACTAATTTTAGTCCAGGTTCCACATTCAGCTCAAGATCGAAGACTTCTGAAAGAAATGACAGACAGCTTCTTTCAGAAGCTTCAAACTTTAGGAAATGGTAAACTTTGGTGACGAATAAGGCTGCACAGACCAAACATTCACTTTTGCTCTGTAGAACTGGACCAACTCTGGTTCTGACTCATTGACTGGATTTATATTATGCGTGGAAATGTTTCAGTGAAGCACCGCAGCTGTTTCCAGTTTTCCTTGTAAACACATGAAGAAAAACGGCGTGGTAAAAACACAATCTGCTCCAAGTCCACAAACTAAACGCTTTGTCAGGCTGCAGTTCATACTCTGAGCACCAGATGTCGCTGTAGCTCAAGTTAAATAGCGCTTGTTCCCATAATCCACCTCGTCTGGTCGGTTAAATATCTGCTCACAAAAATAAATACTTCACAATAAAGTTTATTTTTACCACGTAGTTTAAGGGTTAAAGCTTCTTATTAATGAAACCTGTGGAGAAAAAAATGGTCATGTTTAGGAAACCGTCGGTCAGAAAGCTGGAGCGGAACTATAGAAACGTTCAGCGCAACGTTTAAGCTAATGATCTATCCGGTTCATGCAAATGATGATTGGTGTGTTCACGGACCATCTGTGAAAGGCGCTGCCACTTGTTACGCTAAGCGCCTCAACCCATCTGATCCTGAACCTGCACAGAAAGAACTTCATGAGGAAGTAAAACGTTAACTGTGATAAAGAAAATTAGCAGTATCGCTCTTCCTTCTATTAGTTTTCTTTTTTCTCCTAAATAGATAAGCCACACTTCTTCATCATCAATAATTAGTCCATGTTGTCCGATGTTAATTTTTCTAGACTGCTCGACTGCTTTGCCTGTTTAAACTGTTTTATTAAGACTAAATTAACACTTATCACTGTTGATAAATGTTTCAATTTATAAAATAAATCATTAATGTTGTTGTTATGTACTTTAGGAGTTAATATTTCCACAACCTCCTTTAGGTGATATGACGACTTCACCCGTCTGTTTATATACATATATATATGTGTGTGTGTGTTTGTGTGTGTCCTAATTTTTCTCATTCAGATCTCGCGAGACGTTATCACGTGAACTTCCTGACTGAGCGAGAATTCCATCTAAATAAAGATGGTTTCTGCCTGGTCGTCCATGTGGCTCCGCGGGCCGTGAATAAAAAGCATCTTCTTCGTGAAATCAGCAGCTCTTTTATATCGTGAAACAACGGGAGGAGTTTGCGGTGAAGCCGCGAGCAGCTCTGAGAGGAAACAAAGATGCAGCACGACGACGTGAGTTTAAAAGTCCTTCTAGCGTCTGCTAACGTCCTCGTGCTAACGCTAGCTCATCGGTAACCGGCGAAAATGTGGTTTGAGTCAATCAGTCGGTCCGCGGCTTGACAACTAAACTATTAAGCGATCAGCTGTTTGTAGTTATAAATAGGATGGTGTCCTGATGTTAATGATCTTCTAATAGCGCGAGACACGTTTATCTCGGTGGACTGTTTCTCATAAAATGTGGTAAAAATGAATTTATCACCAATAACTGGCTTCAGTGTAAATGTAGACTACAAGTAGAATAATAAACTAATGTCAGATTGTTTGAAGTTGGTCTGAACTTTCTTTCAGGAATCATTACTCGTCATTATTTCCGTCAGTTTGGTCTGAAGTGTCAGAAATCCTGCTGCAGGATGTCTCTTATTCCCGGTTGTTCCTCAGACCTGTTGCTGGTCGTCCTCGTGCTATCTCTACACTTTAAATGGATTCATGTTCATTATTAGTTCAGTTGAAGGCTGCATCCCGCCAGATGACTGACTCGCTGTGGAAGGTTAGTAATGTGTGGATCTGGTCCTGCAGGTGATCTGGGATATCGTTGGGAACAAGCAGTTCTGCTCCTTCAAAGTCAAGTAAGTCTGAAACCTTCCTCTGCAGCTGCTGCTTGTTTAACCTGACGTCTGGTGACTTTAAATGATGATGATGATGGCTTCCCATCCAGGACGAAGAGTCAGAACTTCTGCCGGAACGAGTACAACATCACAGGCTTGTGTAACCGCTCGTCCTGCCCGCTGGCCAACAGTCAGTACGCCACCATCAGGGAGGAGAAAGGTGCAGCCGCCACTCGTCTTCCTCCTCCTCTTCCTCAGAGCAGATAAACTGATCAGCTGTCCTTCCTGTTTCAGGTCAGTGTTTCCTCTACATGAAGGTGATTGAGAGAGCAGCGTTTCCTGCCAGGATGTGGGAGAAGGTGAGCAGCATTCCTGTTTACGTCTCAAGCTGCGTTTCCATGACAACTAAATAAAAGCCACATTTCTAACATTTCGATAAAGAACAGCTGCGATTTGCAGGTGTTTGAATGTTGTTTAGCGCATTAGCCGTTATTCTCGTAAAATCTCGTCCCGCGAGACTCCAGATTGAGGAGGATGGAGATTTCTACATCTTTGTAAAACTCTTGCATTTTGCCGTTGTTTGCTGTCAAAGACGATTATATATTTTTTTAATTATTTGTGAAAAGATTTGTGTCTCCAGCGTCTACTCAGACTGGCATCTCTGAGATGAACTGGTCACGTGACCCGCTACGTCACGTCCGGTGAAGCGTGAAAGCCAGAACAGTGTTTCCATGACACGTTTTATGAGAACATAAAAACTGGGAGTTTTTTTTAAACGTAGGTGTTTCCATTACTGCTTTTTTCTGGCGATATTTAGTTTTGTGCAATTCTTGAGGTGATGGAAACGCACCTACTGAAAAACCCAGACGGATCCTCTTAATCCTTAAAACCCCAAACCTTTTTTTTTTTTGTATATTTATGGTCCGCTTGTTTTATTTTTATTGTAAACCAGTCTGTAGAAGCTGGCGCTGGTTATAACCAGTATAAACCAGCTTCTACAGACTGGTTCATACTGGGATTGAAGCTCCTGCTGGCATGTTTAGGGTTCTGGTGTCTGTGTTCTCAGGTGAAGCTCAGTAAGAACTATGAGAAAGCTCTGGAACAGATCGATGAGAACCTGATCTACTGGCCTCGCTTCATCCGACACAAATGCAAACAGAGATTCACCAAAATCACCCAGTACCTGATCCGCATGCGCAAACTGGTCCTGAAGAGACGGTGAGCGGCGCTGGCGAACTCCAGTCTGGACGTACGTGAGTAAGAACGTCACATGACCCTGAGGATGTGTTTGTGTTTCAGGAGGAAGCTGGTTCCCCTCAGCAGGAAGGTGGAGAGCCGGGAGAAGAGGAAAGAGGTGAGCGAGCCGCCTTGGCTTCTTCTGGAGCAGGTAGACCTTCTCTAACTGCTGCTGGTGTTTACAGGAGAAGGCTCTGATCGCCGCTCAGCTGGACAACGCCATCGAGAAGGAGCTGCTGGAGCGACTCAAGCAGGGAACGGTACGACGCCGGCGTCCTCGCCGAGGTTTTTCTGTGCCCCTTTAACCCCGTTCATCACCTGTCATGTGTTTCAGTACGGAGACATCTACAACTTCCCCATCCACGCCTTCGACAAAGCTCTGGAGAAACAGGATGAGGAGAGCGAGGAGGAGTCGGAGGAGGAGGAGGAGGAGGAGGAGGTGAGGAAGGAGGAGACTGCTGTCGGTTTCTGTGTGGAGGCATTTCATTCTAAGGGGGGTGTGTCTGTGCAGGACGTCGGGCAGAAGGAGTTCATCGCAGAAGAAGACGTGGAGGAGAGCGACCTGAGCGACTTCGAGGTGGGTCACACAGAAACCTGGTCCAGTTCACATGGTCCACAGTCCAGTCCACTGCTAAGTCGACTTTGGGTAAAAGATTTCCGACTAGAAGCTGAACTGAAAAGTCTCGGCCACTCTCGGACTCAGTCTTAGGTGTCGGTCTCAGAGCAGGGATACGACAGGTTTAGATGACGTCACTTCCATGAAACTGGCCAATCGCTGAAAGGAACCATGTTTCTAAGAACATGGAAAGACGTGTCGGTGAATCTGCGAGTGGGCGTGGCCGGTCCCTCTCTTCTGGTACATTTGTGCCCTGTGATGAGAATAGATCCTCCTGTTAACCACGTTCTATAGATGGAGACATCTCCAGTTTAAAACCCGACGGTTTATTACAGCGTGAGGGATTTCCCTCATCCCCAACCAGGGGACACCTCTCCAACAGCCACCTCGGGCCACTTTCATTCAGGATCCGTGTGTGATGCGTGGACCTAGGCTCTAATAGTTGGTAGACAATCTGATTTCATCAACAGGCCCAAATGTTGCTGAATAAAAAGCCTAAAATGTTAGAAAACCTTCCTTTTATCGGCCATTGAAGAAATTGTAGCTCGACTTACTTTTACTTAAATTTTTGCTTTAAAAAGGAAATATTTTTTTAAAACCTTTAGCCTTCTGATCTTTGTGTCTCAGCTGATGTTCAAATGAACTGAAACAGCTGAATTTATTTAGTCTGCAATGAAAAGATTAACGTGGTCTGAACGTAAGAACCAAATAACAGCAGTTTCTCCTCTCAGGACATGAACAAGCTGAAGACGAGCAGCGATGAAGAGGAGCAGGACGAGTCCAGTGAGGAAGAGGAAGAGGAGATGGAGGTGGAGGCGACCAGCTCTAAAGGCAAATCTCCAGCGAACGGCTCAGCAGCGAGGAAGAAGCGAGCGTACGTGGAGATCGAGTACGAGCACGAGACAGAACCTGCCTCCAAGAGCAGAACCACGTAATGACCGTCAATCAAACCTGGACTGCTGTGTTACCATGGCAACGCACTGATCACTGCATCAGTTCCCAGCATCATTGATCCGTCTGGGTGGTTTTTCCCCTGAAACCAGTCCGGTAGAAACCGGAAAGCTGCAAACACCTCGAGTTTGTCATGTTTGACTTTGAAGATGTTTGATGTAAAACAGAAAAAACAGAACTTTGAGCTCCTCCTCAGCTTCCGACTTCTGATGATTTCCCAAACAAACATGCAGCAGGAACGTCGGGAACGTGGCCTCAGAAAGAAAAACCTGGACTGACTGCAGGACTTGTTCCAGCTTCTCCTCCAGGTCCACAGCGATGAAATCTGCATGTTAGGAGGAATAAATCCATTTTTTCTAACTTGTTAAATGTTTTTATGTCACAAATAAAAACACTTTTGTTTAAAGGTCCTATATTTTACATTTGTTTAACTTCATACGGGTGTCAGAGGTCCAACAGCATTGTTTTACCCCAAATTCAGCCTTGGTCCTTCATCCCAGCCGTTCTAAATGTGGCTCTACAGAGAGCGAGCTTTTCTGTCTGAACCTCAGTGTTCATGAGTGCTGCCTGGCCACGCCCCTCACTGGGATCCGGCTTTCGCTGGCGGCCACTCCGTGGTTTTAGGTAGCCAGTGGTCGGGTAAGGACAGTATCCATGGTGAGGGGGAATGTTTTTTCACCCGTTAGAGCACACAGTTGCTAAAAGGTGGAGCAACGAGAGAGGAAGCAGAATTTTACACAGGACACACACGACTGTTATAAAACCTTTAGAAAGGGAATTTTTCTTAATACGGGACCTTTGAAGTCCGTTTTCTGTGAATGTTGAACACCTGCTCGCAGACCAGTGACCAGAGTTTAACCCTCTACTGCACCGCGTTGCCTTCAGGCCACCGCTGAATGACGCTTGCTTTAAAAAGGAGGGAAGCCCACAGGGAGCCAATAGCCACACTTGAATTAGTCACATGACCCTCAGGAAGCCGAATCATTCTGATCTTCATTTAACAAAGAGAAATGTGATGTTGGTGCAGCAGCATCATGTTCTGTAGGACCTTTCCAGAGATTCTGTCTCATTGACGCAGAATTTCCTCCATATTCAGCCACATTGTTTCTAGAAAGAGGAAGAAAAAGCTGCTTCATGCAGCTCCATCAGCCCTGAAGCATGTCAGGAACAATCTGGAAACATTCATTAAAATGAAGTCATGCTCATCAAACTCTGGACTCTGACTCCAGGTTCTGGTTCAGGAAATGGCTGAGATGCACGAAGTTAGAAAAATGCAGCTGAAGCCTGGTACCCAAGGATTTTTTAATCTTATGTTTTATCTGGTGGAGACCTCACGTGGAGGTAAAAAAATCAGACATTCAACAGTTCTGTTCGTACTGTGTGTGGTGTCCTCTGATAATTAATCACAAAACACACACATAATGATGCTGTCCCGCAACCGGTCTACAGTTAGTCCTCTGAGCCGGACATCTCACGTGACCGAACGTGACCTACAAGAACCACACAACACTCGACAGGAAGAGGCCGGACGAGGGAATGAATGAAAAAAATAACAGACTGGAGGCGGCGTGAACGCAGACTTTATTTACTTCCCTGTTCCCAGCCAGCTCGCTCTCTGATTGGCTACATTCCGTACCACGTCGCCACCCACGCAGTGAGAGCGTACGAGTCGTCGGCGTTCCTCAGAAATCGGCTCTGAAATATTGATCATGCTCAATATTCCTGACCGTCGGTTACGACCCGTTTCGGAGCGGATTATCGGGACAAATCTGCTCGTAACCACAGACCAAATGATGATTGGACAGAAAAATTTGAGTCACGGTGAGCCGGCGTTTGCCGTCTGTGGTCTGAAAGAAGCTAAATCAGGACAAAAACAGCCAAAAACCATTGTGTACCAGGCTTTAGACTCTTCCCAGACGTTTAATGACATGTGGTCTGATGTCTCCTCCAGACACAAAACCCTTAAAAAGTCTTCCTTTTATTAAACTTACATTTAAAACCAGATGTATCGTAGCGGGTGTAACATGCCTGCGCTCCATTTTAAAATGAATAAGGCTGCAATTCAAACTGACATTTAAAGGGTTAAAACCCTAAAAATGACTCAATGTTCGGTATTTCGAGTTGTTACAGGATTCATGGGAAAAAAAAATCATGGCTAGCAGCAGGTTTGCAAAGGTCACCAGAGGACGTGAAATCCATCTACATAAGACAGAAAACACGAGTGAACAGTTTTACAAAATTAAACAACAAAGTGACCTCACAGTAAACAGCTGAGAAAAAAGCATAAATTTGCTTTTTTAAACCTGCTTTTCAATCATGTCCATTTCAACACAGACTTGATCCAGAATCCAGTTTTTTACAGTATTTATACTTTATTTACAAACAACCGAGTTCCCATGACGTTACAGCTGAAGAGGATCATTGCATCATATAAATAGTAGAAGGACCGGGAGCTTGTTGATGCTTCAGCGTACAGAACAGAGAGAAAACGGATCAGGTGTCGGCCAGTCCGCGGGAACACAACAGGATTTTTATGTTCCGTCTCTCCTGAGAAGGCTCCGGAACGCCACCATCATCCAGCCGGTTTTCCAGGACTTCTTTAGTGTGGCTGCGTTTCTGTGAACGTCACGCTGAGGTTTCCTCCGGTGAGCGAAGCGTAAGGCGACGGAGGTGGAGGAACTCATCGTGGACTTTTCTCACTCTTTGGTCCCTTTTCAACTTGTAGGAAACATTTTTAAAGAAGAGCATCAACAAGGAAGTAAAAGCGAATTTCTGTTGGGAGTTTGGTTTTTGTGGTGAGCAGGTTTGATTGATTTGAAAGTTTTGAAGTCAAACATCAGCGTTAAGGAAGGCTGCCATCCACCAATCAGAGGACAGAGAAAGGGCGCCGCCCGCTCCATGTTCAGACAAAAACCAGACTAACGGGGTCGTACGGATCCGCTCTGACATATCGTACACGGTCTCAGACCAGAACCTGACCCGGGACGTCTCAGAGGAAGCGAAGGAGGCTGGCGAAAGACAGCAGAGTCCCAGAGGACACAAAGACCAGAGTTTTACCAGACTTCTCAGACAACGAGGAAACCCTGCGAGTCAAAATATCCGGTTGTCAGAATTTTTTTTCTTCAATCACAGATGAACTTCCAAACATCTCACACAAGTTTCTCTGTTTCACCACGAGGTTAAAAACGTATGAACTACGGTGGCTTCATGGTTCAAAAGCCACATCCTAGACTTCGTTTGTACGGAATTCAATTGTACCACTGTGATCAAGAAGAAGAAGAAAAAAGAATAATCCAAAGACGTGCCCTAAATGTGAATGATGCCCCCCCCACCCCCAAACTGGCTCCATTTTCCTAAACGATTCATTACAGTTTTCCAAGGAGGTAATGCGACTCTGGACTTTTAAAACATTTAAAAAGTGTAAAAGATAAACTGGTTTTAATTATCTGTCAGAACCGGTTGGTCCAGGAGAACCGGGCACACCGGGTTTCTTTCATTACATTCATTAAGTTCACAATCAGAATAAAAGTGGACGGCCGAGTCTTCCAGCACACGGTTTGATCCAGATCAGCTTCAGTCGGCTCGATAAAACCAGAACAACTGGAGGAAATAAAGCGGAAATCGGACGTCACACCACAGACAGGAGAAATGTGAATGCTTCTCGTAGGAGCCCAACATGGCCAGCAGGTGGAGCTGTGGCACCCAACAGCTGCTTCATCCATCTGGTGATGGAAACCAGAACGGAACCAGTCTAGAGATGATGCTTTCAGTTTCAAAGCTGACTCCAGATCTCTGTAAGACCAGGTGCCTTTGTATCAGATCAAAGACTCCAGAAGTCTGGAAACCAGAGTACAGAGCACCCCGTTCGAGGGGTGAAGTGATCACCAGAGAGCCCCGTTAAAAGTGGACCTGATGGCACTGGACTGGAGTAAAGATAAGACCCAACGTTCCACATCGACACCATCAGTAGAAACCGATAAAACTCAAAAAATAAAGCCATCCATCAACAGGCAGCTCCAAGCTGTTTCTACTGGATGACACCAGAGAACCAGACCACGTTAAGGAAGTCCACCCAGAGATCCGGACCGAGCCACGTTAAGGAAGTCCACCCAGAGATCCGGACCGAGCCACAATAAGGAAGTCCACCCAGAGATCTGGACCGAGCCGGGTCAGGGAAGTCCGCCCAGAGATCCGGACCGAGCCGCATTAAGGAAGTCCGCCCTGAGATCGGACCGAGCCGGGTCAGGGAAGTCCACCCAGAGATCCGGACCGAGCCGCATTAAGGAAGTCAGCCCAGAGATCCGGACCGAGCCGCGTTAAGGAAGTCAGCCCAGAGATCCGGACCGAGCCACGTTAAGGAAGTCAGCCCAGAGATCCGGACCGAGCCGCGTTAAGGAAGTCCGCCCAGAGATCCGGACCGAGCCGCGTTAAGGAAGTCCGCCCAGAGATCCGGACCGAGCCGCGTTAAGGAAGTCCACCCAGAGATCCGGACCGAGCCGGTCAGGGTTCAGGATATTTGAAGGAAGATTTTAGACTTAACAAATTGTGAGATTTTACTTGAATACAAGACATGAATGAGGTATGAAAGTGTTAAAACGATCTGGATCTAAAGCAGAACTAAACCAAGTCCAGGATCTGGACTGAAACTGTTTAGGGATGTCCAGTGTTGCAAGGGTCCGGTTTTAAGAGCAGGTAATGTCCCATTTGGGACGGTGGTGGTTGTAAAATCTTTATTGGACCTTCTTTGGACCACTTGATGTAGACCAAACTGTCCTGCTTCAGTCCAGGTTCTGGACTGGTCCACTTTGGGGTTCCTTTACTACTGAGTTTCATTTCAACGGGTTTCCTGGGATGACTGTTTTATAGCTGACAGGTGGATTTTCTGGTACATGGGGAGGTGAATTTCTGGGTCGACCCGACTTGATGTCTTTTCGGTTCAGACTGGACACAGATTGGGACAAGTTTGTCTGGACATAGACCGAAGGTGGGTAGGGGTTAGGACCTGATTAAGGCTTTGCAGAATCTGGATCAAATACTAGTGGTGCGTTTTGAGACCTGGATGCTGATGGTCTTCCATCTTGAAAAACAGGGCCTGGGTTTAGCCAACAGAACTAGGACCTGGAAGCTGGGATTCACACTGGTTTGGATGAAGATCCTGATCCAGGAACCACCTCCAGTGGCGTAAGGATCAGATGTTGGGACAGTTTTAGGATTGAAGCAAAGCTAGTGAAGACCTGATTGAATGGATGGCTCCAGATCTGACAACGGGTGTTTGGGCTGTACGATCCAGCTCTGCCTGTCGGAGGTGGTCTCAGCGTCCGTCTCTGTCCGTCTGTCGGCCTGGTTGATGGTCTGCAGATCCAGTCTGAGGTTAACAGCTGCAGCCTTCTTTAGCCGGCTGGCTGTCGGTGTTGAGGCGCCCCCCCTGCGGTGCCGACGGTTTGTGCTGGACTCCCGACTCTGCGGCATTCAGGTCCAGACTGCCATCCTGGATGTTCTGGTAGATTCTCTTTGCTGCTTCCAGGAAAGCTTCCTCCACATTTTCCCCTCTGAAGGAGGTCAGAGAAACAGGATGTTAACGCATGAAAGAAGAACTCCACATGAACTAATTCACTTTGCTGACAGAGTAAAAACTGCTAATTAAAACAAGGGATATGCCACAGGCTGTTCCTAGACTTAAAAACACTATCAATCATGATTTATTACTATGTAAGTATATCACATATGAGTATGGAATTCGAGGGGCTGGATTACCTTGGATAAAAAGTAAAAAGAAATCTAAACCAGTTTGTATATCCAAACTAAATTAATCCAATATCAATTCAAAAAATTGGGAGATCAAATTTTTTCTTTGTGTTTCATTTTCAGTGAACCTACTCTGGGGTGACTTAGATACTTGGCGAGATCCTAGCAAGCTTTTCCCAAACTGGGGCGCGGGTCCCTAGGGGCGGCCCAGAGTTATGGCAATGGGGTGAAGCAAAGCTTGATCAAACTTTTTCTGCACTGCTAGCAAAACATGGACACATCTGTGAAAAGTACCGATGGGCAAACAACGATGAAGATAGATTTACTACCCACTACTACCAACTACCCACAAGTTGTTTTACTAAAGCAGCATCCGTCTCTTGGACAGCTCAACTCACCTGAAGTAGTTTGCAGAGTTATCTGGTTTAAAACACCTCACACTATATATACCAAAATGGTTTTAACTATAGTTAAGAAGTAGCAGCCAATAAACTAAAGCAGAGCTATTAAATACGATCCTACGAGGGCAGGTTCTCCATGTATTCCTGCTTCAACACACCTGCATCAAATCAAATGGATCTAACAGCCAATCAAGTTCTGCACAATGACTAATTAATTGAGTCACGTGTGTTGAAGTAGGGATACATGGAAAACCTGCTGGATTGTGGTTCTCGTAGGATTAATTTAATAGCCCTTAACTAAAGACTATTCTGTGGAACATTTCTTCATGCGTTTCTTTGTAAGGATCGGAGTGCGATCCGGGTCCTGGTCTTTTATATATGAATTGAGAGGTTTCCTGTGTCACTTCTGTCCAAAATCAGATTCTTTCTCTAAGATGATGACACATTCAGATGTTTTTATTCGCCAATGGATTACATTCACCTGTAAACTATTTAGCAGCTTATTACCTCTCAAATTAGCAGCCAACGCTGAGAACGTGGTCTCTCACATTAGCAGCTAACGCTGAGAACGTGGTCTCTCACATTAGCAGCTAACGCCAAGACCATGGTCTCTCACATTAGCAGCCAACGCTGAGAACGTGGTCTCTCACAATAGCAGCTAACGCTAAGACCATGGTCTCTCACATTAGCAGCTAACGCTGAGAACGTGGTCTTTCACATTAACAGCTAACGCTGAGAACGTGGTCTCTCACATTAGCAGTTAATGCTGAGACCATGGTCTCTCACATTAGCAGCTAACGCTGAGAACGTGGTCTTTCACATTAGCAGCTAACGCTGAGAACGTGGTCTCTCACATTAGCAGTTAATGCTGAGACCATGGTCTCTCACATTAGCAGCTAACG
>JBAFTA010000013.1:32673538-32687171 GCA_036919975.1 Melanotaenia parkinsoni | reverse complement strand
GTTAAAGCTTATGGTACTGGGTCCACTGGTTAAAGCTTATGGTACTGGGATGACTGGTTAAAGTTTATGGTACTGGGATGACTGGTTAAAGCTTATGGTACTGGGATGACTGGTTAAAGTTTATGGTACTGGGATGACTGGTTAAAGCTTATGGTACTGGGATGACTGGTTAAAGTTTATGGTACTGGACTGACTGGTAAAAGCTAATTCCATCACTGTGCTGCTGTGGGAACAAGCCCTTCACCCTTCTGAGGATCAAATAGCTTTAAACTTAAGTACAAGGAGACACTTTCATGAAAAATAAAAGGTTATTTAATTTTCCCTACAAATGTCGTTATATTTTACAGATTATTCAAACCCTTTCCTCCTGTTTCAGTCTATCTTTCTAACCCTAACCAGGAGTCCTATCATATCACTTCAAGACACACATGGCAACACTTCAGCTAAAGAAAAAAAATGTACATAGCAAGTATTTGAGAGCAGGAAGTTTTCTTTCACATCACATTGGTTGCTAACATGATCCAGGTGGAAGGAGTTAAATGCAGGTGTGAATACACTCCGGATGCTGCTTCTATTGCTGAGATAGCATCGCATTCAGAGGTGGTGCTGGACACAGTTATCCATTTTTGGCTTACCTTCATTGGCTACCTGTCTGTTTTAGAGGTAATTTTTAAATTCTTTGATTTGTTTTTAAGTGCACCCACAGTCTCGCCTCACAGTATCTGTCAGACCTTCTGTCTCTTAGAAAACTGATCTCACTGGATGCCTTTGGCTACTTGAATCAAATCAAAGAAAAAAAAAGACGAAACTGTCCGTCTATCTTCATATCCGTCTCTTCTCTGAGACCTCCCCCAACAAGAGTAATCCGGCGTCGTCTTCGTCCCGTCTCTTCTCTGAGATCTCTCCAGCCAGTGAAAGTCAGTCTGATGTTGATCCTTTTTTTCTTTGTTTTCGTCTCTTCCTACGATAATGTTTCCTTGTGTTTCAATCAACCACTGTGCACGTCCAAAATGGCTGGTGTGCTAAAGTGTGTTTTTTCAGCCTCGGGATGCTGCAGGACAACAACGACTCCAATGTACATAATAAATTTGTTTTAAGGTCCAAAAGTTAAATAGTGCTACTTCAAAGGTTCTGATGCTGCCTACAGAAAGACTTTTGGGTCTGCAGCAGCTATTTAAACACATGCAGATGTCCCTTCTGGAACACCTAGTTCCTCTCAGAACAAAACGGTCTGGTGCAGTTTGGTTTAGAAATCCCTGACCTCTTTTGTGTTTCTGCAGCCCACCGTACCCTCACCTGGTATGTGGGGTATCAGCCAGACAGTGACTGATGCATAAACTATGTACGCAAGTACGTCATAGCGGCGCGATACCTTCAACACAGTGGATTGCAATGTGTCATGCTCCATTTTTTATGGTCATTTCAGTAAGATTGGAACCCCAATGGAAGGGTTAAAAAACGGTTGGATTGGTTGGATTTTTGGCACCCTTCCCAGATTTAACCTTTGGAAACACAAACAGTGTGCCCTGTCACATACCGAGTCCCGTTCTCAGCTGGACCCCTTGTTGGAAACGACCTTAAAAGTGCAAATGGGGATCTACTTACATTTCCACACATTATTTTGGCTGCTTCTCGAAATTAATGGACAAATGGGGGAATATGATGAGTTTCAAGTTTCTAATGCTAATAAACACCTTAGATTTATCTCTAAAGATTCAGTTTATAAAATCTCTGAAGAGACATTTCAGTTCAAGGCTGGATGCTTTTGAGAGGGAAATAGCAGCTTTGTGGGCAAAAACATAAAGAAGGTTATTCACCAAGACCTGTAGGATTTATTTACTGACCTCAAAGAGGTTAAGCTATTCGATTAATTTGTGGTCTCTGTAGTTGTTTTCTCTGCATGTAAGAGCATTTCTGTAGCGCTGTACTTTACCTGTTGTTTTAAGTTTCAAGTTGTTTATACGTCACATGCACATACAAGATGGCAGTGAGATACAGTCGTACATGCATCCAAGGCTGTCCACGCCCATTTACCACCAGTGAAAAAGAAGACAGTAATAAACTAAAAAGACACAATAAATATAAATATAATAACATAACATAACATAGCATAACATAGTATAACAGTGCAATGATTGTGCAGTGATGTGCTGCTATACACACTGACACACACACACACACACACATATATATACAATATTTACAATGTACATGGTGTGCATTATATAAACCTTTAAAATAGTGCTAGTTAAAGCGACATGAGTAAATGACAGTGTTTCCAGCAGAAGGTAGAACTGGCCAGGGTCATTACAGGGTTGGGTTCCCTGAGTCTCTCTGGGTTCACTTCGCTGGCCAGAACCCAGGCACTCCACCACATTCTGAACTTCCTCAGGTGTCGCTGCCTCGCCTTCTTCACCTGGCTGTCTATGTGCAGAGTCCAGGACAGATCCTCAGTGGTGTAGGGGGCAAAGTTCTAACCATCCTTTCCGCTGTTGTGGAGTCTTTATCGCACTGATGGTATGTTAACTACAGCTACACAACAATCGGAAACACCCGCCTGTGCTCCTCCATCATCCTTCCTCCTCCTACTCATCATCATCACTTCCTTCTCCAGGTCTCAAGAGACTGAGCTAATAGTCTGTTTAGATTCAGCTAATTTCTCCGTGTTTGTGTCTTTAAAGTGTCCAAACCAACAATTTTAACATGTTCCTCTCATTAACAGGTTTGTTTCGCTCCCACATGTGCTGATGACTAAGTAGAAGAAGTGTTCTGGACTCTCCTAATGAATTATGGTTGTGTAAAGTATTTGTATGAAGAAATACTTAATCATTCTTCAGCCTTATGTGGAGAAAGTCCTGCAAACCACCTGTTTGAGGTTTTTACAATTATGTTGAGTGATTTTAGCTTAATTATGAACAAAGGATTTTTTTTCTCATTTTATGCTGCATTTAGTCATTTTTATTTAATTAAAATTATGTTAGTCATTAATACATCTCTAGTTTTTTTGTTTAATGTAATTTCATCTTTAATAACTTTGAGAAAAAAAACACAAGTGTGGTACTCTGGTGGTTGAGGTTTCCAGCTTATTGGATGCATGAACCAAAGTTAGTCTGATAAAACCGGAGCTCTGAAATGTCAATGCTTTTCTTTTCTATATTTACCAGCTAGCACATGAAAGACAGCTTCCCCACACCCTGCGGCACACATGTTTGTACTTCTGTCTACATTCAAGATGCCGTAAAAGGCCACGAACACATCTGATTCTAACCTGAGTCCCAAAACCAACTCTGAACCCTCAAACAGCCCTCTGAAGGCCTGTCCAGGCCAAAATGTCCTCACAAGCCAGGACGTCCTCATGTGGCCTAAAAATACAAAGGTCCCCACAAAGACAGCTGCACATGCATACATAGTGTTTCGGAGTTTCACAGGAATCCCATCTTTTGGCTAATTTAAGGGTTTGGTTTTCATGGTAAAGCGGCTTAAATCAGTTTTTCTAAACTTTTCAACTTCAGCCAATTACAGGAGCAGCACAGGCCTTCTCTCTGTCACCACAGTTTCTCTAATTTCAAGTTGTTTCAAGCCACAAATAAACAAATCAGAGTAAAAAAGGATCATACAACAAGTAACATTATTGTCAGATGACTGGACAGACCTTTGAAGATGTTACCAAAATACACAAATGATTGCGTTTTGATGAGATTCTGTTTAGAGATGCTTCATTTATGTTTCATGTTCTTAGCTTGTTAAGCAGATCATTTCCAGTTAGGTTCAGTTTTTTATTTCAAACAGCCTGCAGAGTACATTTATTCTCATCACTATTTTAGTAATGTCTCATTGAGGCTCCTCACAGATTGTTTATGCTTCAACTCAACACAACCCTGTGATGATTGTTAATTGACTTGTAGTAGTAGTTGTGTGAATCAGCAGCATTTTAGCAGATTTTCCAAAACAACACAAGTCATGTGATCTGTTCTGTGAGTGCAGCTCAGTTTTCCATCAATAGAACCAGCAACTGTGGAGCCACAAAGAGGGATGAGAGTTAGGGTGCATTCACATCTTAAGGCACATTTCCACTAACGGGTCTGCTTCGTACAACATGGGTGTTTTTTGCGTTTCCACAAGCAAAAACTGGGAAAGGTTGTAGAATATCTGACCCAAACGATTTATGGGACCCTTCCGTTTGGTCCCAGTCTTACCCATCCGACCCAAAAGGGTGAAGCCTGACACACTTTTGTCATCACTTCCTGTGTGACTCTGCACTAAGAACATTGGTTTTCAAACCTAGTATGGATTTTCACCAGAAGGTGTCTAGTATGAGCAGTAGCAGAGGCAGCCAGATATCCACCATGCTGATCTACGTCACTTCCTCTCTTTGGTTTACTGACTGCTCTGTTTGCTTTCACACTGGAAGAGAACTGAACCAGGATTCACTTGGAAGTGAACCAAGACCCCAATTTTTAGGTGGACCAGAGTATGCATCGTTTGTCCACCAGAGTGCAAATGCCCCTTCATTCTACTCCTAGAGAGTTCTTCATGGTTATAAGATGAAGAACTCTCTAGGAGTATTGTGAATACTATGGCACACAGAAAGGGACAAATTTAAGATGTATGCACAGATCACCAACACCACTATGCTGCCTCTTTTTGTTTCTAACTAAGAATGTACATCATCATGATCTCCTCCACTTTCAACACTTTTGATCAAAACTGATGCCAAAACTCATAAGTGAACTTTGAACTCTGCGCTGTGAGCGTCTATTAGAAGCGACTGTGTTGTACCAGCATTCAGTCAACAGGTGCTACCAGTTAAAGCATCCCAGCTGATATTAATCAAATGTTGGCGACTCCCTCTACCTATGTCTCAAGTGTTGGATTGTGTGGATGATTTTTGTTTTTCATCTCTGCCATTTTTGTTGTAAAGTGCTTTTATATTTCCTTGATCTGTCAGGGACTACAGATGGAAAATAGAGACTGGCTAATTTAGGCATATTTACATTTTTATGTTTATTAATATGCACTGTACCTTTTAAATAAAAAAAGAAAATTAAGTGAAGAAAACACTCATTTTTAGCCAATCAGCTTTCAGCCCATGTGTTTTGTCACCTATAATTCATGAATTATTCTAAATCATTGACACAAGTGTTACATCTCTCCCTTCTAATGTCCCTGAATTACAGCCAGTAGAGATCTATTTTTCATACATTGTATAAGAAACACTGCAAACTTTAAAATAATGTCTTTGTTTAGCCTACATTTCTTCCACATCTGAGTTTGGAAAATATCCCCAAATACCCGATGCTGTCTCTGTTAAGAGGACAACTGAACAGCGATTGTGTGTCTTTGACACTGTTAGGGTGTGTGATGCTGACAGATTCAGTGCTTTCTCACAGCAGTGAACCCAGGCCCCTCAAAACCACGTTATCCTCCTTACTCATGAAAACTGACAGTTTTCAGTTCTTACATTAAAGCATAAATGTTGTCATCAGTTGGTGTTAATACCAACACGACGTTTGTGTTGATATCACTGATATTTGGATCGATCCGCCCACCACTACTTGATGTGTTTACTGCACATTCAGAGTTTGCAAAGTGGGTGACCCTTTTTTAGGATACCAGTCTACAATCAATATTTTTATTGTATTCTTTTTGGTGTTGCATTCTTGTTTCTTTGGAGGTACGGATGGAAATTAGCAGCTTGCTAAATCTGGCGTATTTGATGTTCACTGTCCCATCCAAGTAAATGATAAAATCTAGTAATCTAATGGCCATTTCTATTGATTCATGACGTTTATTTATCTGTAGTGAATGATATAATGTCAGCCTTGGATGGATTTCAGGAGAGTTGCTGTGCAAATGTTGCTTGACATTTTGTTTTTTCATGCGAGTACATCAGAGCCAATCCTACCGTCCTCCTGGGGATCAAACTCCTTCCTCGCCAGACAGAGATTCAGCCTGACTGGATCTCGCCCCGTCTTCTCCCACCTTTCCACACAGATATATTAAGTCTGATTCAGTCTTGTCTCTGCTGAATGATTTTGCATTAGTTTGTATTTAGTTATTGTCTAGTTTTCACTGGAAAAGTATTCACTGATGAAAATGAATAGTCTAACATTGACTTGACTTTTAAAGGCTGAGGAAGAGAACACAGCAGCTATCTGCTCCCTCCGACCACCCTTCTTTCCTCCTGATGAGGACGTTGTGGCTTGTTAAATGACAGACTCGACAATGATGCCTCCTCTGATGTGGAAACACTTATAAAACACTTACATGATGCATTTTCTCTTTGTGTTGCTTGTAGGGGCGGGACTTTACACAATGGGAATGAGGCATATTTAAAGGCACAAACAAACAAACAAACAAACTACTGATACAATGATTTCAGTTGGAGGACTTATTGTAAATTACAGATTCTTTCTCCATAATGATGTGAGATCATGATGTTGTATCAGCTTCATTGTTGTTCCACTTTTCTGCTGCTGTAAAGATAGACTGGCTTTTTTACTTTACTGGTGCATTACTCAACACTTCACATTGGTTTAATTAGAAGGTAAAGTACAGAATATAACCTGACCTAAGCAGCATAATTTGTCAGGAAAAAGCCTTTATAAGAGGACGTTTGGTTGTTGACACTGTCTTCAGGGTTCAGGGTGCGTAAAAGAAGTCTAGGTTTAGGTTACAGTTAGGTTAGGGTTAGTTATAGTCAAGTTTTGGTAAGTATCCACAAAGCGAATGAAAGTCAGTGTAATGATATAAACAGGACTGTGTGTCCTGCAGCTTCAAAGCCAGAGACAGGAAGTGATGCTGATGGGTAGATAAGCTGCGTTCAGCTCCAGCCCAGCAGCCCAGCAGCAGGGACATGGCCTCTTGTCTCTCCTTGTTGTTGTTGTAGTCCTGTGGGTGTGTGAGGTATGTGGAGCTCAGTGTTTAAAGCATCAGGAGGCCGATAAGCAGCGCTGTGGCATCCTTAAAATCAGCAGAGAGGAGTTCATCAGAAACACTGAAGCTTCATCTCCCACTCGGCTCACAGTGAATGGCTTCAGTCTGTGTGTATGAATGGAGCTGCGGGACAATCCTTCGCTGTTCGGAGGGGACTGTTTTCTCTGCATGCTTTTACATGTTCGCCTCCAGTTTATGATAATTCACGCTGTTCTGACACCGGTTCTCTCAAACTCCTGGTTTAAATAACAGCTGACTGATAGAAAGCATCATGTGATCACTGTGGGCAGAAACACCCACACTGGGAATGAGCTGGGGATTAATGAAAAACTGTGTCCACTCACCAGAGACAGATTTCTGAGCATCACCTGACAATTAATGGTTGAGCTTATATCATTGTTTATTAGAAACTGTGGATAAAATCTCTTTTATATCTTCTTAGTAATGTACATAATGATGTCAGATTAGTGACAATGATTAAGAAACTCACAGGAAATGTTTTATAATTTTGTATTAATGTCACAATTTGCTACAAATAAGAATAGATTTAAATATACAGTGTGTGCATTAGGAACAATATAGTCAATCAAATTCCAAAAAATATGTGGTTTAAACTGACCTTTACCTGTAATCCTCAGTTACCCCAGTGCAGGCGAATGTAATGTATGTTTATTTGCTCTATAAGATGTTTTACATCAACATTTCCATGTTCTAGAGTCATAATGCAGCACTCATCCAGCATAATCTCACTGCTGGTGATCATATTCGTCTTCTAGACTGTTTAGATTTGATGAGACGGATGTAAGTCATGCCTTTAGTAGATAAAGACAAACGCTGGCTCGTTTTCAGTGTGGTCCACAGCCTCATGTAACGTTCAACATTAACCTGTCAGATGTTAGCGGTTGACAGATTAGCATCATTGAGCTACCTGAGGCCTCCCCTGTCCCGTTGCTGAGTGGGAAACTTACAACAGGATGAAATAAATTATGCACAGATCTGATGGAGTTACTCATGAATATTTATATTCATCCTGAAAATGGTTGTTTTTGTTGTTTTCCTTTAGGTGAGCCTGGACTGTTTTTCATTTGCGCTATCTGCCATCTTCATTTATTCCTCAGCAGTAACACATATACTGACACTTACACGAAACCTCCTTCACTGGGACTCCAGAAGTATTCAAACAGACCTTGTGGTTGCAGAGATAGACTCGTTTCATTATGGGGATGACATGTTTAAGCAGAGGCCTAAACGTAGAAGCAGGGCTCAAAGGTTCGTAATGAGTTTGACCGAACTGGATTTTATCTTTAAAAGTGCTTTGAGGTGATTTGTCAAAAATTTAGAAATCAAGTGAAGTGAATTATTAAATTTTAAAATGTCTTTGACAGCGTCCCCAAACCTGAGCGTGGAGGTCTCTGGACAGATACTTACCACCGGATGAGGGTAAAATGATTCATATTTAAAACCACATTCAGAATTTATGTTGAAACCTTTAAACTGAGTAAGTCCCACTTTCAGAGGTCAAAGGATGGTCCAAAGATCCTAAACCTGTACTGTTCAGCAATTCAAAGTTATTTTATCTGTTCTTTCTCCGGGTTAATGTAGACGAATGTTTGCGGGGTCCACTGTATGTCACTTTTTCAAACTGAACTATTTGAAGTTCGTTTAGTATTTCTTTCTTTAACTGAGGACTGGCACTAAGAGGATTAAGGTGGTGTTCATGATTCAGGATGGGCTCTTAATGAATTCTTTGATGTGGTTGTTGTACCTGAGGACATCCAGGTGATTCAGAAGGTTCTAGAAGTTTTATACAGTAAGTTTGAGATGGGTTTTTTGGTGACTCTGTGGATCATTGAGATGATTTGTCTTCTAAGTGAGGAGGTCCCACAAGTTCTTTTCTTGTTTCTAGAGTTCACTGAGGGCGTAGCAGTGGTTCCCCTGATAATTTAGATGACTCTTATGGCCACAGAGGAGGTGTAATAGTTTCCTTGGGGTAGTTAAAGTAGAAACAAAGGTGGTTCTTGGGTTTTGTTTGGTGGTTCCAGGTGTCCTGTAATGTCTGAGAAGGCCCTTTGCCCTTTGATGCCTAAAGTATCATACTGAAACAACTGTGATTAATCGGATTAAGAATTGTAATGATGGTTCAAATTTGGTTCGGTTCTGCGATCCACATCAGAGTTTGCTTGTGCATTCATACCTCTCCATGCCAACCAGACTTTCTGAGGAAATGAAGCCACTCAAAGAAACCAAAGTTCTTCCACACGCAAGCGTTTCATGGAGAAAGTGCCGGTCATTTTCACGCTCAGCCATCGCGTCTGTTATGTGTGTGCACCACATTTCTCTAATTTTGTGTTCCTGAACTGGAATTTCTTTTGCACTTGTTGGATTTAAAAGTGAAATAATGTCCCACATTCTTTATCCTGTGTTAACCATTAGCAGCAACCTGCAGCTTATCAGTGTGTGTCCTGTCATCAGTGAAAATGTGAAGGTCATCACATGCAAGCGTTGGTGAAGGAAGACTTTCACCCGGACAGGTTCTGGATTCAGACCCAACAACTGACCATGAACAGAGAAATCACACATCGCTGCTAGAAACTGGCTTAGTTTTCAGTCACGTTGAGCTCAGAGGAAAGAAAATACATGTAATCTGAGATATTTTCATCCTTTATTTGAATGATTTCAGCTCTTGGGCAGACATTCGTTGACAGAGAGAAACAACAGCTTCATTCAAAAACACAAACTGACTTCATGACATTTGAATTTTTTTCTGCTTTGATTTGATACAGAGATGATGAAGGAGCCACGGAGGGGACAAATCAGCTTTTAAATGTTTGATTTGAGTCATGTTATTAATCTGAACTTTAATGTTTGCCGTATGTTGTAAAACCTTCACAGTGTGCCAACAGACTGAACGTCAGCATGCTGAACATGTTCATACGGCGGTGTCAGCATGCCAACATGCTGTTAGACACCTGCAGGAAACAGCAGTTACTGTCCTGCTGCTAACTTGTCAGACTGGCACATTTTATTCAGTCTTGCTGGCAGGAATCTGTTAAACATTAGATCCTGAGGGAAAACACGGACAGACAGAGTGTCTGTTTCAGTGTAAACAGTGATCTGCAGATACTGAGTGTGGGATCAAACATGACTCATCGCTCTGCCTCTCCATCAACAGTCGGTTAAACTGAGACTCAGTGTGAGGATGAGATAAAACCCTGAACTGTTTGCTGATTGTAGTTCTGAGTGTTGATGCGGCAAGCATTAAGGCATATAGATTCCTGTTCTGTAATACTAATCTGCTTAAACGTCTCCAGTTTCCATCTCAACCTTTGCCATCTAACTCGTCATCGTTCGACTCTTGACCCCCACAAAAGTTTTATCAAAACATAAAACAGTGTGCTTTGACTTTTGCTGTACAAATGTTTGGTCCCATAGAAAGTTTTTGGGATTCTACCTATATTAGAAAGGCCCAGCTCAGGTTGGAGCCCTATAGCTCAGACATAATGTCACATAGAAACTTCATCCAAACTTTCAAAGTGTCTCAAAAGATAAAATCTTGACTGATAGAACATGTTAGCATCTTTTGCTGTTTTGACACAGTCGCAGTTTAAGTTTGATAAAAAATCTGAAATTTCCTTCAGATCCTCCGGTCTCTGATGTGTGAGGGCGGACGGGCAGACAGACGTCTCCTGTGTATGTGATGTTTCTGCTCTGCTGACAGTAGTCTGTCTAAGCACACGGATACCATGGAGACAACATGCTGTTGGCAACCATGTTCTCTTCCGTATCACATAACACGTCATGTGTACGTCATCAGCTGGCGGTTGCCACTAGACTGGCCAGATTCTGTAAACAATATTATTTTCATTACAGAAACATAAAGGCTAATGTACTAAATTAAAACAATCCGTCCTTAGTGTAGCTCTAGCAAAATGTTTGATATCTGCCACTCAAAACTACACCTTGACATATTATGAACTGTTAACTGTGCAACAACACCTTTCTTACAATTTGTTATTCAGCGAATGTGGGTATGTTTGGATTGCTGTTCACACATCTAAGATATCTCTGGGCTTCACTACGGCCTGATATGGTGGATACAAGTTGTGAAGGCTCTTTGAGGCCCGTTGGACCTGTGCTGTTTTTGAGTTCAGTGTTCAAAGGTTTTCTTCTATGTGGTTGTGTGTTTGTTGTCCAGTGAGACCTTCTTGGGTTTGTAGGAGGTCTACAGTCTGGCCTCATCAGTGACAATGTTGTAGGATCTCTGTGAAGCTGCTGATTTCTGTATTCCAGCAGGCGGAGGTATGGGTCCACTCAGCAGTCCACAGCATTTCTGGGTTTCTGGCATTTTCCGGTCACTCACGGGGCATTGCCGCTTACAGTGTGTAGACCTACTGGGGAGTCCATTCCTGTCACACAGTGAGTGATTGTTGCATTCAGCTGGTTTTCTGAATAGGGTGTCTACAACGGGAATCTGTTTTCCTGGCGTGTGTGTGATGGTGATGTGTGAGGGGAAGTAACGGATGTCAGCAAGTGAAGAGAAGCAGCATGTACGCCATGCTTACCTTATGGTCCTCCCCTCCAGTGATTGACTGGCAGACACAAAGTCCCAGAAGCCATCAATAGATAAAGTGTCTGTGCACTGATTATATTGAAATCCAATGGGATTTTCTTCTGCTTGTACCAGGTCCTCTCTATTCTCAATGCATGTCCACCAAATACTATGAGCTTGCCATCTGCTGGGCTTGGAGTTATGTTTCCAAATATCTGGAGGAATGTGTTGGCTTTACTTATGTTAGCCTGAGCTCAGTTTGTGCCTTTCTTTTCCTAACATCTGCATATGTCTGCTCTCTATCTGTGTTTTGGGACACGTTATAATGGAATCAGTAAACAGTTCTTCTGACTCCTGTGCATCAGTGTCCATGACAATTTTCTGGGTTTGTATTTTATCTGTTAATGTTGCATCTGTGTTTTTCACACCTTAGCAAAGTGGTTTGCTGTCTGACACTTGTTGACTGGCATCACTTTGCTGGACCGTCCTCCATTCGGCTCTGCTGTCCCTCATATGCTTAGTCTGTCTGGAGTTTTGTCTGACTGGTTTGGATGATCTCTCTCTTTTGTCCCGATCCACTGAAAAGGATAACTGCATTTCTCCTCCTGTGACTTAGTATGTGCAGGCAGAAAAAACATCTGCTCTGTGTGCTGGCAGAATTTTCTCCATGCGTCGGTTAAGTTGGAGGAATCCCAATCCATCCGTGGTATCAGCACGCCTGTATTCTCCACCGGCTACTGCCAGGTGGATGCAGGCGCTATGACACCATTTAATGTTTCTGCTCTGCTCACAGTAGTCTGTGTTAAAGCACCCAGACAGCAAGGAGATGAAATGCTGTTGGCTCCCATGTTCTCTCTGTTTTATTACTCCTCCATTTTCCATCACACATAAGATATCATGTATACATCAGCAGCTGGTGTCTGCCACTAGATCAGAACATGCAATGGGCCTTGCAGAGCCATCACTTGATGCAGCAAACAGGTCAATACCACTAGAAACACCACCGGGGGCAGTGCTGAGCAACCAGCGAAGGGCAAGACAAGTTTTTTTGTACACCACAATTCAACCACAATCCCCAGAAACATGGAGACATCAGAAAATAAGAAGCATAATTTAAAATTTAAAAACAAAAGAGAAAGGAAAAATAAAGACTTTTAGATTAAAACAGTATTAAAACATGATCAAGTTTTAAAAATCCAGCTCAAAAGAAACAGATGCTGAGCATCCATCATTTGTTTTTCTGTTATTTTACTGGACTCCTTTAGTGGACTTGACTTCCTGCGGCTTACCTGTCTGTCCATCTGTCCCACTGTTTCTAGTGCTGGCCAAGCTGATTTGGGACCTGCAGTCCTTCCTATCTGTTCTGGACTCAGAGAACCTGAGTTACATCGCTCAGGCTCAGAAGAAATCCATCTCAGAGCTGCTGTCCAAACTACAGACTCAGGACTCTCCTGGTAACTGTGCTGTAACACCTTTACCACCGTAAGTCCGACACCAAAGTCCACTGAAGTAACGGTATGTGTTGTGTTCCCAGTGGAAGATGCTGAGTACATGATCATGAACTGTCCATCATCGTCTCCTAGCAACGAGCTGACAGATGCACCTGGGACAGGTACTGGCTAATGCTGCTCTCAGCTTTTGGAAGGTCTGATTGTGATTGTTCTGACGTTGTTCCCACATGAAGGATCTGGTTTGACAAAAACAATGTTTTATAACAGAATGCAGCACAATTACTGAATGTTTTATCCACAATAAAACAGAGAACATAACTTTTTAAAAGTAAATTAAATATTTATCAGACATTAGACATTTAATGACAAAGGTTTTAATCTGACGGCAGCAACAGGCCATCAGATTCACCATCAGCTCATATTTTCCATCACATGGTAAAATGTCTCAGTTTCATCATCTGAGATGTTTATTTTCTACTGGGAATAAAATGTGACCTGATGAAGTTTGTAAAGGATTGAATTTAATCTTTTATTTTATTTTATACAGCGCCCCAACTTTGTTACTTTGATGGTATTTAAGACATCATATTCATGTATTTATTTATTTATTTATTTGTTTGTTTGTTTGTTTATTTATTTATTTATTTATTTATTTATTTATTTATTTATTTATTTATTTATTTATTTATTTATTTAT
>JBAFTA010000013.1:32662356-32673438 GCA_036919975.1 Melanotaenia parkinsoni | reverse complement strand
TTATTTATTTATTTATTTATTTATTTATTTATTTATTTATTTATTTATTTATTTATTTATTTATTTATTTATTTATAGTGTACAGTTAACCTGAATGTGATACATAAGATAATTTATTTGTCCAGAAGGTCTCTGGTCCGCTGAGCTGGTCTCAAATCTGGACTCTTCTGCCTGGCTGAGGACTGGGGTGAGTCAACACACAACTCTGGTCTCACTGGTTTCCACTAACAAGCCAAAGGGCATTGTGCTGTACCGAAGTGGACACGACACAAATCACAGACATTAGAGATGAGTTAGACTAATGATGGATGTAGACAAGTAATAAAATGTATGAAGATAACTTTATGCAGACATTACATTAGAAATAATTACATCAATAATTATATAACAAATAATAAAATACCCGGGATGAGCAGGGGTAAAAATGATATAGAAATGTATAAAACTGAATAAATAATTAAATACTAATAAGTAAAAATAATAAAACAGACAGGGTCACACCTTTGCCTGAAACAGCTTTTACATCTTGTCGAGGGATCAGTGATGTGGCAGAGAATCAGATGCTTCAGCTGAAAAAAAAGAAAGAATAATAATAAATAAACATAAATGTATAATAAATAAACAAAGTCTATAAATTGTCGCTTGGTGTGGCTGTTTGGTGTCATTTATGGTTGCCTTGGAAACAGCAGCATCCTTGTCTCATCATGGCAGAGCTCAGAATCTCCTCCAGACGTCCGGATGTTCATCTGGATCTCAGAAAGAAGCTGAGCAGAGAAAGGAAAGTTTTTTAGACCTGGATGTACAGAAGAGGAGGAGGAGGAGGAGGAGGGGGAGGCTCTGTGATGTGGGTCAGTAATGACAGACTGAGTCCTCCTGAGGTTTGGGAGGAGTCCACAGGGTTACTGAGTGTGTATGTGTGTGTTTGAGGGAGTAGCAGGAAGCTCACTGTTTACATATGAGGCCATCTCCTCTCTGTCCTATTGGCTGACGGCTTGGCAGAGGGAGGAAGTGGTCACTGATGGCGGCAGATTAGCATCTGGTCTACGTGATGGATTGTTTGAAAACACACACACATGCAGACACACACACGCAGACACACACACACACACACACACACGCACACACACACACACGATTGGCTGATAATTAGCATCATCATTTTAAAGATTAATAGTTGTCTGTATAGATAAACACTGAAATAGTTTCTATCTTACTTTCCTCATTTTTTTAACATGAGATCGGGAAGTCAGAGGAAATCAACAGCCAGTCAAATGAAAAGCTACATTCCCAAATTTAATCTCTCCCTCACACCCTCTCCCACACAGTGGAGTTGTATGTAAAAAGAAAAAATGACGAACACATCTACAGGAAGGAGTTATGTGTTGCTTGTTTTGAGGGGAGATAGAGTGGTTGGGTTACTAGTCCATGAGGGTCTGAGAAGGAACTGGCTGACACTAAACCTGGACCTGATAACTAATATTCCCACAGCAAACAGTCCCAGTCTCCCAGTCCAGGACCACTTACCATTAAACTGGTTGGATTTGGGTGGGAGCTGAAATCTAGGAAAAGATTCTATTCATCACTGTTTCTAGATGCAGCAACATCCCTCAGAGTTTCCAGGCGCTTGACTAAGGCTGTTTGCTTTATCAGAGACCTCCAGCCGACACCTGGATGCTTGTCAGCCAACAAGAGTTCATGGTTGTGATAATGAGATGCTGCTTAATGTGAAGTTTAGGGATCTCAGCATGTTGGTTGGACAGAACAGGGGACTGAAGCCTCTTCTGTGATGATGATGGTGGTGTACTGATCTTTTGTGAGGAAGAGCCTTTCCAACCGTGGAAGAAACATGAGCAACTGGAACCAAATCACAGTCCAAACGTTCTAGTGTTCCTCCAAATCTGAGACCGGTCCTCGGCTGGAAAAGGGTGGCGTGTTGTCTCTGGGTTGGGAAAGAGGTCCTACCCCAACTGGAGGAGTTCCAGTATCTCGGGGTCTTGTTTGGGAGTGAGGGAAGGATGGAGCGAATGATCTACAGGTTGATCAGTGCAGCGTCTGCAGCGATGTGGACTCTGCATCGGTCTGTCCAGGTGAAGAAAGAGCTGAGCTCAAACCAGAAGCTCTGGGTTTAAAGTGAATCTAAATTTGTGTGGTAACCACCATTTTTAAAAATAACACCCAATGGATCAAGTTGATGAGAGGCTGAATTATCTCTTTGTTTTCTTCCACAAGCTAATTAAGACACTGAACCATACTGGATGCCATTGTTGTTTTAAAACAAAAAAATAGGTACCAGAACTGAAGCGAACCATTAAAAGAACTCCGACCTGGTGAGTTTACGGGTTGATACCACCCCTGCTGCCACCTTCAGGTTAGGAGGAGAAACTGCAACACAATGCCAAAACGACGTGTTCCCCCTACAATTGAGCGTGAGAGCAAACTCACCAGCGGCAGCTACGCCATAACCAACCGCACGCAGACACTGCACGAGCATTAATCCGCCTTTACTGGTAGATCTCCGTTCAAACCATCACCAATGGTCATGAGCTGTGGGAAGTGACCAAAAGAACCAGATCATGAATACCGAATTTAGTTTCCCTCCTCAGGGTGTCTGAATTCTCCCTTAGCGATAGGGTGAGAAGCTTGGTGATCCAGGAGGGGCTCAGAGTTTCAGGTAAGGTTATGTTGCCGTGGAAATGCAACAAGATTACAGTTTACAAACCATATCCGCACCCTAACGGTCCCAATCCGCTGGTAGAAACAAATTTGGGGGATAGAGAGAAAATCTGTACTTTAGCAGGGCTTTAAAGGTCCCATATTAAGCAAATTTACTTTCTAAAGGTTTTCTAACAGTCATGTGTGTCCTCTGTTTACGAAAATTCTGACACTTCTCTCACTTGGTTCCTCCACTTTTTAGTGAATGTGTGCTCAAACGGTTGAATCTGAGAACTTTCCCTTTGTGACCTCACGAAGGGAAATACTCACTCCTCCCAGTAGTGGATACTGCCAATAATATGGGACCTTTAATACATCATGTATAAATGTGCATAAAAAAGAAACAGAAACAGCAATCAGGAAGCAGCTTCAGCTGACAGACACAAATATGTTAACCACAGATTTTATCCAACAATCATTCTGCCCTGAATCGCCAGCTGCAACAACAATCACATCTCATCCAGTCCCGTTCAACACGTATAGAAGAGCAGGATCAGCCAGACGTAAAATTCAAACTATAACTGATGATGGTGTGAAAGGCGTTTTACACGTTTTCCCTGGGACATCAAGAGACTTGCAGTGTCTAGTAGGAACAGATTTCTGTCACTTAAAGTCAACTTCCCTCTTAACTTCTCACACGGTTCCAATCACACATGAGACAAGGAGCCAAGACTCTGTGTTTTTCATCTTTTTCTCCTTCATTTATCATCTCATGTCCTTCAGGATGATCTGCCTGATCTCAGTCTTATCTTCTGAGCAGCTTAACTGGACCAAACCAGTTTAATGTAACTTCTTTAGTCTAATTCATATTGATGTAATGTTTATTTCCACAGAGCTCTGCTTTCTAACATCACTCCTTTGTTCAGGGACCCACAGTGCTGCCCCATCCTCCTGCAGGTCTAGGAGATGATGAAGAGGATACATACGAGGAGGCGGAGCCTTACATAGCTGCACACACCACTACAACCAACACAGGTAAAGACAGAAAACAGAAAAATCACCCAGAAATGGCATAAAAACACAGCAAATCACAAACTCTTTCCCTCCCTCAGAGAACGTTGACTCAGACAGCAGTCACTACGAGTCATACGGTGAGGAGGAGGAGGATGATTACGAAGGGGAGGAGCATGTGAAGGACAGAGCTCACTACATCCAGTGGAGCGCCTCGCAGCCCTGCCTGAGACCCACCCCTGAATCCCGGCTCTGTGGGTACCTGTGGAGGAGGAAGTGGCTCGGACAGTGGAGCAAACACCTCTTCATCATCAGGAACGACGTGCTGCTGGTGAGGAAGATGACAAACAAAACAGTTGTTGTTCCTCTAATGTCCACAAGATGCTGTTGTCAGCAGGAGTTTCTGCCTCCTGACCAATCAGCAGCCTCCAACCAGCTGATTGGTTGTGGGGTGTTTACAGTGTAATAAAAACACAGTAAAACTACCAGCCTGTAGTTCAGTAAATATTTATAAATCCAGTATCTGAATCAGACCCAGTTCGTCTAATTCTAAGAGACTTAAAATGAATATTTTATTCTTCATCCCAGTCTGAACCGTTGTCATTTCTTTCAGTGCTCTTCAGGAACAGTTCTCCAGGATCCTTGAAGGACTTTCCAAAGCTCTTCTTTTTGTTCCATTCTCTTTCCAGATGATCCCACACTGCTTTAATAATGCAAAGGTCTGGGTTCTGGGGAGGATCCGTCCCTCCATCAGACCCACTGAGGTCCTGGTTCTGGGGAGGATCCGTCCCTCCATCAGACCTGCTGAGGTCCTGGTTCTGGGGAGGATCCATTCCTCCATCAGACCTGCTGAGGTCCTGGTTCTGGGGAGGATCCGTCCCTCCATCAGACCTGCTGAGGTCCTGGTTCTGGGGAGGATCCATTCCTCCATCAGACCTGCTGAGGTCCTGGTTCTGGGGAGGATCCGTCCCTCCATCAGACCCACTGAGGTCCTGGTTCTGGGGAGGATCCGTTCCTCCATCTGACTTGTTTCGATCGATCTGCAGTCCGGTTCTTGTGTCAAGTGACATACCTCAGCCTTTCTCCTGGTTTTCCTTCCTTATGGCTTCTTTTTTCTGCCTGAAGGATTCAGAGATCAGTTCTTCTGGAAATGGCCCGGTACCAGGACTGGACTGAAAATGGTGGGAAATTTAGAAAATGTCCAAAGACAAACTTTGAAAGACCTTCAGAAAGATGGAGAACTATTGATGAAGACCACTTTAGAGATTACAACAAAGTCTGAGATAAAGAAATGAGGACTGGATTTGAGGTTTAAACAGATCTCTACTTAGTTGTTGGTGGTCTTATAAGAGGGTTCTCTTTTGGGACTTCACTCCCACTTGAATCAAAGATTTAATCCAGGTTTAACAGGATCTTGCAGGTTCTGTAAACTCATGTTACTGAGACTGGTTACTGGGGAGTGGCAACGTAGTGGTTACAGAGGTGGGCTTGGGTCTGGAGAACCTGGGTTCGGCTGGCAACTAAGGTAAAAAACCCTGTGGGTCCCTGAGCAAGGCCCTTACTGCTCCCCAGGCACCAGAATCTGGGAGCCCACTGCTCCTAGCAACTAGCAGGGGTTAATGCAGAGAAAGAATTTGCCCACTGTGGGACTAATAAAGGAGGATTAATTTACTGGAGTTGTGTTTGAGGTGTAATGTTGTGTTTGTGTGTCAGTGTTATAAGTGTGCTCGGGACCTGCTACCACAGCTGGAGTTGAACCTGCGCGGCTGTAAGCTTGTCTACAAGTCAAAGACCAATGCCAGGATCCAACACCAGCTCAAACTGATGCTGCTGGGCTCCGACTCACTGGTGCTGGGCTACAGCAGCTTCCAGCAGGCCGACGAATGGAGAAGGGTCAGCAGCCAACACCTCACACACATTTTATTTGCTGTGCTGCTTTATACTTCCACTGCATCAACCAGATCCTTTCATTCATGTTAAACATCAGTAAGTGTAATCTCTGTGTGTGCAGGTGATCGAGGAGATCAGCGTTGGAGGTGAGGTGAAGACTCGCAGCTTTTCCTCTTTAAACAAGTCAGAGCAGCTGCTGTCCTGCAGGGTAAGACACACAATCGGGTTTGTCTCTTAACATGTGAGGATCATCTGCAGTCCAGACCTTCACAGGGGAGAAACATCCTCAGAAACAGTAGAACAAACTCTCACAAGCTTCAGTTTGTTTAAATACACTTCTCCTCAAAGTCTTAATGAACATTCCTCCAACATTCAACACATTTGTGAATAAATGTGCAAACAAGACGCAACTCTTTTGTTTCTCTGTTTCCAGTCCAGTACAGTCCAGACTGACTCTGATGAGGAGAAACCTTCAGTTCACCACAGCCTCAACAAGGACAAAGGTACCACCACAACCACAGTCTGAAACAGGGATGCGCTTGATAAAGTTCTGTCTTTGCTGAAAACAGCCCCACATACACGCCTTATATGTGATGCATGGAACAAAATAAAAAGGAAAATGATAGAAAATTTATATATATCATTAAAAAGATGTTTTTATTTGTAACTAGAGCACTATCTGGGATAAGTAACACCATGAAAGGACCATAGAAGATGACATGTGCATTCTTCTTTATACCCAAAAACCACCAAAAGGCCAGAACTCTGGGTTCATTGATGGACTCAGACCAGATATATATATATATATATGTATACATACTCCCTATAACCCATGTATGCTGACTGTTTTGTGTAATTTTTATATCAATGTCTGTTATCTCTTTTAATTCTTAAGTAATTTATATTTTTATTGTCTTTTTATTTATTTTTCTTTTTGTGTACGGTGACCTTGGGTGTTTGAAAGGCGCCAAGAAATAAAATGCATTATTATTATTATTATATATATATATATTTATCATAGGGTAAAAGATCTGTCCAGCTTCCATCTTTAGTCGGCTTGATTATTGTAACAGTGTTTTACAGGTTCTACGTAAAACATCAGTCAGACACCTGCAGCTTATTCAGAACTCTGCTGCTCCAGTCCTCACTAAAGCTGGGTGCACACATACAGATTATCGGGCTGTTTCTGTCACGATTTTGCCCCTTCCTGACCAAGGAAAGCAAACGTCCGACCGTCTTATAAGATTTTCCTATAATAAAAATAATGGATTAGATTTATAAAGCGCTTTTCAAGGCACCCAAAGTGCTTTTACATTATGTCCATTATTCATCCATTCCTCACTCATACCTGGTGATCTTAAGCTACTTGTGTAGCCACAGCTGCCCTGGGGCAGACTGACAGAAACGAACATTCATCCACATTCTTGCACCAGCGATGCCAACACTGGAGGCAAGGAGGGTAGTGTCTTGCCCAAGGACACAATGACAGATGACTGGGGGGAGTGGGAATCAAACCGCCAACTTTCCGGTCATTGGAAGACCCACTCTACCGCCTAAACCACTGCCATCTATAAAATGATCCTGTGGTCTGAGGTGTGTTATGAGCTAATTGGTCTCGACAATCGGCTCTGAGACAGGTTGTGGCCGACAATGGGAAGTATTAAGCATGTTCAGTATTTACAACCAAATATCTTCACGCGTGTGAGGAAAGCCGACGACTCCTGAGTCGGGACTCTGTGCATGGTGACGTGGAATAGAACGTAACCAATAAGATAGCGAGCTGACTGGAGAGCAAGGAAGGATATAAAGTCTGTGTTCACGCCGTCTCCAGTCTGTTATTTTTTTCAGTTCTGGATTTTTCTGTTAACAATAGTCCCAAGACCTCCATCATGTATGTCCTCTGTCATACTAGGTGCTGTGTTTTCTAGTTGTTGCCATGGTTCTTCTTCTTAGTTTTTTGTTAGGTCACGTTTGTTCAAGCTCAAGATTTCTGGCTTGGAGGACTAGATTGTAGATCAGCAGCGGGACAGCATCGTGTTGTTCTGTGCACACTACATACAGTATGATCAGCACTGTTAAATGCCTGTTTTTTTTTTATCTTCACATGTGAGGTCTCAAACAGTTAAAAAAATCTCATCAGAATAAAAAAATCTTTATGTGTGTACAATGCCTAACACTCAGAAAGTGGACCACATCAGTCCAGCTCTGAGGTCTTTACACTGGCTATCGGTCAATCAGAGGATAGACAGTTCTGCTGCTGGTCTATAAAGTTCTGAATGGTTTAGGACCAAAATACATCAGTAAAGCTAAAAGCGCAAAACAAACTGTAACAAAGTGTGGGTTTTATGTCACATTGCTTCAGATGTCGGACAGATGGACTCACATCTGACTCTAGAAAACCTTGGTATCCAGAGGAGTTTATGGTCCACTCAGTGACTGCAAGGTGTCCAAATCATTATCCTTCCACCACCGTGCTGACAGCTGCTATGAGGTGTTTGTGACCAAGCATGTCCACCTCGGTCTGGTCTGTCCAGAGGTCACTGTTCCAGCAGTCTTGTGGTTTGTTCAGATACAGCTTTGCCATGTGCTGTCATGTTATTTCTTTTTCTCCTGCAACCCTTCCAAACAAGCCATACTGGTTCAGTCTTCTTTTTAACTTGACTTTCATGAACATTTAACATGCTAACTGAGACCTGGAAAGTCTGAGATATAGCTATTGGTCTGCTGGCAGACGAGCAGCTGTATAGAATGTGACTAACTATGGACTCCAGATAGTTTGGTAATGACCTTATAACTCTTCCCACACTGATGGACAACAACTTTGTTGATGTCTTTTATCTGACATTATGTATACTTCATTTTAATTTTTTATAAATATCATTATTATTATAACCATTAACTGTTCTTAAAAATCACACAACCAGATCATCTGACTGCTGTTCAGGAATTAAAAAGGTCTGTAAGCAGTGTGATTGTCCAATCAGTGACGTGAGCTGTTGTATCCAACAGGTTTCCTGAACGTGCTGATGAACTGTCAGTGGCAAAGCTTACTGTGTCAGGTAGAGGGAGGACTCCTCAACATGTTTGGAGAAGAAGGGGATAAGGAAGAGGAGGTGAAAAGAGAGCGTTCACCTCAGTACACTGTCCAGCTCAGAGGCTGTGAGGTCAAAGCTGGACCAGACACAGAACACTCCCAAAGGATCTCACTGAGCATGCTCGGTGACCAGGTGGCTGTGCTGGAGGTGAGCTTCTATTCTATTCTATTCTTAGCTTACGAGTAAGCTTAGCTTAGCTTACGAGTAAGGAAGGCAGAATTCCTTCATTTATGTTTGTTTTCTTGAAGTCTGTCCTGTTCCACCTTTGTTTCTTCAGGTCAGCTCTTCAGAGGAAAAACTGCGGTGGTTTAATCTGCTGCAGGATGGAGCTGCCAATCACAGTCACCATGACAACAAGTCACAGGAGCACACAAGTGGTGCTCTCAGGTAGACTCTTCATAAATCTAGTTTAAAACTTCACCAGGATGTCTCCTCGTGAGATCGGTTGTCTTATAGCCGATCTCCATGTTACCTTGCCTCTTCAGAGGCTTTGAGACATTAGTCAACAAGAAACTTACCTTATACCTGAAATCCTGCAGTAGTTTGACCCCCATACTGTCTGGCTTCAGAATTGGCCACAGATGTATCTCTGAAACACTGAAAGTGATATCATATGTGCCATTGACAATAATGAATATTGTACAGCCATTTGTTTACTTGGCAAAAGTCTTTAACAAAAACCACTTAGCAGGGACACAAAAATCTGCGTCTTTGGATGAATGTTTGTTATACTCTGTGCGAGTTGGGGGTTACCAATTTGATCCTCTGCCCTTATCCATGGTGTTCCTCAGGGGTCTATTTTAGGTCCACTCTTTCTTAAAATTTACATAAACAATGTTCACATCACTGCTGGCAGCTCTCACATCTACTTATATGCTGATCACACCATTCTTTACATATCTAATCCAAACCTGAATGCTGCCAAGACTTCTTTGCAACGTGGTCTCCAACAGTCTCAAATGCACCTCTAAGCTACACTTTCTATTAAATACAAATAAAACCAAATGCACAACTGTCGACTGTAAATTACCTCAGATCCCCTGTCATCTTAACTTGTTGGATGGTACAGCATTACAACTTGTTAGCATCTAGAGGTATTTAGGTATTTTAGCTTGATAGATCACTTTCCTTTGATATTCTTATCAACACATTATTCTCAGGTCAAGTCAAGAATCAGGTTCCAGTATCTCAACATATAATCCTTTACACATTCTGCAGAGCACACTCAGGTTAAAATTACAATCCTCCTCGTCATAGATTATGGTGATTAAAAACTGCCTCCAAAAACCTTCTCAGAAATGGATGTTATTTATCATACTGAAATCTGGTTTCTTACTGGTGCTCCTTTCAACACTCATTGTACTGTACTCACACATTAATTGGCCATTACTCCATTCTTGCAGTTGTTGCATTGGGACCAATGTATTTACAAACTCATCACTGGTACACTAATGCTCTATGCTCACTAATCAACATTTCTGGCAATGACTGAAAGCTCTGCTGTAGTAATTTTACTTCAGGTTGTTATCGTTCATCATAATCATCTCTTGTTGTTTATCTGTTATTTTTCAGTGGGCTTCAGACTCGCAGGTTTCCCACCTCCAACACCTACATGGACGACCCCTTCAGTCTGAGTGGAGTCAGCCGAGACCAGCCCGTTTACTCCAATACTTCCATCCTGGAGCACATAGTACGACCCAAACTGTGAGGTGTTCAGAGTAAAGGCAGAGCAGAATGTTTAAGTTAAAGGACACATTTCTGAGACCACTCAGCACCAGCACGGCATCCCAGCAGGCACTCTGGAAGTTTCTGAAGGAGGGATTAGCATAAATAGCTGCTCTGGGGCTGGTTCCAGAAAGCAGGTTATGTTGAAACTCTGAGTATATTAACCTGGAATTGAGGGAAACTGGGTTTTCTGTTACAAAAAGCAAGGCATGTCTTACCGTAGAGGCTGTTACAATGGTAACTCGTTCTGTGAAGTGAACCTTTTTGCTGGCAGGTTCACCATTAATGTTTTATGTAAAGCACTTTGAATAGTCTTGTACATGAAATGCGCTTTACAGATAAATTAGCCTTGCTTAAAGAAATTGTTATGGCATAGTAATTCCAGAGATTTAGAAGCTCAATTAATATACAATGATTTAGGGAGAAGGTTTCATTCAGAAGGTTTGTTCAGAATTGTACAGAACAATTGTATTGTTATTTCCTTATCATTTCATCCAACAGCGCCAGCCACAGATTCTCCGGCTGTACATACAGTCCCTTGCAAAAGTATTCACCCCCTTGGCCTTTGACCGAATTTGTTACATTGCAACCTCTAATTTGAATATTTTTTACAAATCAGAATTTTATTTGATGATCTGCACAAAATAGTCCAAGTTTTGAAGTGAAATGAGAAATATAAATACAAAAAAGACATTTCAAAAATAAAAAA
>JBAFTA010000013.1:32613988-32625707 GCA_036919975.1 Melanotaenia parkinsoni | reverse complement strand
AACTGATAATAACTGGTAATATAACTGATAATAACTGATAATAAAAATTATAATAACTGATTATAACTGATAATAACTGATAATAAAACTGAGAATAAAACTGATAATAACTGGTAATATAACTGATAATAACTGGTAATATAACTGATAATAACTGATAATAAAAATTATAATAACTGATTATAACTGATAATAACTGATAATAAAACTGAGAATAAAACTGATAATAACTGGTAATATAACTGATAATAACTGGTAATATAACTGATAATAACTGATAATAAAAATTATAATAACTGATTATAACTGATAATAACTGAATAACCTGAAGCTTGATATGAACTGTGATGCTTTGCTAGAATCTCCAGCAACATCTCTTTTGTTTGAGGAAACTTGTAAATTCCAGATAGATTGGAGCCTGATGAAAATGTTTTATAGTGCTTATATTGAATCTGTCATTTCCTTTTCAGTCATTTGTTGCTATGGAAACCTTGCCATCTAGGAAAAGGGCTCCTTAGGGAAAACTGTGCGCAGCCGGGATGAAATTCAGCTGCCTGGATGACGTGTTTAACATCAGGGTGATGAAGGAAGTGAAGACAGAACTTATCCTCTGAACCATGAATACAAGCTACTTCCTTCTGGTCTTCGATTGTCTGCTCCTCCTGCTACTAAAACAGATCCAGGTTTTCCTTCGTGCCTCTCCATCCGGACTCTGAATACCAGGGAGGTGAAGAGGTAGCTGCTCTGTGCTGCAGATACTTTCACCTCTTTTTATTGGTTGATTATTTTTAATTATGTACCTTGTTTTAAATGATTGAATTGAGCTCTTGTTTTAATTAGCTGCTCATAATTTATATATATATATTTTTTTTTTATGTCGTGTTTAAAATGTGACTGATGACTGTACATGTCTGCTCCAAACCAAACTGCCCTCTCGAGGGACAAATGAATAAAGTGATGATGATGAGTTTTAACAGCTGCTGCAGACCCAGAAGTCTCTCTGAATTTTATGGAGGTCTGTGGAGGACAGTGAGGAGTGGAGGGTCATGTGAGCAGCGAGCTCTGCTGGGTTCTGGTCCATCTTCAAGGATTTCACTGTGAGAGAGGACCATGGAGATGGGAGCACATCCACCATCACAACCAGGTTTCCATAGAAACAAGCTGCAGCCGTGGGGTCATCTGGTGGGAATAATCAGTAAAGGTGAGCATCATCTGCGTAGTCATGATGCAGGAAGTTGTGTGGAGGTTGACCAGAAACAGGATGAAGGTCGACGTCCTGGACGACGAAAATACCTGCTGCTGCCAGCTTGTCTTCAATCTTTCTCTTTGTTTGTCAGACGTGATTCAGTCTGGACTGCCTTCCTCCCCAATACTGATCCCTGCTGGTGTCTGGTGTCACTCTGAATAATTGATGTGGCTGACTGGGAGCGGTGGTCACTTTCAGCAGGTCTCTGATGTGCTGCTGAGACCTCCGTCCAGACAGACACATGTGAAGGTTGCTGATAAAACAATGAAGCATTACAAGCATGTTTAAACGTATAAACCCTCAAATATTCTGTTATCGTGGCAAACAAAAAGAATAAAACCAATATAATCTGACAGAAACTTTGATTAATGATAAATCAAATACCAGAGGAACATGTTTTGTGAGCTGAACTGAGCTTCCCTTATTTTGTTTCCTTGTCAGCGTTATAACCGTTATCTGAATATTTTTTACTGTTTCAATAGATCAGTTGTTTTTGTTTAGATTTTACCTTCAGTTGAATATTTCATTTGCATGTACTGCAGATGATTAAACAGAAATTTTATAAGTAGCCACAGTGAAATACTGAGAGGTGAAGCTTGGAATTGAACCAGCAGCCTTCTTTTACTCTATACTTTAAACTCCTCTTTGATCACAGCCAGAGTTTATCTCTTCCATTTATCACTTATATTCAGGTATTATTTCAGCTTGTTACATTTCATTAAATTAAAAAGGACATTATTGAATTTATTAAACTTTTTATTCCTTGAAGCTAACGGTTCCAGCTCTTCTTTAACCTCTGAAGCATAGACCCCTCCCTCATAAAAGCAGTATATGACATTCTGCATTCTAGCAGATGTTAGCAGACACCAGGAAGCACCAATGCTAACATGTAGCATAGCAACATGACGTAGGGCTGGGCGATAAGATGAATTTTGAACTTGGCGGAAATTGCTGCCCTCCTCCAGCCAAGCAACAAGCGACGTGCATGTGAAATGTTGCGCACAATCACGTAGACGTGCACACGGGGGGTTGTGACGCAACATGAGAGAACAGAAAAATGTTCAGTTTTGTGAGTCGCAACTAAACAATTCAGCAGCTCGCAGAGACAAAAAACGATAAACGTTGTGAACAAACAACTTTTTTTCTCGCCAAAGACCGGCGCTCAATTAACACAGTGAACAACCTGGGATTGAAGAACCTCATCAACACTTTGGACAAACGGTATCACTGCCTTCACTATTTTAGTGGAGTGTCTCTGCCTGCCCTGTATGATGAGTGTGGTGAAGGTGTTGTGAAGGATGTGGCTACAGTCCAATGTTTTGCCACCACAACAGACCTGTCAAGCTGCACCATAGAGCCGTATATGACACAGATTTTAACGTGAAAACAAAATGTCTCCAGTCTCATTTTCTTCAGATCACACCGGGCAGAACATGGCTGCTGATCTGCTGCTGAAACGGCAAAGAAACTAATTTGTGTTACGACAGACCACGTTTCAAATGATTCCACCTCTAAAACCTCGGCTAATGTGTTCTCCTATGACTCCTATGGTTTTATAGTGAAGGATTCACTCTTCTCCTCCCTGAGCAGCCACCTTACCGTGGTGGAGAAGTTTGCATGTCCTGAAGATCCTAGGAGTTGTTGTCGTGGGCTTTATGCCTGTGGTAGGGTCACCCAAGGCAAACAGGTCTCTTGGGGAGGGACCAGACCAAGCGCGGCTCAATAGACCCCTATGATGAGTCAAATCTGTGGATCCAGGTTTCCCTGGCCCGGACATGGGTGACCGGGGCCCCCCTCTGGAGCCAGGCCTGGAGGTGGGGCACGGCGACAAGCGCCCAGTGTCCGGGCCTCTGCCCATGGGGCTCGGTTGGCCCCCATGGGAGGGGGTGAAACCATTTAACCATTTTAATGTCTTGATTTTAGTGAATAAATGTCTGTTTTTAGAAATATTGTCTCTTCTCAGAGCACTGTCGTTGAAAGGAGCAGCACTGTTAAACTCTTCCGTGGAGTTAAGGAGAGGAAAAGTCCTGGTCCTGATGGCATTAAAAACTGTGCTGTTGGCAGGTATATTTAGTTTTATTTTTTCAACATCCTGTCCCTTCACTCTGGAAAGATTCTTTCATTGTTCCAGTACCTAAATCTGCATCTCCGAAAACTCCTAACAACTTCAGACCTATTCAACCAACGTCCCTGGTCATGAAGTCGTTTGAAAAAATTGTCAAGCATTCACTTCTAACCCGTGTCCAGGAAAATCTAGACCCGCTACAGTTCATTTACAGGTCATGCAGAGGGGTTGAAGATGCAGTAGGCACCCAGCTGAATTAGTTTTAACCCAGCTTGAAGGAGCCAGGTCCTTTGCACATCTTTTATTTGTTGACTTCACATCTGCTTTTACCTGCATACATTTTAGCAGAAAGATTAAGGGACTCCCACAACATGGATTCTGGTCTTGTAGCCTGGCTGGTTGACTTTTTAACAGAGTGACCACAACGGGTGAGAGTAAATGGTGTTCTGTCAGACACCTCATCTCTTCCACTGGTCCCCACAGGGCTGCGTCCTCTCACTTTTTAAAGTGAGAGGCTGTAGCTCAGGAGGAAGAGCAGTCGTCTTTCGACCGGAAGGTAGGCGGATCGATTCCAGGCTTCCACTGACTACATGCTGAAGTGTCCTTGGGCAAGACACTTAACCCCAAGTTGCTTCCCGATGTGCCTATCGGGGTGTGAATGTGTGTGTGAATGGGTGAATGTGATAAGTAGTGTAAAGCGCTTTGAGTGGTCAATCTGACTGGAAAAGCGCTATATAAGTACAAGTCCATTTACCATTTGTTTTATATACAAACGAGTGCTGCGGCCAACATGTAGGTTGGAATATTGTTAAATTCGTGGATGACATAGTTATTGTATCCTTGCTGAGCAGCGACAACCCTGATCACGGACCTGTAGTGAAGGAATTCACTGTAGGTAATCTTTTTTAAATATTACGATCAGTAAAACAAAATAAAAGTGCATAGACTTAGAAGAATCCTCCGAACATCTCTTCCTGTTAGCATTGAAAACCAAGCAGTAGAGGTGGTAAACACATAAATATAGGAGCACACACCTAGATGACAGGCTGTCCTTTGACCTTCATGTCGACGCTGTGTGCAAGAAACTCACCAGCATATTTATCGTAAGCTTCGTAGTTTTAGGCTATGTCCACATGGCACCGAAGCCGGTTCAGGTGTGAAAATGGCATGAAAATGGTGGCAAAAAGTAGAAAGGCTTCAACATCCCCACTACAACGCTGTAGTACATACTACAGGCTGTGGGAGGTGCTAAATAGTAACACTTTAATGTCAGAACAACGTATGCACAGATAGAGGTTGACTGCGTGTTGCAGGAAGTTCAAATAAGAAGCAGAGAAGAGAAGATAGCTGAGGATTCACTGCAAAGTAAAAGAGAAACATTTCTTTGGACTAATAAAGAAGTCAAGTTGAGCATAAAAAATTTGAGGAAGGGTGGATTGGGAGTCAGCCACAAGAATGTGTTATTCTTGTTTTATTGAATCCCTTTTAAATTTTTATTTTATATGTTGGTACGGCTCCCTTTCTCTAAAAAACAAGAACAGATTTCAGGGAATTGTAAGACCGTGTGGGAAAATTGCAGGGATCTGCCTGCATGACCTCTCAGCCCTGCACCACACCAGAGTCCTGAACAAGGACTCATGAGGCAAGGCAAGGGATCATGAGACCTTGCGGATCAAAGTCACCCCTTGGCTCATGAGTTCCAAATTACAAACTACCCTCAAGGGATAATAAAGATTCCTTGATCTTGATCCTCGGCTGCAGAAGCTAGTTCTAGGGACGTGGAACATCACCTCTCTGCCAGGGAAGGAGCCTGAGCTGGTGTGCGAGGTTGAGCGGTTTGGGCTCTGGAACCACTGTCCTTGAGAGGGACTGGACCCTCTTCCATTCTGGAGATGCTCCTGGTGAGAGGCACTGAGCAGTTGTGGGCATGCTCATTGCTGCTTGACTGGGTGTCTGTACGTTGGGGTGTACCCTGGTGGAGGAGAGGGTAGCCTTCCTCTGCCTTCAGGTGGGGGGACAGGTCCTGACTAGTTTTTGTGCTTTTGCACCAAACAGCAGTTCAGAGTACCTACCTTTTTTGGAGTCCTTGGAAGGGGTGTTGTAGAGCACTTCTTCTGGGGACTCCCTCGTTCTACTGGGGGACTTCAATGCTCACATAGGCAATGAAAGTGAGACCTGGAGGGGCGTGATTGGGAGAAACGACCCTTCTGATTTGAATTTGAGTGATGTTTTGTTGTTGGACTTTGTGTTCATCATGGATTGTCCATAATGAACACCACATTCAAGCATGTGCACTTTGCGCCTGGACACTTTAGGCCGCAATTCGATGATCGATTTTGTAGTCGTATCAGACTTGTGGCTGCATGTCTTGTTCACTTGGGTGAAGATAGGGGCAGAACTGTCAACTGATCACCACCTGGTGGTGAGTTGGCTCAGATGGTGGGGGAGGATGCGATTCAGATGTGGCAGACCCAAGCACGTTTTGAGCGTTTGCTGGGAACATCTGGCAGAGTTCCCTGTCAGAAAGAGTTTCTGACTTTCATTTCTGGCAGGCAAAACGGAACGCAGCTTCTGTGGTCACTAAGGCAAAAACTCGGGCATGGAAGGAGTTTGGAGAGGCCATGGAGAATGACTTCTGGACAGCTTCGAGAAGATTCTGATCTGGCAGCTCAGGAGGGGGAAGCAGTGATCCAGTGCGGATGGAGGGCTGCTGACATCGATTCAGCATGTTTGGTGGAGAAAATACTTTAAAGACACCCTGAATCCCACCGACACATCTTCCGACAAGGAAACAGAGTCAGGTTTGACTCTCCCAAGGCTACCCTTTGTTACTGATTCTGTTCATAACTTTTATGGATAGAATTTCTAGGTGCAGCCGAGGTGTTGAGGGGATCCGGTTTGGTGGCATCAGGATTGGATCTCTGCTATTTTCAGATGATGTGGTTCTGTTGGCTTCATCGGGCCATGATCTTCAGTTCTCACTGGACCGATTCGCAGCCGAGTGTGAAGCAGCTGGGATGAGAATCAGCACCTCCAAATCTGAGACCATGGTCCTCACCCGGAAAAGGGTGGAGTGCTTTCTCCGGGTCAGGAATGAGGTCCAGCCCCAAGTGGAGGAGTTCAAGAATCTCAAGATCTTGAGGGGAAGATGAAGCGGGAGATCAACAGGCAGAGTGGTGCAGCTTCTGCAGTGATGTGCACTCTGCAACGGTCTGTTGTGGCAAAGAAAGAGCTAAGCCAAAAGACAAAGCTCTTGATTTACCAATTGAATGTTCCTACTCTCACCGGTGGTCACGAGCTATGAGTAGAGACCGAAAGAATGAGATCACAAATACAAGCGGCCAAAATAAGTTTTTCCGCAGGGTTGCCACACTCTCCCTTAGAGATAGGGTGAGAAGCTCAGTGACTTGGGAGGGGCTCAGAGTAGAGTCACTGCTCCTCCACATCGAGAGCAGCCAGATGAGGTGGCTTGGGCATCTGGTCAGAATGCCTCCTGGACTCCTTGGTGAGGTGTTCCGGGTATGGGTTCCACCGTGAGAAGGCTCTGGGGAAGACCCAGGACACGCTAGAATGACTACATATTTCTGCTAGCCTGGGAATGCTTCGGGATTCCCCCAGACGACCTGGTGAATGTGGCCGGAGAGAAGGAAGTCTGGGTTTCCCTGTTAGGCCCTGCTTAGGCAGCTGCTCCCATGACCCAATCCCAAATGGGCGGTAGAAAATGGATGAATGGATTCACTCTTCTTATCATAGACTATCTTGGGCTTGACTTCTTTCTGGATCCTCTTGGTGTTTCTTAGGTGAATGTGGGGGCTATTCCTGGATCCTCGTGACTCTTACCATTGATAGAGGTGTCCATCAGCATCATCGGCTGATGGTTTCTTGAGATATTTATCTGTGTAACATCTATTAAAACACTTAGAAACCTGCTCACATTACTCATTCCTAGGACTACTTTACTGATTCCAAGGACCGCTTTACTCATTTCTAGGATTACTATATTTGTTCCAAGGATTACTTTACTAGTTCCTAGGATTACTTTACTCTTTCCTAGGATTACTTTACTCATTCCTAAGACTACTTTACTTATTCCTAGAATAGCTTTACTTGTTCCTAGGATTACCTGTTTCTAGGACTACTTTACTCATTCCTAGGACTGCATGCTCCTAGGATTACTTTACTCAGTCCTTTTCTAGTAATGAATGACTGCTTTACTCATTCCTTGTACTACTTTACTTATTCCAAGGACCACTTTATTCATTACTAGGATTACTTTACTCACGCCTCGGACTACTCTTTCCTAGGATTACTTTACTAATTCCTAGGACTATTTTACTCATTCCAAGGATTACTTTACTAATGCCAAGGACTACTTTACTAATTCCCAGGAGTACTTTACTCATTCCTAGGACGACTTTACTTGTTCCTAGGATTACTTTACTCATGCCAAGAACTACTTTACTAATTCCTAGGAGTACTTTACTCGTTCCTAGGGTTTCTTCACTTATACCTGGAATTACTTTACTCATTTCTAGGAACATTAAGGTTAAGGTCATTCATTCGGCAGCATTGCCTTGTCAGTCTGTTTGCAACATAAGTCAAAACATTATGGTTTCAATTGCATTTTTGAGAAATCTCACAAATGGAATAAGGAACAAATCAGATTTATCAGATTTTGGGAGTGATCTTCTTAGGCACCGACTTTATTAAGGAATTTTTTTAAAGAATTCTTTACTATGGAGAGATAGGGATAATTTTACCACTAGAGCTTCTAACTAAAAAACAATGCTCATATTCACTGGCAAAAAAAAAAGCCTTGGTAAAGGTCTGCCCTCTCTGAGATTTCCTAGTTTCCTGCTATCCTCTGGTTTCCACTGAAAGTAATGCGGTTTTCATTTGGGAATAGATAAATTTATATGTTCTACTGTGCTCCAGGTGAATTTACTCTGACAGTAGTTATCTCACATGTCTCAGCTTTCTTTAGAGACCAAGATTATACATACAGCCTTGGTAGCTGCGAAAAAGACTTACCATATTTATTCTGAGTGTGTCATGTCAGACAGGAGACAGAAAAATAGGCCTTGTCAATAAGAGGTTGCAGTGAAAACGGTTTTTCGCAAAACATTTATGTTTTGATTTAAATCATTTTCTGTGAACTGCATCAGTTATTTTATGCATCTGTCTTCTGGTTTATAAAGCTGGGAACCATTTCTATGAAGAAACTATCAGAGCAGAACAATGTGAGTTTACTACTTTAAAAGTATTTAATGTATTTAATAAAATTATTAAACTTCATTTCACAAAGGCCAGTTTAAATGAAAATCATCATCATGTGTCAACTCCTCAATCCGGTTCACAAGATTCAGCTTCAGGTTTCGTGTAATCCTGCTGACAGACAGATAACAGCCAATAATCTGCCAGAACAGAGAACAGAGAAAAAACGCGTCTCTAGAGGCTGATCAATTACAGTCTGATGGCTCCTGCTCATCGATGGGCTGATCGATACGGCAGATGGAGGGATGATACCACTCTGAACAGACAGGACAGCATCTCTGCTGGGATAAATGAGCGATAATACATTAATTACTACTGTAGAAAAGGATTAATATTTTTCTTTTAAAGACATGCACAGTGATGTATTAATCTATTTAATGTTGTGATTTATTGGTCAGTGGGTGGCAGTGTACAGGACGAGTCAGTGAAGTGGTTTATGTGCTGTGTTGTAAGCACAGATGTGATGTTGGCAGCAGACAGGTGAGTTAACACCTGTCATGGATTTTTGAACACACTTGGAGCCGTCCTCTTCTTTTCCAAGTCTTTGACCTGGCTCTGCATCTATTTTTGGATTCAGGTTTTATTTTCAGGAACTTGACTGTTGCTTAGCAACAATGTTGGCAGGTGACAAACCGATTTAAGGAGGAAATTTGCTCAAAAACAGCATGAAACAGACGCTCCTCTGTCCTGTTTTTGTGACAGACAGCAGCTCTGCCTTTCTTCTTAAATCAGGCTGTAATTATTGTAATCCTCCAGGTAACCATGACAACAGCCTTTCATCATAAGTACATATTGAAATATTCCTGTTTCCTGAGTGGGAGTTTGTTTGATGGCTGCTGAAACCTTGTTCAGTCCACTGGGACCGTAGATAACTCAGAGGAATGCTGGGAGATATCTGAGGGTTGCTAGGTTACGATACCCCTATCATCCAGTCCGCTGGCAGAAATGTGGGTGAGACCATGACAGAGAATCCAGCCTCTAGAGAAGACCTCCCATCATTGGACCACCCAGACACCGACATACTGCAGGGGTTCCAGCTGCAGGTAAACCCCACCCAGCCGCCACGCCAGGGAGTATAAATCAAAGCAACACTCCCACCCCACAGTTCAGCTGGAACAATGGGGGGGGGGGCTTTCTGCTGAACTGATTTAATGTCGTCATTAAGAGTTCGTCTTTCAGTCACAACATACAGCTGAAAAACAAAGTTCCACAAAGTGCAGCTGAACGAGGAGAGAAATTTCACTGAATGAAGACGTGTAGGACAGAACAGAAATGTGGTGGATGGACAGCGGAAATGACTCGGCTGGTTAGCGAGAACAGGGAGAGGGGGGTGGCCTCTCTGTGTGCAGTTTGCATGTTCTCCCCATGTATGCGTGGGTTCTCTCCTGGTTCTCTCCGGCTTCTCCCACCGTCCAAAGACATTCATGTTGGGTTAACTGGTCACTCTAAATTCACCCTAGGAGTGTGTGAAACGCTGTTTGTCTCATTCTGTGTTGGCCCTGAGATGGACTGGTGACCTGTCCAGGTGTACCTGCCTCTCACCTGATACATGCTTGGATAGGCTCCAGCTTCCCCGCGACCCGCAATGGACTATGCTGCAGATATTGAATGAGCGATTTATTTCGGCCCTTCCCCCCAAAAAACTGTGGCTAGTGGAAATTCTGATTGGCCATTAACTTTAGGAAACTAACAATATTGGCTGGTGATCAAAGAAAGTTCTGAAGCTGTGCTTATAACCAGCAGAGGCTGCAAAATCTCCAAACATAATATGGCCACATGGGAGGAGGAAGGTCTCTGTGATGATAATGGATCTGCGTCATATTTGAAGCTTTGCACAGGTTTGGAGCTTTATTAGTGTCCCGTCTCTGCAGGTTTGAAAGCTGCTTGTTTGCTCATTTCCTCCCATTTTCAGAACACTTTATGTTTAAATTTGACAGAATCTGGTTTTATTTTAATGTGGTGGCAGATAAAACGTGAACAACCTCGCTCACTCGCCCTGTGGTCATCCTCCTCTTCCTCTGTTCGTGCTAGGATGAAGAGTCGTAAATTATCCTGCTAGTGTCCCTGAGGCGGTCTTTAGTGCCGGTCACTGATTTTAGACAAACGGTCTTAGGTCCTGAGAACATGCAGACCTTACATTCAGACTACATCTACACAGACTTTTTGTTCACCAGTGGTGCGTTCATGGACTATCTGAAAAGTCAAAGGCAGCAGCTGTGTTCTGTGTATTTTATGTCTCGTTATTGTTTTAATTTTCTGGCCTCAATCAGGTTCCTGCAGAAGCTGACAGACAACCTCATTGACTGTGGATCCTAAAACTCCAGTCCTCAGATCTTTACGCTGGATTCATGCCTGGCTAACTGCTGTTAGTTTACGAAGACCTGAATGGTTTAGGACCAAAATACAATCAGGATCTTCTGGTTGGTTATGAAGCAACCAGATCCCTCATCAGGGTCAGGTCTACTTTCTGTTCCCAGAGTCCAAACTAAACATGGAGAGGCAACATTCAGCTTTAATGCTCCTCACATGTGGAACAAACTCCAAGAAAACTGCAGGTCTGATGAAACTCTCTCTCTCTCTCTCTCTCTCTCTCTCTCTCTCTCTCTCTCCCTGTCTCTCTATAAATATATATATGTGTGTGTGTATCTGAACTAAGTATATTCTAATCTTATTCTAAAGTGATGCTTTCTTTTAAATGAATGATGGCTAGAAAGATCTCTAAAACCTCCTATTTACAGAACGATGGAAACCCTTTTAAAGCGCTGACAGACTGACAAACTCTCAACACGCACAGACAATGTAACGGGCCCTGGTTGGTGTGGTCATGTGACCTTTGGCAGGTTGAAGCAATGGATGGAAACAATGCTTCCGGCTCATAAGACTGATGCAGAGTCAAGCACTAGAATGCGATGTTTGGTTACAAGGCTGAAGGGCTTCTTCCTACGAGTTAGTCCAACTTTGGGGGACATTTCAATAAATTTTTCCAATAGCAAACTTGGATTTCAATTAGCACAGATCAGAGGACGTGGATCTGGGCTAAGGACTGGATCCGATGACGTGGATCTGGCCTGAGGACTGGATCAGAGGACGTGGATCTGGGCTAAGGAATGGATCCGAGGACTTGGATCTGGCCT
>JBAFTA010000013.1:32423088-32439748 GCA_036919975.1 Melanotaenia parkinsoni | reverse complement strand
GTTCACCCCCTCCTGACCGACACCGTTCACCTCCTCCTGACCGACACTGTTCACCCCCTCCTGACCGACACCGTTCACCCCCTCCTGGTCGACACCGTTCACCCCCTCCTGACCGACACCGTTCACCTCCTCCTGACCGACACTGTTCACCCCCTCCTGACCGACACCGTTCATCCTCAGTCTACGTTAAAAATAGAGTCTCTGCTGCAGACGTGCAGGCAAGCTCTCCACATGGACCTTCCATCAGGCGGCCATCATCCGCTCCCTCCCCAGCCTGTAAACGGACTGGAGTGGGTCAAGAGACATATTAACTTCGGATTTAAGCAAAAACAACACACACTTTTCCAAACAATTCATCAAGATTGAAGTCTCTATGGGTAATGTTTCTGCTAGCTACAGGAACTATGATGGATTTTTTTCCCAAAGGGTAGGAACAATATGCAAATCTAAAACAAAAATAAGAGGCATTAATAACTTCACATCTTTAGATGATAACTTTGGGCATAACTCCATTTCGTTGACATCAATACACTTAGACAGAAATTTCCATTTATTTAAAGTTTTTATCCTTTAATAAGTTTTAAATCATCTTCCTGTAGCCTCATATGCCCAGCTGTTACCAACCTGTGATCAGACGACGGTGTAAAATTCTCTTAAACGTCTTTGATAAGGTGTGTGGCAGATTGGGAGATTAAGACAACAAAGATTTTAAGTTTTGAATTTTTGTAAGACCGGATAAAATCCATTAAATCTGGATTTTAAAAAATCGTCAGGCGTCAACCAGAGAAAGATCTGAACGTAAGGAAAAAAACAGTCAAATTATTTACCAGAGGACACAACTCAACTTTAGGAAAATCTATCGATAATCGATACTTAACTGAAGGTAAAGCTTGACCAACACGTACACGTCATGCTTTACAGCCATGATGTGGTTGGGAGGGAGCGATGTGTCAAAACTCACCCAAAACGACTTCGTTTTAATATTATCAGCACTTTGTAGAAGATTAAAACATCATTTTAAATATCGTTTAGTGGGACCAGTGTTCCCAGCGTGGCACGGAATTAAACTGGTTTATTTAATAATTGTTTGACTTGGTTTGACTGGACCGCTGACACGAAAAACGGGCAGCTTGTGGGCTGGCTTGAGGCCGTAAGCCATTTTAAATTCACGCCGGGTTTTTAGTGACCCGCCATACCGATAAATTCCCATTAATAGCGGCTGCTGACTAAACTAGACGAGTAGGATTCCTCGTCTCGCTTAAATTAAAGATAACTGACCAAAAGTTAGCCCGAGCCAATGATTAGCACAGTTAGCATCAACTTAGCTGAACTTACCTCTCTTTATCAGCGGGGTTCTGGGTTAAATGAGCCATAGCTGAGGTCGATTCTGCACAGAATACAGATAACAGTTTGATTTAAGTCGCTAAAACACACACTGAATGTTGGGATCTTTACATTATTCTATTATTGCAGGCTGTTAAATATGCACCCATATGTCTATGTACGCCTTCTTCTTTGACTTTAACCTGGAGAGGAATACTAACCGCCAGGCCTACACCGCCGCCTAGCGGACAGAAAGATGAAGTATGGGATGATATTAAATTTAATATGGTTTCTAAATCCCAAATGGATTTTTTAAAAAGGAAATAATAATCATAATTACTTTGCAATCAACATCTTGTTTCAGAGGGTGGTGTGTATGTGGTAGGAATAGAACAGAGTAAAGTACTGCAATCTTCAATTCTCCCATAAGAGGGCAGACTTGTGTCACTGTCCAGAAACAGAAATACAACCAAAAGAAAAGAAAAGTATATACAAAAATACAGAAATAATATACAAAATACACTAGATAAATATTTTTTTAAATTATTTGCATTTACACTAAATGTGCACATCAATATATAATAATAAATAATAATAAATGGACATATGGATATATAAAGAAAACAGCAGTAAGATAAATTAAATGAAAAATACAAAGAAAGCTGCAGTCTGATCCCTAACCAGACTCCAGACTGCAATGCCAGACTCTTTATGTTCCGTAAGAGGCAGTTTTTATTTATTTAATCAGCCTGTCATCTGCACACGCAGTCAAAAAAAGTTATTGATCCCAAAGTGAAACTGGGTTAGCTGGGTTAACGAATTATTAAATAATAATAATTCCAGTGGCATGGCTTTGAAACAATAGGCAAACGGGATGGGGTAGCTTGGGTTCGTGCTCCAGGATGCTGCTGATGGCCCGGGTCTCTGGACTGCCCTAGTCGGCCTCTAGCCTCAGAGACGTGGTCACATCTGCAGGATCACATTCATCTCTGATCCTTCCTCCTTCGTCATCCTCTGCATGCTGACAGTCACTGAGGTGTCCAGTGGGTTCATACACCAAGAGATGCTTTGGTTCAGGTGTGTGTGTTTCTGGTACTTTGGTTGTTGTTGTCTTGGTTATTTTTTAGGAACTCCTGATGATTGTCTGCTTAGTTTACCTGTAAAAGCTGTAGAAAATTCTCTGCTGTGTTTCTGTACAGGTGTAGCAGCTGCTTGTCTGCTGTTAGGTTGGAATGAAGCTCGTTGCTTCTACTTTATCCTCGTTTCCTCTTCCTTTTTACTTCTCTTCACAATTTTCATTTTTTCTGTCCCCTCTGGTCAGGTACAGCAAGATTACATAAATTCTATAATTCAAAATAAATAAATAAATAAATAAGATAAAAATAAATAAACAAATAAATCAGATTATCAGGAGGAGCCTTTTTACCCATAAAGCGCCCCTTGGCAAAGCAAATGCATTCGGAACAACACAACAACCAGACCATCATTCTGCTGCCACCGTGCTGGACAGGACAAATAAAAAAAAAGAAAAAAAAGAAAAGAAAGAAAGAAAAAAAAAAGTTTTTAAATGCCTTGTTAAAAGAACCAGAAAGGAACTTGTTATGGATCCAGAAAACGGCTGTTGATTCAACTCAGAGAAGTATGAGCCCCAATAAACAAACAAAACGCCGTAGTTTTGTAGGTGCAAGAAAAATGTAAACCTGTGATTATTTGTTGGTTTGATACACGTCTCAGAAGGGAACCTCCATGCCATGAATACTGCTGTTCTCTTTTACCACCGGCCTTCGCTGATAAGACCAAAGATTCCAGACTGTGGCTGAAATGAACCCTGACTGTGTAAACAAAGAAAACAAAGTAATAAATAAACATCAAAAAGCATAAATAACAAAACATAAAAATCATTGTAGCATAAAAATCGCATCATTAAAATGAAATAAAAACATTTTACATTGAAAAACAACCTGGATGACTTTTTCTTCTTTGGCATGAAGCAGCCAGCAGGTGATGTAACGACGTACGTTCTGCCGACAGCTCGAAGTTATTCACACTTTGCTCCACTGTGGTTGTTTTAAAGTGCTTTATAAATAAAGTTAGAGTATATTTTTGCTAAAGATCAAACTGATTTGAGTAACGATGATGTTTTTGGTGCAGGGGGCTCCAACCTGCGGCTCTAGAGCCGTAAGCGTCTCTCTGGACCTTCCACAGTGGCTCTTAATGCACGGCTAAAAATGCTAAAGAACTCACTCATGTTTTAAAATATAGATGATAACAATGCTGGTTTTGACTCATCAGACTCAAAGAAAGTTTTTAATGGAATAATTGCTGTATATTCCCACAACTTAACACCACTAAAAGTACCAGTAATATTTATGTTATTGCTCTTTTTTAAACGTTGGAAACTATGGTCTGTTTTTAAACATAATTTTCCACACAGAAGAAAGTCAGTCTAAACTCCTTTTAGCAAAGGTTTTATGTTTTCCTTTCTTTTTTGTTCATACCAAAAAAAGAAATAAAAATGTGGTTCTTCAAAAATGACCTCATATTTCCAATAATAGATATTTATCAGAAATGTAAGTTGTCTTTTTTCCAAAGGTCTCGTCACGTTTACGTCTTAAACGACTTTTATTTAGATGGGCTGAGGGAAAAAGGGCCCTTTTAACTGTAAAGTTTGCAGATCCCTGCTCTAGTGGCTTGGTGAACCTCAGGCTAAACTATGTTTCTGTGATTGTTTAAAAGGGGAAGAAAACACTTTACTGCTTCAAGATGCAAAGACAAATAAAATGTCTGACGCACAAATCCTGTGTTGTGTTGTATTAACTAGGATTTTGGTTTATGTCTGCACGTTTAAAAAGGTGTCAAATATTGGGTGTCTGTAGGACAAAACCTCCAAAGTTTTCCATTTTGGAGAGGTTTTGACTAAAGAATCATCACCATATTGCAGACATCTTATTTTTCTCTTTAGTTTTGAACACTATGATGTTTTCCTCCAGGATATGCTGCTAATTAGTCAAGTCCTCCCTTTTCCTCTGTGCGTCACTGGCTGCAATGCAAACCTAAACAATCCTTCCAAAGATCTTTTTACATCTGTACCTAACAGTGGCATTTTAATGAGGCAAACAGTAAAACACTCTCGTTATCAAATATTGTTGGGAATGATTTATTGAGCAGAAAATAAGATACATGATTGGGGGAAAAATCTTCAAAGGCTTATGGCTCCCCAGCAGCGAAAATGCTTTTAATGTAAATCAATATATGTGTCGACACAAAAGAAAAGAAAAAAACAAACAAACAAACAAACAAACAAAAAAACAAACAAACAAAACAATATAAAAAAAAACTCATTGTAATTCCGAATATGTCCACTCGGTGTCGTTTGCGCGCAGAGTTACGCGTTACTGAGATACCCGGATGTTATTGAAGCTAGCTCTCTTAGCAAATCGGCTAGCCGCTGCGACGCCGCTGCCTTCTGCCGCATCGGGGACTTTCGACCATTTTGATCACCCCGGCGCAAATAAATTGCTTTTTCATCGGCAATTTAATATAAGTAATTTAACATGATAGAAATTAATTAAACGGATCGCTAATTTTACATATTTTCGCTGATTTTACAACCGATTTGGCGGGACTATATCGGGTTAACAATACGACGAGCTAAAGGCTAAAGCAGTTATCGGTGAGACACAGGCCAGTTTGTTTTTAGGTAGCTAACACAGTTAGCTCGGAGAGCTACCGCTGCTGTCATGGAGGACAAATCTTTTACTAAAGAATTAGACCAATGGATCGAACAGCTGAACGAGTGCAAGCAGCTAACAGAAAACCAAGTCAGGACACTCTGTGAGAAGGTAAGCTGTGTTTTCTCTCTCTCCATCGACCTCGCTTTCTGTGCGGCCTGGCTTGCTTGAGCGGATCCGGCTAATTTCTGGATTGAGGAGAAGACAGGGTAGTTTTTGTCGCCCCATTTTCGATCATCATCGCCGGGCCGTTTGTCATAACCAGCGTAGTGAAATATAATGTTTAAGATCAGCATCCTGTTTTTAATCGAGCACTGAAACCAGTTTCGGTTGTGATAATTATAAGAGGTCGATGTCTTATTGCGGACAGGCCAGAAATTCGCACCGTCCATTGCCAGCATATAGACGGAGCCCATTTTACCACCCATCCATCCATTTCTAAGTTAGATTGAATCTTTCCATCAGAGCCAACATTTACCTTGGTTATATTTCGGCATATCATAAATTTGTTTCAGTGTAGAGGGTTAAAGCTGGTTAATGCGCGTACGTGCGGTGATTTGCACCGCGCCCTATTTATTGATCAACGGTTTTATTACATAAACGTGTCGAGCTGCCAGTTTCACCATGTTTAACACATAAAATCTGATCAGAAACAAGCGTTTACAGTAAATCCTGCGGGTTTACCCATGTGTTAAACAGGTATAAACTGCTCAGAATAAAATCGCTGTTATATTTTGTGGAAAACCGAGGGCTACAGGATTTTTATCTTAATGCTAACAGGAATATTTATAACGGGAATGAATGAAAGATACAGATAAGAAGCATCTTCTAGGGGGGTGAGTTTATTAAAGAGTTAGGCAGCAGGATGAGCGGACTCTGTTAGCTGTTTATTTAATGGAATATTTCCATCACATGCAACACACATTCAAACTGTCCAATGGTGTCTTTTATAATTTTAGTTCTGAATTATTTGGGTCAGGCTCAACTGCTTTTAGATCTGGTTTGAGGCAACTTTGACTGGAAATAATCAAAGTAGCTGAGAGATCATCTTTGTCCTGTAATGACATTTTCATGTGTCCTGTAAGCGAGACATCTTCATTTGAGAGTGAAGGTACACGAGGTCCGGTCGCTCTCCTGTGTTTTTCACCACTGTTGGATGATTAGGTGGGAAATGGAGATTAGATGATAGAGAAATTAACCTGCTTGGACAAAATACAAAGTGAGCAATCCAGAAATCCTGGAAAAATAACAGAATCACCACAATGGAAAATGATATGTCCCAAGACAAGCTGGATGGGCGAACATCCAGACTTTGTAAAGATCTCCCAGTAATATTGGTTATTAAAAGAGTAAAAAAAAAATCTCTAAGATCTAGGAGAGGAAAAAATTGAGTCTTGAGCATTTAAATTCTTTAAAGGATGACGTCCTTCATAATCTCCATTGATCAGGCACCTTGTTTCATGTTGAACTCTGCAGGATGGGTTCTTGTCATGTTTCTTTGGAAATCTGAACCCGGACTAGGATCTGAAGAAAAGTCTGAACCTGTGTGCTCTGTGGATCATCATCCTGGTCCTAATTTAAATTCAGTGAAACTTCAACTCCTGTTTGTGTCCATTTGCTTTTCATCTCTTCTTAGACTTTTCTGTCTTCAGTCATGTTGCTTTGACATTTTGACGTCCTGCATGTTTTCATTTTCCAACCTTCCCATTTTATCTGTTCCTGCTCCAGATGTCAGACACAGCTGACTGAGAACAACCAGCATCTTACTCCACTCTACGCTTACTTTCTGTCATCTGTATCTTCGTAAACAGCAGATTAATTTCCATTTTTAGACTTGTGGTATGTGTTAAAGTGTCATCTGTTTTTGTTGGTTTGTGTGGTGATTCCAGGGTCAGCGGCTGTTATCACTGTTTGTTTACAAGCGTGGCGACAGGTTTACACATTCAGGGGACAGACCTGCTCGTACAGTTACAACATTATAATTAGTATTCTTTTGGAGGATTATTTGGCACTAGCCTTCTTTTAAGAATGGCTTGGCCGGGTACATGGGACCGCCAGCCTGTGGCTTTCTTTGTTGGTGAATTGTTAGTGATACTACGAAAATGCATTGTTCAGTTTTACGTAGACGAGAGGGAAATGTAAGATGACACCATTTCTGAATGTTTTGTTGTTTTTTTAAACATTGGTTGTGTGTTTCTGCTTCCTTATTTGACAGAATGAGCAGAAAGGTTGAAATGTTTATCTGGCCTCGGTTAGTGAAAATATCTCCAGCAAAGCCATTAAACGTGAGGAAGACAGGAGTGATGGCGGTGAGGTCTGAGATGGTGACTGGAAATGATTAAATCAATAAGTTTATTACCAAACACTCTTAGAAATGACCAAAAAACAACATTGAATGCTTCAGCATTTCTAGGTGAGTTATTGGCCTGACTCCAGAGGTTTGCCATTTTCCAGTGCTGGTTTAAAACCAGAATCTCTTTCTGTTTCAGCCACCAAAGCCCAGACCCCAGCCCCCTATGTCCCAGTGTTACTGCTCAGAACAAAGAGCTGCTTACATCAGGGGCTGGACGAGCTCTTGTTTAGCTTTTCTGAAATTTAGTCAACAAGTTTAATAAAAGTTAGCTGTGGTTGACGTGAACACACTGGACTACAAGCAAACCTGGACGTACTGTTGGGTCTTCTTGAACTACTGGATCATTTAAGTCATTTTAGAACTGAAATGAATAATTTCTACTGTTCGGGTTGTTAAGCATACATCTGAGGGATTTTCTCGTTTTCAGGAGTAAGTACTTTGTTTTTGCATGTTGTGTTCTGAGACGTCTACGGTAACAGACGTGTGATGAAGACGGAGTGTAGCCATGATTTACTGTCTGTAAAGATTTATTCAGCCGTCTTCTGTTCACTTCAGCTTGTTGATCAAAGAAAATGTGTTATTGTGATCTGTGTTTTAGTAAGACTGTTTGTGTCCTCCTCAGGCCAAGGAGATTCTGACCAAGGAGTCCAACGTTCAGGAGGTGAGTCGTCCCACAAGATTTTCTCATCATATCAGAAAATTAAACTGGTGAATCACATGACTGGTCTCAGAAAAGGAACTGAAATAAGTAACATGAAGGGACCAGTTGTGTTTTCTAAAGGCTGCTGTATTAATGCTTTTCTGTTCTCTGTGGTAGAAAATATCCAGGGACCTATAAAACTTTATTTCAACACCAGACAGGTGTTTTTTTTTATAGTTTCCTGAATGACTGCAGTTCTACTGAGTGCAGTTTTGTTAATGTCTTTGTATCTGAATTACATGTAAAATTTGAACCAGAAGATCATCTGCGTTTCTTTGGTGTATTGAAACCAGGGATGGGGCCATATTGCCAAAAACCGATAGCCAGCCATTTGTTGGTGTATCGCTGGTAAATCTTCAGTCTTTGTCTAGGACCAATAAGTTGCTCTGGAACAGCAGCCTGTCAGCTGTAAAAAGGAAGACAGAGAATAATATAGTATAGGACCCTATGAGATGCTCTCTGATCACCACGAACATTCATCCACACTGTTGTTGGTTAAAGTAGAGAAACCTGGGCTTGACCAGCAGGTTTCAGATTGTAAACCGAATAAACAAAAAGTTATTGGTGGAAATCTGAGACATTAAATTTTACAGTTGTAACTCTGTTCTTTAAAAAAATTTGTTTCTTTTGGGATCAAATGATATGTTTGCATATTTTCTCTTTACATTATAAACATATTTATTGTCTGTTTCATGAGTTTGAATACCAGGAACAAAACCAGAAATAAATAAGAATACATTGTGTTTTTCCTCTTTCTTCCCATGTCCTTTTAAAAAGAAAGTGTCTGGCTTCCTCTAACAAGTCTTTTTCAGATGTGCACATGGGGAAAATAGGAAATGTAACTCTGAGCACGACGTCCACTGAAGGGCGTTACAACCTGAATGTGGAAGACGAAATCAGGAACATTTCCATGAGTACAGATGAAAACAAACTCAGTGTGACTTCCTCCTCCAGGTGCGATGCCCGGTGACGGTGTGCGGTGACGTTCACGGTCAGTTCCATGACCTCATGGAGCTCTTTAAGATCGGAGGGAAGTCTCCAGACACCAACTATCTGTTCATGGGAGACTACGTCGACAGAGGCTACTACTCCGTGGAGACAGTCACGCTGCTTGTCACGTTAAAGGTAAACACACATCCGTCTATTTCTGACACTTTAGTCCGTTTCAGGAGGTTTGTGCTTCTAAAAATGACCTCCAGTTCCTTATAACTCCATTTAACAGCAGTGAGCACAGAGTAGATCCTGTGGTGTGCAGAAAGCCGTCATGTGACTTGTGTGATCCGGACTTGAAGACGTGGCTTTACTCTGCTGATGTAAGACTAATGTAAAGTTGTGTTGCGTCACCGGGGTGAGGCCGTGATGCGTCAGCTGAGGAAAAACCTGTCGGCCAGAAAAACAGCAGCACGGATCAGGTTTAGTACAGAATGAAGCTGTTTCATCTGCTGTTTAACAACACCAAGGTTCATCCCCTCCGTGCTCTGAACTGTTGACTGTTTCCACCTCCACACACACACACACATACACACACACACACGCACAATTGTTTAAATTATGCAAATTAGGTGTTATGCAGCCAAACAAGTGTCATTTTTCATACGGGAGTAAATTAAACCAGGTTGAAATTTCTTGTTTAAGTTTGTTCACACATTAGATGTTATTACAGAGGAGATTAACCTCTATCACTTCACAGCTCAGAAAAGACTCGACAACCAGAAAAGCCTTCGTTTTCTACTGAATGAGATTTAAAAGCCCTTCTGTAGAGAGTTAGAAAACACCGAAAGGAACACCAGTGGGCAGTTCGTGGAGTGGAAGTACTGCTGGTGGAGATTTTCCCAGGGGATGAGGAAAAAATGACCTTTCAAAGTTTTGGATTGTAAAATTTAACACTTGTAGAAAACACACGAGATTCATGGAAATAAAGCAGAGCGTGGATGACATGAAAGCTGGCGAGGAGAGTTTTCTGTCTCGTTGTGTGTCTGGCTGGCTTTAGGTGAAGTGAAGGGATTTTTCCCACTTTCTCATCTCGCTGTTTGTCGTCCGGTTTTTTTCTTTAACAGATGAATGTTGCTGACATCATTGTAGACGCGGTTCTTTGGCATTTTGACCTTATAAATCCCACCTATAGCCAAACAGGAATTTGGATGAGCAATATGAACCAAGGACATTATTTGACTTTGAGATCAGCCACTGAGAGATGCGCCTAGCATAAATCTTTTTATTTTATCTCACGTTTAGTAGCTAGTACAGTCCGGTGCAGACAACCACTGCGACGCTGCGCTACATGTACAACAATAAACTTCAGGTGATTTTAAAGCGAGTTGGAGATGGACTGAGTAGAACACTAACTAATTAGCAAGGAAACCTCTTCTAGGTTATTCAGGTGTAGATCTGATGATGGTAGATTTTTTATTTTGGAAGCTGCGCCCTAACGCAGAGATGGCTGTGTGGCTTGTGCTGTGTTCAGGTTCGTTTCCCAGAGCGAATCACCATCCTGCGAGGCAACCACGAGTCGCGGCAGATCACGCAGGTCTACGGCTTCTACGATGAATGCCTGCGGAAATATGGCAATGCCAACGTCTGGAAGTACTTCACAGACCTGTTTGACTACCTGCCGCTCACTGCGCTGGTCGACGGACAGGTACGTGGTGCATTCAGGGACCTGTCTCCTACTTTCTGTTGGGATGTTGGCCTATGCTGAATGTAGCTGTAACAGTATGGGATCAACAGTTAAAAACCTCATCATGACTGCGTGTTTTCTTTTTATTTATTTATTTATTTAGGCTACACAAACCTAGTTTTTATACGATGTGACTGGAGAACTTAAATCTGAGTCTGTTTGCAGATCTTCTGTCTCCACGGAGGTTTGTCTCCCTCCATAGACACTCTGGATCACATACGAGCTCTGGACCGCCTGCAAGAAGTCCCACATGAGGTACATGTTGATCAGTTTGTCAGGTTTTCATACGGGTAGTAAAAATCTTCAACTGTTACTGAGCAGCTCTTATCGAAGGTGTAAATGTTAAAAAATGACTTAATGATGCAGAACGGAATGAATTTTTAGTCTAAGGTCACTCTGCATTCACTGTTTGTGTTTATTTGTTCTAAATAATCCATGTGAATGACTAAATATCACGACAAATGATATGACGCTGTATAATATTCTGACTTTGATTGAACAAACTACCAGTGGTGAAAACATCAGCCTTCCAGATTGTTCTGCACAAGAAACATTTCCAAACATTAAACCGGTTGTAAAGGACTGAACATGTCCATCTATAAATTAATAATCAAATCCACAGAAGAAGTGAAACCCAGATGTTTGATGACCTGATATCCTGCATGCAGAATCATCTGGAACTCAGTGAAGTTGAACTCAGGTCAGACAGGAAAGCAGTGAGCAGTAACTCTTCCTCTTCATCAGGGTCCCATGTGCGACCTGCTGTGGTCCGACCCCGACGACCGCGGTGGTTGGGGCATCTCTCCCCGCGGTGCTGGTTACACCTTCGGACAGGACATCTCCGAAACCTTCAACCACGCCAACGGCCTCACCCTGGTGTCTCGCGCCCATCAGCTGGTCATGGAGGTAACGAAGTCAGACACTCTTCATCACAAATGTCACACAGTTTGAATCTGACCGGAGTCTTCATCAGGCACAGGTGGCCGGGTCAGATCAGGACCGTTTATCACACCTGTAACAACTAACTGTAACAGAACGTGTCTCTGGTGATGTCTAAATATCCCCGTTTCCATGGCAACACAACTTTTTACACAGTGATCAAAGAGGGCTGCCATTATAAGAGGATAGAAACCAGTCAGTTAACCTGGCAGCGGTTGGTTGTGCTGGATCCTACAGCCATCGGCCATGTGACCCAGCAGCCATCTGCTCGGTGATGAAGCGGTTCTCATCCTGATGGGGCTGTTTGTGTTTGTCTCCAGGGCTACAACTGGGGCCATGACAAGAACGTGGTGACCATCTTTAGTGCTCCAAACTACTGCTACCGCTGTGGAAACCAGGCAGCCATCATGGAACTGGACGACACTCTGAAATACTCTTTGTAAGTAGAAAGAAGATGGCTGTGAAATAATTTGAGTTAAAGACCAGCTGAGGGCTAAAAAGCTTCCAACTTCAGCCCGTGTCTTTACCGCAGAGGTGTCACCATTATAGATTTTCTCAGTACAAAGCATGATCCCAGTTATTCTGTTAATTTTCCAGCTCTGTAAATGTATAAAATTGCACCTCTTGTATCTCTTTATTTTTCTCTTAACGTAACTGAGTGCTCATGACGCAAACGTGACTAAAAAAGCTTCTACAAGCGAAGAGAAAGCAGATGAAATAGTTGAGAGGAAAGACTGACTCTGTGGTATGGACGTGGTTTGGCTCAGTTTTGTCAACGTAGTGACTTTGTCGTTATATTTAGCGAGTTTAACTTCCCTCTAGCATCTTTTTTTAAGTGACTAGCGACAGATTTAGTGACTTTTGGAGACTGACGTAAATGAACGTAGTTTATTCTTATTGAGGAGTGGTAGCCCTGCAGACCCCTCCTGTCCAAAAGCTCTCAGAAGAGGCTTGGTCTTCACGCAGCAGCTGCATCAGAGCAGGAGATGATCAGCGCGGTTTGAGGCTGAAAATGAAACGTACAAAGCTGCTGCTGGAGGATCCTGCGCTGGCTGGCCGTCAGATATTAATGTCTATTAATGAAGAGTGTGGACAAAAATATTTAAAAAGTTTAAAGTGTGACAGGTTCCAGACTCCTGATTAAAAAACAAATTACATTTAATAAAAACTATAAACAAAGAAAATATTGACACCATTCAGTGACTTCTAGGACTTTTAGGACAGCAAACAGCTACTTTTCTTATTGAGGAGTTGGCAACAGTGCATCTGAAGCATTTCCAGCCTTACTAAATACAAATACAAGGTGAACATTAATTTATTGCTAAAATGTTATACTGGAGGTGTTTCATAGACTAATTTAGAGTTTGTGGCATTTTTTTCTGAGACGTTTATATTGTTTACATCTATCTGAATTATATCATATCGACCGAAGTTAAGAAATATATGATACAAGTTTTGGCCATATCGTCCAGCCCTTTGCCAACATAACAAAATAATATAGAAGCAAAGTAAATTCCAGCTAAATCTCCTCTGCTGTGTAATGAATAAATAAATCCTACATATTAACTCTGGATTTCTCTCACAACTCTCAGACCGGACCTCTTCCTGGACCTGGGAGGCGTCTTTCTGGAACATTTCTTTAGAAACCCAGGAAAACACCCAGCTAGAGCTGGGTATCGTTAGTTTCCCGAATCGACTTGATTTGATTCACGGCAGCCTGTTTCGATTCGATTTCGATTCATTTACAGCTAGTTATGTAACAGCACATATTTTGCTTGAATATTAAAGACATTCTCAGATAACTTTTTTTTTTTATAAAACTGAGTGCATTTACTCGACAATCAAAATCAGTTACCTGGGAGTAATCAGATTACTGTAATAATTACATCTACATTCATTTCTGAATCGTCATAACAATACAGCGTTTGTCCGGATTCAGAACCAGAAATGTGGTGATGGGAGAAAAAAAAAAAAATTAGTGAAACTTTAAATGTCCTGATGAAACGCTCCAAATATTCTTAAAGTTCAGATTTCAGACGCGTGTTGATGATAATAAAACCTACAAAGAATACTGAATCCATTTAAAGCCGTAATACGACGCAGCAATTCCTTCAGTGAGTAGATTCAGCTGGTTCAGCTGTGTGCGTTTCCATGACAACCGTGATGCTATCAGCAGGAGAAATCCTCCGTCTGCTCCTCCCTGGAGCAACATGCTTCCATCTCCACCTGCCTGAGAAAATTGTGCACTCTGAGCGTGCGCAACGACCTCATGCCGAGTCGGTGATGATTGAATAGCGAAGCATCCGTTAACAGTTCTTTTCTTTTTTCTTTTTTTTTTTTTACCAGTGAATGAACTCATCAACAATGAAAATTAAATTTAAAATTTTACTGTTGGGTAAAACCATCCCTCCAGGAATTTAAAATGATGAGTGTTCAGGTACGGGTTTAGTTAAACTGCCTGACTGAGGCTGCGTCTCATACAGAGGCTACAGCAGCTCCTCAAAGCAGCCGGTCCAGATTCTGCTTCTGGTCTGCAGCCTGTTGGCGTGCGACACCAGTTTCTCTCTGAGCTGCTTTCCAGTCTAATCGAGCTCCCCAGAAGCTGCAGCTTCAGCAGCACTCTGCTGCTACTACATTAAAATTCCCTCTAGGATACATCAAACTATTTTTTGTTTCATTTCAACAGTGCTAGAATATAGTAAAATTTATTTTTAGGTGAATTTAATTTGCATTTTTAAAGAAAAAAACACTAAAATCAGCTTCTTTTGCAACATTTCACCAAAACTGCAGCAAAATCAGGCATTTTAGGAAAGAAGCATGAACTCCTGAACGACCGAACCAGTTAGGAACGTTTAAAGCTGCTGGTCATCCTGTGGGAGGTGAAACATACTGGATGAACTTCACAGGCTGGCGTAATGACACGTTGCAGCAAAGAAATCCAACAAAATTATTTAGTTTGGGGGGAATAACTCTGCCGCCGCTGTACTTTCCCCACTTTTTTTTTTTAAACCTTCTTTAATCCCGATTCGGCTCTGCATTTGACCTCTAGATGTTCTCTGCCATGTTTCACAGGCCACCACTCCCTTCTTGTACATGGTCCTGTATGGAAAACCCTGAGATTGAGAGATCTTTACGTAGTTTCACCGTTAATTCATCGTAATCAGAACATCCATCCAATCAGAACACAAAATGTTTGTTTTTCAGCATCTTGATGATGTTGATATTCGTAGTGTGACATCATCATCCTGCCGACGGGAAGTCGTCACTAACAAACTTCTTCTTCCTCTCCAGCCTGCAGTTTGACCCTGCCCCTCGCCGTGGCGAGCCTCACGTGACCAGACGCACCCCCGACTACTTCCTGTGAATGTCAGCGCCTTCCCCGTCAGCCATCCATGAAGCTCCACCCACCCCCTCCCCCACCTCATTTTGGATGGAAAGATATTAATACTGATGATGATGATACTGTACCAGGGAGAAGAGAGTCAAACGATTGGCTGATGAGTTCAATATTTTAACAAAAAGAGCAACTTAAAGAGCGGCCCCCTCTACAGTCGTGTTGTCGATATGCTGTCATTAATGCTGTGCTCCTGGGGAAAACAACACGTAAACTATGATCTGTTTTCTTTTTCTTTTTGTTTCTTACATGTTTGAAAACAAGATAATAAAACTACCGACGTGGACCAAATGTGCCATATTCTGATCCTTTTACAGGTTTTCTGTTTTTCTTTTCTTCTTTTTTAGACTTCACTATAACCCTTCCTGACATTACCACACACACATCTCATGGCATATGTGCTTTTTTCTGTTGCAAAATCATAAAAATAAAAAGTATAGAAAAAAAGAAGTTTGCTTTAAGTAGTACAGCTGTCAGTTTTAGCTGTCCAGGCTGCAGCCGGTGGTCATCTCAGCAAGTATATTACTGTAATTTGAATTCAGACAACAGACGTATGAAATAAAATGTCTCATTAAACTACTGGGATCAGTCTGTCTTTCTTCAGCTGTAGACTACACGTTAATGTTTTCTTATAAATTCTCATATCCATATGATTAGAAGCTAATGGTTACAACCTCCTTATGCAGTGGCAGATGGTCTGATTTTAATGTTGAAATGTTTAATGGTTCCTTAAAAGTAGAAATAAAGGAATAAAATATAAATGCTTCATCCTAGTGAATCCAGCCTTATCACAGATGCTTCAATCCATACTGGTGATGACCAGAACTATATTTTGGAAGTAAATACAAATCCAAACTATACACTTGAGAAAATATTAAAGCATCCAATTTTATATTAATGCTACAATCAGCCCAAACTACCTAATACTGCTACCTTGACTAGCAGCATGCCACCATTTAAAAAAGAAACACCTTTTAAGGAAAACATTGGTTAAAAGCTGGTTTTGAAGAAGAGTGATCATACTTTTCTTTCTGTGACCACAGACATATATACTGTATGAATATGTGTGATATATAGGCCTAACTATATATGTCTATGGCTATGACATCCTTTAACACGCTAGGTGGCAGTAAAGTCATTAAGTTGAATATAAACAATAGAAGAAGAAACATGCTCACCAGTTAGCTTCTTGTTAAGCTAACGCTACATGGATGTGACAACAGTTTGGCTAACCTACAGGTTGGACATTTCTTTATATTCTTCCCCCTAACATATGTATTTAAAACAAGTTAACTTCGGCTTCTTGTTTAACTCTTGTATGTTTTCTGGTTAATGTAAACACAGTTTATCAGACAGTTTTCTAGCTAGCTTATTTGCTTCATTTTGCTAATGGCTAAAAACAACAGCTCCTATCGCTCTGTAACCTAAACAGCTTTTAACACTAGAAAAACCAAGGCTCCGCCATGTGGAGATTCTACCTTCCATGCCCAGAGGGCAGCCAAATGGCGGGATTAGTTTTAGCTAATGTCCTAACTCAGGTGTG
>JBAFTA010000013.1:32392678-32418955 GCA_036919975.1 Melanotaenia parkinsoni | reverse complement strand
GGCAAAGAGTGAGGGGGAGAGTGGGCAGCCCTGTCTGGTGCCTCTCTGTAAGCGGAAGCTTGGAGAAGTTTGATCGTTGGTTTTCACACATGCATTCACACCCGTAGGTTTTTGAAGAGCTGAATTGAAGCTCATTGGGCGGTTCCCACCATCGCCATCTTGGCAGCATCGCACATGTTGTCATTCCCGGAAAATCCAAAAATGGACAAAGAGGTGGAGCTGAGATGGAGACTGCGGGGGTGGATGATTGACACCCATCAAACTCTGAGCTGCCTGTAGCTAAGAGAAAACAAAATCCACCCCCCTCACAGGTGTCATGAAGGTAAACTTGACCTTTAAACCTAAAATGGATTTTTGTACCAGGCTTTAAACGTGTTTATTTCTACTGTGAAGTTGGTCTTTTTATCATGGGAGTCTGTGGGGATTTGCTCTGTTTTGGAGCCCTAGTGGATGAGGAGGGAGCTGCATTTTCTTTGTACTTTTGCTTAGGCGTCACATTTTACAGGCGGATGTTGCTGCTTGCAGGGATGACTGTGGGATTGAAGGGAGTCAGAGCTCCATCTAGTGGACAAACACCGCATGGACATCATTCTGCACAACTCCGACACAGCATTTACTGTTTTATGAGAAAGTAAGAATAAATATAAGCAGCAAAACAATGGCCCATATTGGCTATTTTGAATAGGGCTTATATCGGCAAATTTTTCCGGCCTGATGATTAATCGATCGAGTCCCCGTCATTTTGGAATGCTACATACTGTATTAGGATTGCTGCTTCCTAATTTGTACAGACATATTCTGGACTAGGATCTTATGTTGCTGCCTGTACAGGGGAACATTCTGCTGCTTTAAATATGTTTTTATATCTTGTAACAGATAAAATATTCATCCATTAACACATCATTCCTTTGTTCATGTCACATATCTAAACTGTGTAAAGAGTATGTTAAGTTTTGGGGCTACAGTGAAGTAAGTGTGCTATAAATGTGCCTCCACAGTCTTTCTATTGCCCGGCCTACTGGGTGGATATAATGAGAAAGAAGAAGATGAGGAGGAGGAAGGTGGAGATGTCAGAGTGCTGAACATCTGTCTGTATGGAGGATGTGGTTCTGCACTATCAGCCTGGATCCACGAACAGGCTCAGCTCCCTATTAGACAGGACAGAGAAGCTTTTGGGGCCTTTCCCCTGTCGGACTCCTCTGGTCTTCACCCCGTGGTTCCCGACTGTTGCGTCAGACTGTCGGCTGCCCATCAGACCTGCCAAACCAGCTCCCATTATCGCCAGTACAGGGGACCTCCTGTCTGTGACGAAGCCTGACACAGAAGACGAAAAACAGGGAGCCATCGATCGCCGCATTGCTCGAAAACGCAGTGTCCACGCAGAACCTCCACCCAGAAGTACTCAACAAACCAAAGATGCATTCTGCATTTCAGAGACTCCAAACCATCCCTTAAAACATGCAGTGTCACTCAGGAAACAGCCACAGCCGGTCAGACGCTCCTGGAGCGTCTTCACACAGAGAGGAGTCCTGCTGCAGAGCTCAGAGACACTGTCCAAATGCTTCCGTCACATGATGTCTGTCCACAGGCTCCACCCCCGCCAGAGGGCCAAGTGGGTGATCTCCGAGTACAACTGCAGCAACATCGAAAAGGTTGGTCTGTTGTCAGAGAAACTATGCTATGGAGGACCAGGAGGGTCTTTGAAATAGCAATACAGCATTTTGATGATGCATAATTAATTTTGATACTGATCATTACAGGTTCCAAGACTGATCTTCAGCTGATCAGTGAAGAGCTTTGAACCACAGCGTCCAGCATTTTGATCGAGTACAACAGTAAAGAAACTGAGATGTTATTCACTTTTCAGCATCGTTAACATGAGACAAAGTTGCTTCTGTTTGCCGTCTGCAGGATCCTGGCCGGTCTAAGTCAGCTTGTTTAGTTGTGTTTTAGCTTCCTGTGGTGCGTAGACACACCGATGGCCTCTGGTCCAGTCTGGACACGTCCATGTTGTTCTGCTTGTGCTCCAATTTTTTCTGCTGTGCTTGTTCTCTGATCAAGAACACGAGTTGTTGGCATGGTTAAAAAAATCTGAGCACAGTGTGGCCTCGTGGACCTGAGTGGGATCAGACTGCATTTCAAGACTTTATATTCTGCTGGAGTAGGTTGAGTTGGGGGTTGCAACGTTCTTCTGGTCCCAGTTTGCTTTCACACTGCACTTTGTCAAATGAACTGAACCTTCCAAGTTACATTTTGCCATCCTTGCTGCATTAAATATTAATGGAGGAGAAGACAAGAAAGCCAGTGGGTTATGGGTAATGCAGGACAACTTGTATTTCCATCAGAGTAAGACATGGAGCTTCATCAGATCCTAGCGGCCTTAGGTTGGTGTATGGTTCATTTAGAGCAGTGTGAAAGATCATTCTCATGCCGGTGCAACCAAAAAAGTAAACTCTGTTCCTTTTGAAAACTGGGGGTCTCCTGGTTTGGTTCTCTTCCAGTGTGAAAGATAATGAAGCATCCAGCAAACCAAAGAAAAGAAGTGACGTAGATCTGACTGCCTCTCCCGTTGCTCATACTGGAACGATTCTGATGAAATGTGGATTATATTTGAACACCAAAGTAAAACCAGAAACCAGACAGCAGAAATCTATTGTTTACTTGTGGTGAGTAAGCTGTTTTCAGTCCCGGCTAGGGCTGGGCCAGGACATCTGTTATCGTGACAGAGCAGCTCGTTTGAAGGTTCATTCATATAACGAGGTGGTTACAATGTTCTCGTCAGTAAACCGTTAATCTATCATTAACTGTGAAAAGCTGCAGGAAGTGGAGCCGACAACGCTTCAGGGATTTTCCTGCAGCTGCTTTTATCTGTGAGGTGGACATGCCGACAGCAGAGTGGATTCTGATCACCGGAGTTTAGCCAACATGCTCCTCTTCCTGGCTTTAGTTCGTAAAAGTAAAACCTGATTTTCAGCCCTCAAACCCAGTTTATTCTGTGGAGAAAATGGCCTTCTGAAGTAGATTTAATCTTTAAGTTTCAGCAGGTAAAATCAGCTGGATTCAGAAAGATTCCCACCCAGCAGGTTCTGCTCTGGAAACACTGACGTCTGCTGGGGTTGTGGATTTTATCTGTTTATTTTTTCCACTGACGTCAGCAATGTTTTTCTAAAAAGGAGGAGCTGATGCTGATTTCCATCACAGATGTATCTGCAAATTATTATTGTTTGTTCTTGTTTCTGTTTTTAATCCAGTTTATCAAATGTAGATTAAAAAAGTCCAGGGGCCTCATTTATCAAACTGTGCGTAGCAAAGCAAACTACAGGCGGTGTTTGCGGTGCAAAAGGGAAATGCTGCACGTCTACTTTCAGATTGAGAAACGAGTGCACATGCACGTCCTACACCTGTTTCCGGACACACGTGAGGGAACTCCTTGCCCCACCCACATGGTGGCTTTAAATGGTCAGATGAACGGCTGTAATACTTATTCATCACATTTCCATGATGGCTCGGCAAAGGAGGAAAAGTGGATTTTTTCGGGGTGTGAGACAGAGATCCTGATGAACCACGTTGACAAACATGAAAATGTTTAACTGGTGGACATGGCGTGGACACGGTGTGGACGTTACCGGTGTCAGAAAGACAGAATAGTGGCAGCAGGTGGAGACGCTGTCATCACAGTGTCAGAAGGGTTAGGGTTATTAGGATTACTTTATAAATAAAGCTCCGGGGGGCCCTATTTATAAAGTTGGCGTAGGAACGAAAACATACGTACGCCAAATATAGTCATCTTTTGTCATTTATCAAAACCAAACTTTAGGGGAAAATGTTCCTACTTCCACGCAACTCCAACTCAGGCGTACGCACAAATCTGGGAAAACGGGAAACTGCGACACCAACGGTCCAGAATAAAACTGAGTAAAAATGTGAAATGTGAGACATTTGTACACTATCCACTATTTCCTTTAACACCACATGTTAGATATTAAAGCTGTTTGCAGAAATTAATAAAGACCCACACTCCAGCCACACTCGGGGGGGGGGGGTCCTTTTATTTATTTATTCTTACACAATGCTTTTTATTGTTGTCCTCATTTCTGTCCTGATGGTCTTTATTTCCCACAACTCCTTGTCCACCTGGTTAATAGTGGTGATTGTGTCCCTCTGCACCGCCCACCCAGCTGTAGCACCGCCCACCCAGCTGGAGTAAACAGCAACTAGAAAGAAATATTATTTAACACTAAATAAACTGCTACCAATCTCAGATGTATGTGTACATATTTATTTTATTAAAACAAATCTCTGGTATCCTTACTGCCATTTAGCAGACGCTTTTCACCTGTCTGAGAATCAAACTTCGGTCTCCCGCATGGCAGACAGATGCTCTACTGACGGAGATAACCAGCCACATGTTTCCATGTCTCTGGCATGTCTTTCCTTCTGAAACTGTGATGACCTGCTGCTACTATTCTGTCTTTCTGACACCAGTAACGTCCACGCCGTGTCCACCAGTTGAACATTTTTACGTTTGTCAACGTGGTCCATCAGGATCTGTCTCACACCCTGAAAAATTCCTCTTTTCCCTCCTGAGCCATCATGATGTGATGAATAAGCATTACAAGCGTCCACCTGACCATTTATAGCCACCATGTGGGCGGGGCAAGGCGTTCCCTCACGTGCACCTGCTTTAGGTTTGATTCTGATTTATTACGGAAACAGGTGGAGGACGTGTGTGCGCACGCTTTGATAAATCTGAAAGTAGAAGTGCAGCATTTCCTTTTTGTGCCGCAAACGTTGCCTGTAGTTTGCTTTGCTATATAAAGTTTTACAAACGAGGCCCCTGATCATTAAATGTTTATCATGTTTTTTCTGCTTATTAAATTATATTGTGTTCTTCTTTTTCTTCCTCATCCACCCAGACTTGGTGCTCTCTGAACCGGTCCGTCCGGACTTCCAGGCTGCCGACGTGCAACGCTAACATCCAGCGGGACCGTGCGGAGATCTGGGTGTTCTGTGATGTTGCATACTCGGAGCAGGTGGGGCATTTCCTGAAGGAGGAGCTGCAGCTGTCGGGGAGTATCAGCCTGTCGGTCCACAGACTGGGAAACATCTTCAGCATGTAGAGAAAAACCGGTAGAAACCAGACGGTGTGATAAACCTCCAGATCTCAACATGCTGTGGCTGAAATGAGCAACATGACCACAAAGGGGCAGTAAGCTCCCCTGACAGAGTTCTACTGAGTTTACATGCTGCTTTCCTGCTTTCTAGTTTTTATACTATTTAAGGCCTATTTATGCTCCCTTACGTATGTAGTAAATCGGTATGTCCGTTTCCAGCGTTGTCACACATCGCCGCCCTCAAACTTCCATATGTTGCCATGATTGTTTAATCAATTTATCCACTAGTGGCCAGAGCTGAGTTGACAGTTCTCTTCCACGTTCTTACGTCAGTCTCAGACGCCGGCTGCTGGCAGTAATGCACCGCTGTAAAGTTGTTTTCAACCACCCAACACACTCAGCCTTTCTTCAAAAGCTCCTGCCATCGCTACAGTTTTCTCCTCTCCTCGTCCTCACGTCTTCTTCCTGTTCCTCCTCTTCTTCTCTAGTTTGTTCTTTTTGCTGCCTCCCATGGTTTCTGGTGGTATTTCTTTTTGCTGCAACAACCGACCACAGAAAACACACCAAATATGCGTGTAGACGGTGCTGGAGACAGATGAAAGTGTCTGTTTGTTTATGCATCCATCTAAATGGGCCTTTAGGGTGAAGGCAGGTTTCTGATGCACCTCTGAACTTCAGCCACTAATATGAGGAGCATTCCTCTGGTCAGGGAGATTTTACCTCCTGTAAATAACATGTTTACAAAGGTTAAAAGGAACTTTGGGGGTGGAGTTTGTATCACTGAAGCATTTCCAGTGCAAACAAAAATAATCGGGAGATTCTACCAAAGCGAACGTCGACTGCTTCCAGCCTGTTTTATTTCACAGTCTTTCTTGCTTTAGTGTGGAAATGTTTTCTTAAGTCTCCTGTCCACCCAAAGCTTCTTTTCATGCTGAGCTCTTTTTAAATTTTTTATTAGACTTCAGAGTAATTTAAAACTAAATGCACAGCATTGGTTCTTCAGCAACTTGCAGCCAACTCGGTGTTGAAGCTGGTGACTTGAATCACAGAGTGAACTCACTGATGATGTCTTTCCAGATATGGTATAATATTTGGATCAAAAGAATTCCTGGGGAAGGTCTCTTTATCAACAATTGCAAACAAAAATGGGCACAAATGATCATAGAAAAACTATCAAATATTCCAAGCAGCTAAATAAAATACAACATAGAGAGAACACACCAACCACGAGTTTGGTTCATCTTTGACGTTAATGTTTCTGAAAGCCAAAAGCATTTCAGACTAATTCTTGAATGCCAGAAAATTTAGAGAAACCTTGACTAATACACGTTTGCATGTTTAAAATAATCAAAATGTTAGTACACAAAAACTTGTAGCATCGAATTTAAGGTTCTAGGTTATATGAAGATAACGACTCGTCTGTCCTAAAAGGATGCAGCGATGCAGCAACTGTAGAAAAGACGTCCTTTTCACTAAAAGCACATTTATCACTGTCCAAACTAAACCTTTGTCTCAAAATTCACCACATAGATAAATATCATTTAGCTAATGAGAAAAATGATTTCCATCTCTGAAAAAATGTCCTAAATTAAATATATTTTCTCTGAAGAATAAGGAACGAATCTTGTGTTTATTTGTAAGTGTAACATGCTTGTAATTTTTACTCTCCATGAAGTTGTTTTAACAATACAGATGGATGGAAACCTGTCATTGTTTAAGGTTATTGTAATATTCCTCTAAGCAGATTTCCCAGAACAACAGGAAACATCGGTTTTTAAGCAGATTAATTTAAAAAGTCACCATTGGTATCCTATAAATCTTAAATGGCCCAAACGACTTCTTCTTCCTCCTCCTCCTCCCTTCTTCTTTGTTTTTTTTTTTTTTTGTTTTGGTACAAAACGCATTGTTGCCGTCACCGACAGATGGGCGGTGTGGACCAAAATGTGGCTCATACTTAACCAGAAAAATAAACTCATATCGGTTTCTTAAGAACTGAAGTGACGCCTTAATGCTTTTTCTCTTAGAGTTTTCATGAAGTAACTTCTTCGACTTTATTCCTTCTTTCTCCTTCGTGCTACTCGCAGTACAACAGATTTTGCTCTGCAGTGGTGACGTCTCCTAGTTTGATGCTTTCCTGTTGTGTGTAACATGCTGTATAAACCAGTGTGTTCGAATCTCAACCATCTTATGGTCTCCTCTGTCCTGGTCCTCCCTGGTCTTCTCACCTGTCCTGCTGTTCTATGAACAGTATAAAACCCCTGTCCTTTCCTTCCTTCCTCCCAATGTTGTTGCCACCTCGCCTTCATCTGCTTTTTTATTAGGCTCTTTATTTCCCACTTGCTGAAAGTGATACTCATGAAAACTACACTACTTTTGGTTGCCTGCATCACCGTCTGATTACTATTATTTTTGCCAGTTATTCCATAGTGAGCTGGTTTCCATACACATGTAATGTCGACTGGAACACTGTTTGCATGATTTCCATCAGGACGTCTGGTCCGCTGTCTGGGTGATTATGGTGTAAACTTGCTAATGATGAACTGGAATCTGAACAAACTGTTTTGTATCTTCCACCCACTGAGCTGCCAGCAATGCAACCCCCAAACTTGAGCTTACAACTAATTCTTCTTCTGCTGAATTACCACTAGCAGCGGTGTAGCCTATACTGCACAAAACAAGTCTATTTTTAAAACGTGAATAATTCAGCATTTATACAAAACTGTCAAAAATGCCTCAACATTACATCTTTCCACAGGATGGAAATACTCAAATGTACAGCTGTATTAATATTTTATGTAAAGATTTTTTACCATTAATGAACTGAACTGAGGGAGGAGATGAGTTGAAGCATTTTCTGCCTTATTCCTGGTTGTTTGTTGTATTTTATTTAATCTGAAATCAGATATTTTTTATGTTGCTGCTTTTCTTGCTTTCAGGTGTAAATAAAGCTTTATATCTTTTTAAATTTAAAGCCTCTGCAGTGAGAGCCGTGTGCTGAATATGCAGTGTGATCTGGAAAAGCTGCTGCAGCAGTCACATGATACCAGAGTTACCCTGCTTTTCACTGACACAGAAAACACACACTCACACACACGAAGGCAGTTCAAAGCCTGCAATGGTTGTATAAGAGCTGAATGAATGAGGACAGCATGAATACAGTAAACCCCCACCTCACTCTCTTTTGTTGCTGTGAGACTCTTGACAGCCCTGCACGCTGCATTAATATATAGGTTAGCGGAAGTGACGCAGCGCCCTGCCTCCCTGTAGAGATGTAATCGCTCTGTAATCCATCTGTAAGACCTCTTAACGACGAGAAAACGCAATGGATAAAATGTTTAATGCAGTTAATGCATTAAACATTTAAACAAAAACATTTATTTGTTTTTAAATTTAAGTACTAAAGCGAAAGTTATTTCATTTTGACGCAGCTCTTCTGCCCCACTTCTCCGCCGCTGTGTTTTATTTTGACAGCCAGTCGGAATTTATACATTTTATTAGCCTTTTCTTGCTTCCGTTACAGTTATAACCAGTTATCATATAAAACATCACCTCCTGGTTGCAGTCTGGTTTAAACAGCCCCCCTAAATGACACAAAAGAAAAACACTTTATTAAAACGTCTGTCTATTTGACAGCGAACATCTGTTTTATTTTGACAATCTGTACCGGAAAAATGTTTGAAGCTTGCGCATTTGACACCAGTCTGCCCCTGAGACCCGAACGGCCGAGCCACTTCATCCTGGAAACAATCGACAAAATAACGGAATAACTGGGTTGTGGAGAGCTTCTGGAAGTCGTGTCTGCCTGCTGCTCCGTGATGGCGACCGCTGATGTGTCTGTTGCAGGTTTGACCGGTGAAACGTAAAGAAAATACAAGGTGAGACGTCGGAGCGACATGAGCTAATCGGCTAACCGAGCGCTGGCACGCAGTCGTTTCCTGCAGAGGTTTCACGGATCGTAGCTGCGCTTTATGTCGCTGTTTTAAAACAAGGACGTTTTTATTTTAATTTGTTTATGGGAATGTCAGGTGTGGTTGAAAGTAGAACTTTAGGTCCTTTGTTTAACTTTCAGAGCTGGAAAGAACTTTAAATGCTAGCCTGCTGTTTTTCCTTGTTTTGCACTGTTTACCCAAAAGTCCGTTTAATAATAGAAATATTTGGCGTGTTTGTGGTACTTTTTGTCTATTACGTATGCGTTTTCCCACAAATATTTCATTTTTTATGTGAATGTCGGGCATGGGCTGAGGTTTCTGTATGTTTCGTTAGCTAACAGAAGTCAGCTAATGTCGGCCGAGAACAACCAAACCTGATAAACGATCATAAAGTGCTGAGCAAATTAAACTCCTGAGTTATACACACGAGTGCCAGCTACTTTAATGTCATATAATCATTAAAGATGAATGAAAACAATGGCTGAAGGATGACAAGGTTTTATCTTCAGACAAGACTAATTTCTGGTTTTCTTTGTCTGCTGTGGTGTTAAACCAGGCGTGTTTTAGTTTGGATTTTTTTATCATGTCAGTTTTTAGACATTTCACAGATTAATCTATCAAAGGCTTCATTAAATTATTCAATACATGTATATATTTTTATACTATACAATTTTATAGAGATCTTTTTGCAGTTTTTTCCTCATTACATTGTGATTATACCAAGATGTTTTAATGGTAATGTTTATTAACTGATGCAATTATCGCGAAGCTATAGCTACCAGATTATTTATTTCACATCATTTGTTTTTTGACATCTTGAGCTCAGCTGGTTATGTAAATGGTTCAAACTGGCGTTGACTGGATTGAGGGGGATTTACAAACTTTTTTTTTTTTGTCATTGTTTAGAGTTTTAAATAAAGCACCTTGTATTTCAACAATCTTTTCTGAAGTCTAATACTGGCCCTAACCTGGGTAAGGATTTATTTTTAACTATTCAGGATCGGTTCATACAGTTCTGTAAGGAAAGTTAATGCCTGCAAATATTTTTAAAGAAATGAAGAAATGTCGTATGATCGACGTGGGCTGTACAGAAATGTGTGTGTGAGACATTCTCCTCCTGTACTCCCAGTTTTCTCTTGTAAAGGCTGCTGGTTTGTGTATTGGTACATTTGAGACGTTTCTTTCTCTGTAACATGATGATGTGATGTTGTCTCAGTCATCTATATGAAAAACCTTTGATTTGTAATTCATGTAAAATTTTTATAAAAAAAAATCCAATAACTCAAGTAGGACTAGTGTTTGCTGTCCATGTGAAGTGGCAGGATGGAAACCTTCAGATGTGTGTACAATAAACAGGCTGTAGCTCAGGAGGGAGAGCAGTCGCCTTCCAACTGGAAGGTCGGTGGATCGATTCCATGACTACATGTCGAAGTGTCCTTGGGTGGGGTACATAACTGGCTCAAGCTGACTGGAAAAGCGCTGTATAAGTAAGCATTTACCATTCATGATGATAAAGAAGTAATAAGTCCTGATGCTGAAGTCTTTGTAGAGGCTCTAGAGTTAGCAATATTACTTTTATACCCAGGGTTGGTTTTTAGATTGTTTTTAGATTTGGTTTTACAGTGTTTTATCTCAGTGTTTCTCCACACCACAAGACCCCAGAATTTATGACGGTGTTTCCTTGGTCCTTTTAACTTGCTTTTACCCTCTGTGTTGTTTGATGGGAAGGGGTGGCGGGTGGGCTTGCTGCTCTTGGGTTGGGGTTCTGGGGGATTTTACTTTCTGTAAAGCACCTTGAGTTGCTATTTTGTGTATGAAAGGTGCTCTATAAATAAAGTTTGATGGATTGAAACATAGATCGTAAAGACACATTTTCAAAAAGCTCAGTTTCCGTGAGCCTCTGCAGGACGGTTAAGAGACTGTTTACATAAAAGCATAAGCAGACATGTTGGCATGTTCATATACGAATGACGAAAAACAAAATAAGTGGCCCCATTTGTTAATCTCCACAAGGAAAAGCCGCTGCTCAAAAACTCAGTCATCAAAAAAAGATGCATTTTGTTTTTTTTCTCATCTTTGTAGTGTAACGTAAAGCTGCTTAACTCAGCACGTTGCTATACGTCCTACCAGCGTGGCTTAGAGTTACAAAACTGCAAATAACACAATAACATTTCATTTCAGGGTTAATTTTCATGTCCTTTTTACATCCTGCTTTACAGGCTGGTGAGCCGTCCTTCACAATGACACCTTGCCCATTTTTCTATAATTAAAACGAATCTGAAAAGGACGACTTTTTGTTTGGAGGTGATAACCTCTGCGTGCGGGCCGTCCCACTGTAACACGCCTCCTCTGCAGCTCGCACAGAACAAAACCGAAGCGACGCAAGCAGCAACGCGTGGGTGTTTTAACGCTTTCATCCCGTGTGGAAGTTGGTCCATCTGCTGATGTGGTTCAGACATAATCTCTTATGTAAGGTCATGATATTGAAGGATCTTTATGATTTATTAATCACGGTGTTAATACTGCAATTAAATGAAGTAATCGTGACATCCCTAGTTTGGAAAAGTGTGAACGCTCATGTGGACCAAAGAAACCGGAGGTCTGGTGGTGAGACTGACAACGATTCCCCTGAAGTTCGTCTCTCAGGGAGAGTTTGTCCAGTCGTGCTCGTAGTCAGCAGTGTGTCTCCCACTCAGCATCATGTCTCTGTTTGAGGTGCTTCAATAAATAAGTTGTTCTACCATCGTTGGTACAAACAGCCTTACAATGACTTTAGCAGCATGTGGTAACGTCTGAGGGCTGGGCGGTATCTGATTAGACGGGATCATTTATCTACATGTAGAGTTCTTGTTGCATCAGAATGACACTGAGAGCCTTTTTACCTTTGCTTTACTATAACCTCTCTCCCCAAGTCAAAACGCCACCGAAGCTGAAGGGATGTGGGACCTTATGATTCAGAAAACTTTATTTGCCCCCTACGGGCAATTAATTTGCAGCTTACCCCAGACACCAGTCAGCATTCAAAGTGAAATGTGTCAGACATAATCAGTACGCAGGACCCGTGAGGCCGTTGGAAGACATGACATGATGAATGAAAAGTGGAATCAGTTGTAAAATGTGGATTATGAGGAAATTTGCTCATATGAGCGTGTGATCTACTTTCCCTGCTAATTTACTAATCCAGTCTACCTCCCTACTAACGTTTTTCATGGTGTCTGAGCCAAATGAAGACCAACAAGATGAGTCAATCTGTCGCAGCTTCCTGTCTGGTGGCGTCACCTGAACGGGCAGGAAGTCAGTAGAAGCTAAAGGTCCATTTATGCTCTTCTTCTTCGTCACTTTAGTTTCCTTTTCGTGAATCCGTTTTTAGAGCATATCATCCTAATCCACATTGTAGTAGTGTATCATAGATACTAATTGATACTTAAAATTAGTATATAGTTAGAAATCAATAAGCACAGTTATCAATACTTAATGCCACTTCAGCGTCCACTGGTTCATGAAAGGCCCAGCCACCTTTATCCATTTTAAACAGGCACTGCGGGGGGCAGCTCCTCCCCCCACAGCAGCTATCTGATGGACCCACTGTGTACAGGAGGGATACTAAAATTTAAAACCCTATACGACACTATTTTCGATGCTATAGAATCAGAACAGTATAAAACTAACACATTCCAAACAATACAAGAAAAATATCCTAATAAATATCAGAACAGACATTAACAGCTTAAATAAAAATATTATTTAAACTCGTTACTTTGTGCAGACTGTTTGCTCACTGTGGTGCAAAAAGTACAAATCTAAAACAACTTCAACCACTAGTTTGTGTACTTTTTTACATACGTGTCCTTTTCTTCACGGTACTTTAGACAAGATCAAGGAAACAATTGAACAAATAAACTAGTTAAGATTATCTACTTTTTAAAAGTAAATTATTAAAAAAACATTTAAAAGACTAGCTTTTTATGTTTTTATCTACAGTCTACATTAAAAGGCATTAATGTCTGAGTGTAAGCCAGGGTGTGATCAGCCAGTAGCAGCTTCGCGTGGGTGACGGAGCTGAAGAGACCTCCTGCTCCACCTGGGCGGGGGAGGGGCCTCCGGTGCACCGTGGCTTGTTAGTTAGTTAGTTAGGCTTGTTAGCTCCAGTCCAGAAAAAGTAGCTAAATGTGCCGCTAGGTTTTTCTGTTTTTAAATGTGCTGCAGGAGAGGTCTAAAAACTTGCTAATTATAGCCACAAGTTGCTAAGTTGGCAACACTAAACTGTGGGTCCTACAGGGAGAAGCTGCCGTCCTCAGAACGAATTAAACCTGGCCCCGACTCATCCCGCCCTGGCTTACAGTCTCATATGAATGCCTATTAATGTCGCCGGTAGACAAAAACACTTACAAAGTTAATATGGATTTTTTTTTTTTTTAATTTATTGATGAATCTACTTAAAAAAATAGATCTTCCTACCTAGTTTTTTCTTTTTTTTTTTTTTTTTATCTTTGTGCAAACTAATGGAGCTTTCAAAGAATGCATTTTTTTACATTGCTAATGTCTTTTTGGTACATTTATTGCTATATTTTTATTGTATTGTTTGGGCTGAAACATTCATCCGTCCATTGTCTGTTTATTCCAAGCTCATATGGCTGCAGCATATCTGTACACCCTGGACAGCTCGCCAGTCTATTGCAGACCTGAAACATCATGAACCGATAACAAACGAGGAGCTTCACAGCAGAAATAATCACAGATGTAATAACTGTGGTGTTTAAGGATGAGATTAAACTAAACTCAGGTCAGCCTGCTATGACTGAGCAGCTTCCTGTGGAAACTGCATTAAATGCAGCAACAGACAGGAAATCAGCTCTTCCTGGTTTGAGACATTGAATAAATCAGTCAGTAAGCAGTTTATCTGCCAAAGAACATGGCTACATTTCACACCTCCAGAACGGCTGTCAGCTTTTTCTCCTGATCATTAAACGCCGACTTCTCTCCTGTTAGGTTGAGTCGTCTCCTCCCCAGATGTGGCCGCTATCTGTGACCAGACTTCTGTTCTTGAAGGGCGAAGATGCTTCTCTGATCCGGCGGCTGTGGCTCGGCCTGGAAGGATGACAGGACAGCAGACATGGAGACAGGGGAGACGTACACAGAACCACATTAGATCTCCTCAGGACCAAAGAACAAACATATTTTTGTAATATTTTCTACTCAGAGCATTTGTTTGACTTATTGTGAAGCCATACTCTACTAGATGTCAGGATGAGCTCGGAGGGCTTTCAGTACCGAGCGCTGTACGACTACAAGAAGGAGAGGGAGGAGGACATCGACCTGCATGTCGGGGACATGCTGCTGGTCAGTAAGGGGGCGCTGCTGGCGCTCGGCTGCAGCAACGGAGCCGAAGAGCGACCGTCAGAGATTGGCTGGCTTCCAGGCTTTAACGAAACCACTCAGGTACGACGACCCACTGACAGCACTGGTCTGCTCAGTCCAGCACACACCAGCACACCGAGGGCACCAGTAAACCTGATGGATCCGCTGTTACTATGCTGATTATATCCTCTGAGGATAAAATCTGTGTCAGGACTGAATTAAAACTGTAGGTGTTGCTGGTTTAACTGAGCAAGATTATGGTTGCCAAGCAACAAGACGGGAGTTGAGCTAATTTTAACTTTTAAAATTAGTAATATTTTATCTTCATCCACCAGGATGTCCCAGCAATCTTTCCGATGAAGAAAGCATAGACTGGACTCTTACAGAGACTCTTGACCATGATAGCGTGGAACAGCTGGTCGCCATAGCAACCACACTATTAAAAACAAAAACGTTGTACTAACAGGATCAGAAATGATGCAGGATTTATAATGAAGGATCTTAATCCAACTGCTTGCACCACCAACAAGAAGTCCTAGACTTCCAAGATTTTCCTGGTTTCCATCTGCTTGCAGAAGCTGGTCTGATAGTTCCAGAAAGGGCTGGGCGCAATGTCGCCAACATCGAGTAGAAACTATCACAGCAGCGTCTGTGAGGGAGTTTCTTCGTTACGCCATCAGCTGGTCGGAGTGAAGCTCACAAATAAGATCAGGCTGTTTTATAATAAAAGAGCCAAATTTAAAGCTGTTGGAGGGGAAATGGAGCCGTCTGTTGGGAAAACTAAATAAGATCATATTAAATATAAAATAACTGCATGAAAAAATAAACATTCATATAAATAGATACTGAGGGAGTATAGAAAATAAAAAAAACTTGATCTTCTTGGGGTGGTGGGGGTTGATGTGGGGGGGGTTGGCGCCCCTGTAATATAGCGGCCAGGGTTTTATTTTTCTGGGTTTTATTAAGTTTATGAGAGCGGGTCTCTGGTTCAGAATAAAACGTTCGTTCAAAGTGAACAGTCACAATGAAGTTAAATTTAGCAGAGTTATCATCAGCTGCTTTGTTTACCAGCAGCCTGCAGACGTCATGTGGTTTTTATAACGCCAGGATGTTGTGATGGAGTGAAATGAGGCCACGAGATAACGTTTTCTCACCTTTAATGTGACTTATAATCTGTACAGTTCAACAGGAAAAACAAATCTGTTTAGAGGAAAAATACAAAAAACCAGATACAAAATAAAACAAAGCAAACTGTTCATTTATATTTTAGTTTGACATGAAAAAGTTTAGAACATAAAAACGTTTGTTCACATTTTCATTTTCTGCTAATCAGAAAAACGGATTTCACTCATTTATTGATTATTAAGTAAATGGATCAATGTTGCTCATGAAACATTGGTGCCCTCGAGGACCAACGCTGGCTACCCCTGCATTAGCATCGTCATTAGTCATGTTTTTACTTTACTGGGTAAAATGTGAATGTGGTGGATGGAAAATGAGTTAACCCTGATCATTTATCTAACGTCTTCATCTCTAACTGGATCCTCTTTGACCAATAGGAGAAAGGTGACTTCCCGGGGACGTATGTGGAGTTTGTTGGGAGGAAGAGGATGTCCCCGCCCACCCCAAAACCCCGCCCACCCAGACCTCCATCTGCAGCATCAGTGAGGACCGACTCCGAGTCAGAGAGTGAGTAGAGAGTCCTTACAAGTCACCCAGCAGTCAGAGGATCAGAGATGTGGGATAAAAAGATCTGTTCTAATGTTAACCAGGGACGGCGGGTATCCCTAGATTATTTTATTTATAAAATTTATTTATAAAAAACAGACGTTGACCAAAGAGCTGTACAATTTGAAAACAAGTGAAACAAAACAAAAACAGATGTCGACAAATACCAGAAACACAAAGGCCTACATGTCAAAGCTCACCTGAGTTAAAAGCAGTGAATAAAAATGGGTTTTTAATTAGTTTTAAGGTGAGGTCCTGGTGTGGAGGGGAAGCCGATTCCACAGTCTGGGGCCAACAACAGAAAAGCAGATCTCACGGTTCTGGAATGAGTGGGTTACAAGTGTTAAAGCTTGGAAAGATAGGAGGCTGGCCCATTGAACAATCCTCTCTAAAACGAGCTGAGATGCGGACGTTGGTGTGATACGACCACGTTTACGTGTCCCTGTTAAAAGCAGAGCAGCTGTGTTTTGAACCAGCTGCAGGAGAGACGGCAGAGACTGACTAATACCTGAATAAAGACTGAAACTAGTTCAGCCCTGAAGAGATAAAAGCATGCATTACTTTCTCAAGGTCAGAAAGGCGGGGGATGGTTTGACCTTAGAAATGATTCTTATCTGAAAGAATTCATCTGTTTATCAAATAAAAACAGACCAAAAACTTCTCCTAAGTTTTAACCGAACTTCTTTTGTATGGTTACAAATGAATAATAATTAATTAGTTATTTAATAAAATCTTTGACCAGGTTGTTTTCATTCTCGATCAACCAATAGCAGCTTCAGAGTCTGCCCTAAAGAAACGCCGTCTGTCCAAAGGGGCTAATTTTCTACATCCCGAGCAGAGCGACACAGTTTCCCTTGACTTCACGTTGACACGAGTGACAGAAAGTAACTTTCTGGCTCTTCAGCTGTTTGCTCGGTTCAGCCGGAGGACTCGACTGTCGGAAACACGGTTCCCACGCCGCTCAGCCCAGATCGTCCTCATGTTACACTGACGCTAGGCTAGTATGCAGTCAGGGCAGTGGTTGCTGACTGATCACATCTCACATCACATGCTGACTCTGGGAAGTGTGTGTGTGTGTGTGTGTGTGTGAGAGGTTGTTGTTATCTGTGTGCTTCCCTCATCTTCCTCCTTTCAGGCTGGAACACAAGCTCACAGCTTTGGTGTCAACCAGGTCTGACTGTGTTGATTCAGCTTAGAGCTTCATGTCCGACACTTTGTGTTTTATTGTTTGTTTGTTTGTTTGTTTGTTTGTTTGTTTGTTGTTCAGGCCTCGTGCTGCCGGACCTCCCAGAACAGTTCGGACCTCCTGATACAGCCCCTCCCCTCCTCAGCAGACTGATGGAGGCCGTAGAAACCAAAGGTAGCAGACGCACACGAACACATTGAAACAGTGACTTTTTGACTGGTTTACTGCAGTGAAACAGGTTGTTAAAGAGGACGTGTTCTAGAAAAATCTCTTCTTTCTGTGTGTGAGATCGGATATTTTTGTGTATCTGAGGTTCTAACTCAGAAACTCGGAGGAATCGACTCTGTGGTTTAGTTTTAGTGCTCAGTGATGGTTCAGTTCACCAGCCTGCTCCATCTGGATCTCCACCAACTACAGCTACAGATGACACATTCACTGCGCCTCAGACAGAAGGAACTCTTGTTTTAACTCTCGTTAGCATCAAACCTCTTCAGTTTTAAAGGTGATAAATAAATGAGCTGATGATGAGCCACCACACAGTTTTTATGGTCCGACCTGGAAATCTGACCTTTACCTCCTCTGTTGTTTCCTTTGTTTTTTTTAACCACGGGAAGTTTTAAATTCAAATTCCCTGTTTGTTATATGAATGCAGCACGGAACCAGCGTTCTCCGTATAACCAGCAGTTGTTAATGTTGGCTGATGAAACTGGACCAGAACTCAGAGGAGTGATGGAGGGAGGAAGGATGGTGCTGGTTGGACTGGTGGAGCTGACCGACTGTTGATGGTTTGTTTCTAGAACAAGTGTGGAAATGTGACATGGATGTGTGTGAACTACAAATTTAATTTTGGGATCATAAAGTTGTCCTGAGTATTAACCAGTTTAAAACGACTCAAACCAGCTGGCGTCTGAAGGAAGGAGCTGTGATGTTATTGATTAATAGAGATGTGATTATAGGCAGGGCCGAGGAGTAGATGGTTGTTTTAAGGAGGAACATCTGTTTCCTGTACAGATGTTTCACTTTATTTATGGACTCTTTTTTTTTTTCCACAACATACAGTTTACTTAAAAATAATAAAAATAATTTGGTGAAGAGCTGAAGGTGACATCTGAAACGTTGCAGCAGATTTACCAAACAGACGTCCTGGTGGGATGTTTGTCCACCGTGATGTGCGCCTGCTGATTCTGGATCTGATTCTGGATCCGACGTGTGCGGTGGATTTAAGGTGGTGTCATTCAACATGGTGGTTTTCTAAAGTATCGTTTACGAGCAGCTTGCTGCAGTAGAAGCTTCACAGTTCAGTCAGCCTGGTTGTCCACCTATAAAACTTGTTTTCAGGAAGACGCTTCCCAGGAGACGAAGCCTCACTTCATGTGGATTTTATCACTTTTCATAGTTGGAGTAAAAACCTGGATGGTGAACATGTTGTTGCAGGTCTGGACAGTCCTGGTGTGTACCGCAGCGTGACTGGAGGTGTTCTGGACACCCGGCAGCTAGCTGACACCGGTGAGGACTCAAACTTCATCATCATCATCATGATGAAGCCACTCTGACCTCAGTGAGCCTCTCCATGTTAAACCAAGGTGTGTTTGATTTCAGACCTAGATCAAATGGAGGTGCCATCCCTGTGTGACGGGGTGGCCCGGTTCCTGCAGGATCTCCCCGGTCCAGTCCTGCCCTCCTCTCTGCAGGCTGACATGGTTCACGCAGTCCAAGGTGAGCAGAAACCGGTCCCCTGCTGGTCCAGAATCACCTGCTGGTCCAGTTCGCTCACAGCCTGTTTCTGCCTACAGAGGTCCGAGACCCGGAGGACTGCGCCCAGGTGCTGCGTGGCGTGGCCAGCTCCCCAGCTTGCCCCGCCCAGTACGGTCTGACCTTGCTCAGCGTGGTCCGACACCTGGCCCGCTTGTGTCTGCATGGATCCAGAAACCAGCTGAGCCCCCGAAACCTGGCCGAGACCTTCAGCCCACTGCTGTTCCGCCAGGCTGCAGGGTCAGAATCGCATCCCCCTTCATGTCCTGCACATCCTGGATCTTTTCTGTCAGGATCAGCTGAGAAATCAGACTCAGTCAGACTTGTTTTAGTTCCTAATTTATGTCAATAAAGCTTGAATGAATAAATTTAATCCCAGCGTGGTTTGAACGAAGGCAGCAGTCTACTGGTAAAGGATTTATTTTCATGAACCCTCATCTGGGGATGGACACCAGCTTCAGGAGTCAAACTCAGACCTTTCCCTGTCCTGTGGACCACAGTCCTGCTGCTCATTAACAGGCTGTTGTCGGAGCAGGGAAACATCCGGGTTGTGGAAGAACTAGAAGCTGATTATTTTCTCTAAATGTAGTTTTTGTCTTTGTTCCTTGTTGGCAGGATGAGATAAGCTCAGCCTGATCAATGCATTTAAACATGACTAGTTTTTATTTATGAATCTACCCCAATCTGTCTCTGTGCAGGTCTGAATCTGGTCTGGATCCTCTGGTTCAGGTCCTGGAGGTTCTGATAACCAGCGAGCTCAATATGAACCAGGCTGCGCCAGGTAACACACACCTTTCTGACTGAAGTCATCGGGAACGTCACGCCTGCTCTGTGAGCGGAGGAAGACGGAACAAATCCGTTAGTTTCCGTGTTTGCACAGCGGAGCTGTAAATGATCACAGAGCTCCAAGAACAGCTGTTTGTTCTGGTTTTAGGAAAACTGGGGGTCGGCAAAAAATGTTCAGGATTTATGAAGCTGTCAGCCGGGGGAAAATCCCACAGAGGAACATGATCCTTTGGTCTGTTTAACCTTCAGAAAACCTTCAAACTCTTCGGTCCAGATCTGCCTCCTGCGGTCCAGCAAAAGCTGGTTAGGTTTCTAAAAAATATTTTATTTTAATATTCATTTTTCCTTTGATACCCTGAAAGGAAACCAGCTGCTTTTTGTTTAGTTTTTAGCCTATAAATTGAGGATAACGTGAGAAGTTGGAACGCTGGTCTGAGTGAGCTGCACATGCTCAGTGAGGGATTTTCTCTCCTCAACCTGAAATATCAACAGTAAAGTTAGATTTCTAACTAAGAGATGGCTGCTACAAGCTGAGCATCCTCAGTTCAGATTGTACTTACATTTATAAAAACCTCCTCTTGTTGTAATTATTATGGTAATTTTCCTGTTTATTTTATTTTTATTAACAAAAAAAACACGCACCAAAACAAATTCCTTGTATGTGTAAACCTACTTGACAATAAACCTGATTCTGATCCTGACTTGAGTCACCTCGAACTCTGCTTCAGAGTTTATCCTGGCTCGTCAGCAAACAGAGGAACCTGCTTGTTGTTTCATCTCTTTGTTTTGTTATGATGAAATCAGCACTTTGGCACATACATGGTTCTGGTTCTGGCTTCGTTCTGGACTCTCAGAACCACAGTTCTTTCTGGTGAACTGGCCCACACCAGTTTAACCAGGAGTGGGAGGACTTTACTTAAACAGCAACATGTTCTGGTCCTGAAGGTTGATGGTTAAGTCGTCAGGCTCTATTATAACCTACGTGCTCCCCAAACAAACCGCATGAAATTTCATGTCAGGATGTCAACAGTTAAACTGCTCATCCGTCTTCTTCTGTGGTGGCTGCTGTGGTGTTTGTCCGGTGGGTGGAAATATGGTCGTGTAGGCCTGTCACGATAACAAATTTTTCTGTGTGAAAAATGTTCTCAGAAATTATTGCGATTTTTAGACCATTTTCAACTAATGTAATAACAATGCCATAATAATGCAAATACACCCTTTCAAAGATCAATAAACTTCATTTCAGTAACGCGGCCCACTGGGAATCCTCCCCAACCTCTGGATTAGCCGGCATCGCTCTTGATGTGTATTTCAGCCTGAGAAATCAGATTTAGTGCGAGAGTGTGAGAAGCCACTCAAATGTGCGAGTCTCACGGCCGATGCGTGTGATTTAGCAGCCCTGTAAACAAATGCAGCGACCCGGCTGGTACAGGTTAGTGCTTCACCACGGTGTGGTGCTGCAACACGCTGCTGTCACGTATGACACGAGAGAGAGAGATCCCTCCACAAGAAACCAGAGCGTTCAGTCCAGATGCTCCATATAAAACCTGCTGTCACACACAGTCTATGGTAAAGTAAGATGGGGGGCGGCTGGCAAAACTCATCACGCTCATTTTTTCTTACCATGCATTTAATTAACTTATTGTTTATCGCGACAGGCCTAGTAACAAGTCCAGTCCACGTTTGTCCAATTCTTTCATGGTATTCCTTCTTTAGTCACTTTTTTAAACTTTACTGAGCGCCAGCATCAGTCTGGACTCTTCTTTGATTTTTTTATTCCTTTTCTTTTTAACTTTATTAAGACGTAACTACTGCAGCGGTCTGGTGTCAAACCAGCTTTTACCCACCAACGACGTCATGGTTCATGAAGAAAAACCCCTATTTTTTGGTGCCTGTTAAACAGACTTTTCAGGTTTCGAACCAACTTCTTCTATTTTTTATTTTTTTATTTGTTTTTTTGTGTAAATGTGCCGGTCGGTCTGGGAGTCTCCACCGTGCCGATGCCCAGCTAGCGTGGAAAGGCTGAGGGAGAAGAGGTGTTTTTATATGACGTAACGAACTCAACACCATCTTCCTGGACTGTTTAACTTCTGGAGTTTATCCATAAATTCATCAGAATCAGACACACTTTATTAATCCCAGACTGGGAATTTTCAGAAGACAGAGGTGTTTTCCTCCGGTGCTTTCTTTCTCCATCCATCTTCATTCTTTGATTTAAAATGAAGGAACCGAATTACATAAACTAAGCTGGTTTGTAGATTTGGTGAACTTGTTTAGTTGCTTTGATTATGACAACAAAAAACGTTTTAAAAGGAAAAACAAACGATGTTAAAGCAGCAGAGAGCTGCTGTCATGGGTCATTAGGTGGTGGATGATGGTTTTCAGTTCCTCTGGCGGTGGTGAAGAAGCATCACGCCGACTCCGTGTCATTGTCACGAGTCACAGACGTTTCCTGACACGAGGCGTTCACTGTCAGGTGTTCGTCATCATCAGATGAAGGAATGTGAAACAATCTGATTTCATCACATTCAGAGTGTTTGTGTAAAAGTGTTGGAGAAAATGTTGAAAGTAGGGGGTGAAAGACTTCCTGTCTGTTCTGATGTGTGGATAATCTGTCCTGTGACCACACGTCACATGACATCCGCTGTTTTCCTGCTTCAAGAGCAGGTTTACTAATAAAAGAGCCATTTTTACCACCTGCCTCACCAAATAAACAGCTTAGAGACATAAAACCTTAAAAAAACGTTAAATAGGTTTTATTACGTTTATATGCCAAACCTGAGCACCATCAGAGCTCCACCGCATCGCTGTCTGATCAGTATCGGCATCGGTTGACTCATAAATGAGTCTGCTGGAGCTGAACCGGTTTGCTGAGTCATGGTATTTGTTGCCATTTTATTGGCCCTGTCTTTTACAGCCATCTGCATTGAAAGTCCAAGAACTGATGTTCTGATAGACGAATGAGCGTCTCTTTGGTGTATTATCTGCTTGTCTCCTGAGATGCCTGTAGCAGTTCTTGGGTTTGGGGACTCGACCCACTTCTAGTTTACAGCCTTCAGCTTCCCACAGAGGTTCTGAAATCATGTTCATCATCAGCTTCTGCACATGCTGTGTGTGTGTTCTGGAAATCCTCCTCACACCAGTCGTACGGCTAAGCCAGCACCGTTGGCAATGAACAAGAATGAATTTACTCCCTCTGCAGGCAGTACAGAAGGCCTGCGGAGCTGCAGGTTACAGCCCTTTTATAGAGAAAAAACACAAAAGAAGCAGCTGAGAAGAAATTCTGCAGACTTCTCTCCATGTTTTCTTCCCTGTACGTTCATCAGCGCTCTGTGGTGACTAACAGGTGGACTACAGCGCCGCCTGCTGCACATGCTGGTTCATTCTCACCAAACCAGGTTGATGCTGGAAGCACATTCTTCATCTGAGCCTGGCTGGATGACAATCTACAGCTTCCTGCAGGGACGACAGAGAAGTCTGAGCGGCTTTGAGATGAAAATGACTGCGATCAGCTGCTGTGTCTGGGTTGTAAACGTGTGCGGGAGCGAGGCCGGCCAGCCGGACGTGGAGCAGATCAGCTGAAGATGTGGGTCAACGAGCCGTCTTTCTGACTCCCAGTCAGTCGCTCGGAAACATGACCTCATCCATTCTCAGGGAGAGATGCAGCAGAGGAGGGGAGGGGGCGTTGCCTTTGTGATATCACTACCAGCCTGGGATTGGCTGGGAGCCGTGGTGATGTCACACATCTCCAAGCTTCTCCCCTGAGCTTTGAGAGGGGGGAAACAGACGGAGGGGAAGTTTTAAACGTCTCCTCAGTGAAGGAAAAAGGAGGCGGTTTGTTTGTGTGGACGAATCTGAGCTGCAGGACACGTCCAGGTTTCCATCATCACTCCAGTGTCAGAGCTTTGTGAGGAAGATGTAGACCATCATCGGTCTGGTTTCAGAGCTCTGTGAGGAAGATGTAGGCCTACGTTTCTCTGGGTGACGTCAGTGTTTTTGATGGCAGCGCTCAGCAGCATGAGATCCAGGAAACTGAGCTCTTTTTGTTCCACCTGTGAGTCTTCGTGATCCTGCACGGCAGCTTAAAGCCTGCCATGGAGCGACAGGAGGGCGGCAGGGTCGACCCCAAGCCGGTGAGGGGGCGAGAGAAGATCCTCTGCTACATCAACATGCAGAGTCCAGGTAGGAGCTCAGACCTGAACCTGGAGGCTGAGTAGACCTGCACCTGATGCCAAGGTGTTTTCTGGACTCCGATCTCCGACAGAGTCACACTCAGAAACATGACACATGATCCTGTACCAGGTTTCAGAGTCTGAATCCGTTGGATCCTGTACCAGGTTTCTGAGTCTCAGTCCAGATGTGAACAGATTTCCATCTCGTCTGTAAACGCCAGCATCAGGTCACATAAAGAAAACGGATTTCTGACTTTCTTGGTTCAGGATGGTCTGCGTGACGCAGCCGTCGTCGAGCCTCTGGGGCAGGCTTTGCTCTCGGGTTGCTGCAGTTGTTCAAATCTAGTTTCAGTGTTTGGACTCATTAGCTTTACAATATGTCAGAGTGAAGATGTGATGAAACTTGATGAGCTTCTACAACATTTATTTCCATCGTTGTAGAAGCTCATGAAGACGATGCTACAGAGAACGCTGCTGGAGTCGGAGCTGAAGGAAGTCGGTCATATTATTAGTGTGTTTCTTTTGCTTTGGATGGGCAGCGTGGATGTTTGTCACAAGTTGTACAGTCACTTCATTGATATATGGATGGAAAAAGGAAGGGAGGGAGTCCCAGTAATTAGGGGATGGGAAGCAGGGTGTACACTGTAAACATGGACAGTCCATCGCAGATATTCAACAATTAATATTTTCTTCTCGTGTCAAATGTCACTTGAATGGAAAATAATTGGGATTAAAGTGCTGTTGCTTTAACAGATGTTAGGTTGATGATAATGAAAAGGAAGAACTGAGTTAAACATCAACTTCTTCAGCTTGTTTAGAAACATTTTTAAAGTTAATTATTTATTTTCTTATAAATGTTTTTCCATTTAATTTCTTTCAAAATAAGAACTAGATATATTTTACGTGTATTTTAATGTAAAAATACAAGATAATAACCAGTGGCTCATCTTTGGCTGATGGCGTTAAGAGTCTCTGAGATCCAGGTTTTGTGTTCTGAGTGGAGCTTTGCAGCAGTCGGTGTTTTCATCGGATCGTTGGAGGCTGGTTAAAGAAGAGGACCCAGCGGGTCGCACGAATTCACGTCAAAGTTATTAGTAATTAGCAGCAACAGTGAGGTCGATAAGGGTGTGGTTAATAGTTTAATGATCATAAACGACTTCTCCTGTGGATTATCCACCCTGATCCATCATCAGTGTGAGCAGAGAGCTGACACATGCAGTGTGTCATCGATCACATGATCTTCATCTTTAAGGCTAACCTGTTAGCATGCTTCAATCCGAGCGCTGCTACAACCTTCACAGTGAAATTTCCCACGTTTCTGTCATATGTTCACACACATGCAGGAGCCATGTCTACCTGCTGTCTGAGAGCATCAGCGTCTTAAATGAAAGATCCGTGGAGATGCTTTTAGAGTGACGTTTGAGGATGATGACGGTCTTTTCCCTGCTTGACTTCTTCTCTCGCTCCTGTTTTTTAGCTTTACCTCCGAAACCTGCAAAGCCATCGACTCCGGCAGCTTCCAGCAGCTTTAACAACAGCATGGCTCTGCAGGACGCTGAGTGGTACTGGGGAGACATTTCCAGGTAAAAGGCACAGAAAACGCTGGCTTTGCCCGTCTGCAGCCACAGAGCCCACCTGATTAAAATAAGAGACACATTGATGTGTGTGTTTGCAGAGAGGAGGTGAACGAGAAGCTGAGAGACACCGCTGATGGTACGTTTCTGGTCCGAGATGCCTCCACCAAGATGCACGGAGATTACACTCTGACTCTGAGGTAAACACCTGACGGTTCAGACACTTCTTACAGAATGTGGCTTCTTTCAGGATTTCTGGGCGTTCAGTAGATTCGAAAGGTTTCTGCCTTTCATCTTGTTGGAGTCCGTTGTGGAAGCATCAGGTTCAGGTGGGTCTGTCTTGGGGTCTCCTTCCAGCTGGATATCCTTGGAAAATCCTCTAAATGAGGTGAGCAAGAGGTGACCTGGTCAGATTCCTACAGGACTTTACAGAGTCGTTTAGATGAGGAGGACAGCTCTGATCCGGTCCAAACATCCTTCTGTCCAGGTCCTCATTATGACCCGGTTCTTTGTGTTCGGATGGCCTCGTGTTAGGATTCAGGGTTTTTATGCAGCATTGATAAGTTTTCATGCCTGCAGTTCTCATATGATTTTCTGTTTTCTTAAAGGGAACGTATCATGCAAAATCCACATTTTTAAGCCCTTAAATACCTGTTTTTGTCTTTTCCAAGCGGTCCG
>JBAFTA010000013.1:32337203-32353448 GCA_036919975.1 Melanotaenia parkinsoni | reverse complement strand
CAGCAGCAAGGGATGGACCAGAGAAATACCAGCATAATAACCCAGAAAGACATTATCTTTGTATTAGTACAAAGAAGAAGTACGACAACATTATCCAGATGTTAATGAAATATTCTTTTAGAAAATATTATGACGTTTCAACTATTTTATCAGTTAATCTGCATTTTTTTAAGATTTTATTTTTATCCTAATTTAAATTAATAAAATAAATGTAAAAGTTTTCCCTGTTTTTACAGATGTGAATGAGCCGTTATGTTAACATTTTTAAATCGTGTACTTTTTATACTCATTACTGTGCAACATGTCCTTTCAGATAAACTGAATAAAAACTAATAAAAATATTGACATGAACATGAATTTTCTTTGTTTTAATGTGTGTTTTAATGTTGTTAGGTAGAGTTTCATGTATCGTGTAAACGCCCGTTTGTGTTACTGCCGCCATGCTGGCCAGGCCCTGCTCATAAAAGAGAAAATTGGATCTTAAGCATCTGGTAAAAAATAAATTTATAAAAAGTTAAATGAGGACGACCCAGGTTTATGAACGATGATGTTCATATATGATCTACGGTAACATGAAGCCAGTTTTCAGCCACAGAGCTGCTGTTTGGATCCATCATCAGATGCTGCATGGAGGAAGCTTTTCTGGCTCTGTGGTGCAGCGGTAGGTTTTACCCTCAACCTCACGGATGTGATGCTCTGTTCCAGAAGAGCGTCCCCATCAACCAGGACGTTTCCACACTTTAACATGACACAGTTCTCCCAAATGTGGTTTAAAACATCTAGAAAACATTTTCATGTCTACCAATGAAGTTGCACATCTATTTATTGAAGACTTCTAGACGAGTAGGGAGAACGGGTTGGTTGTCACAGTGGCTACAACTCGAGGACGCTGTTGAAAGACAGCGGTAGCAGGGTCATAGATCAGCTACATGGTTCATTTAGCATTTTGACTCTTGACAACGAGGTGAGAGGACATTTTATGTTTTCATCAATTTTATGTTTCTCACCTCCCAAATATGGTTTAAAACATGTAGAAAACATTTTCACGTCTACATGAATTATTGAGCAACATTTCTCTCCACAGCTATTGTTTTCATTAGATTCACGTGTGACAGCAGCTGCTTCTGACTCTGACGTGATTTGAACACGTAACCTTCTGATTTGGAGTCAGATGCGCTGCCGTTGTCACAATTAATGTTAACTTCCATCACATTCCTTCTGAAACCTGGTTCGTGTTCATGTTCCTAAACTTTGAGTCACTGAGGACGTTAACCTGAAACTTCCTATTGAACGGATCAGGGCGTCGTTTATCAAACTATGTGTAGCAAAGTAAACTACAGGTGGTGTTTCTACTTTTAGATTTATAAAAGCCCACACCTGTTTCCCTTCATAAATCAGAATCAACTCTAAAGCGAAATAATATTTCTTTCTAGTTCCTGGGTGTTCTAGCTGGGTGGGCGGTGCTGCCGGTGTCCTACAGAGGCAGCATCCAGAGCATCCTGACATGCTGCCTTACAAGGAGGTACTCTGAGCGTAAAGCTGTCCAGAGAACCACAAAGACCAAAGATCATCACCTTTTATCACAGATACCATTAATAGTCACGTTCTATCCAGAGCACACAGCTTCTTCAAGGACTCTTCCCACCTCGCTCATCATGTTTGACCGGCTAGCTTCTGGCAGACGTTGCCGATCCATCAAATCCAGAACCAGTAGTTTTCTGAACCAGTAATTACATTAAAAGTACTAAGGTAGCTCTGGTACCTTTCCCAGTTTGCACTCCAAAAGTTGCATTTTATGTATTTGAAGTATCTTAATCTCAATATTTCATAATTAGAGTTAATTAAAATGACACAGATTAGGATTCTTCTGGGTTGCAGCTTAAGCAGACTGCAATTTGCTAAGAGTAGTGAATTTTAGACTCCATGTATAGACAGGATGTAAGGCACACATAGGTTTTACCATTCTTAGTGTCTTAGGTGCCTTAGAGAATGGGCTTCACGACCCAACCTCCTACATGTAAACCTATGTGGCTCCACAGGATTGGTCAACTTAGGACTACGGACTGTCTTTGTCTGAAAGGTACATAAGGATGCCACACACATGTATTTTTGAGTTTTTATATTGGCCAGAGACCTCACAGAGATGCAAATCTGTTTAAAATGTCACTTTTTGTAACAAAACCATATTTTTTTTTATTATACATCAAGCTGATGTCCAGAGCTCTTCTTTACATGAAAGTATTTTGCCACACCACTAGCTTAACGTTATTCACTACAAAATAGCATGATCCAGAGAAGAAGATCTTCATATGGTGAAGTCATATATCACAGAAAGGACTATGACGACACCGAGGACACCAAAAGAAGAAACAACCGTACAGCACTGAGAAGAGAAGCTGTCAACCACACAGAATGTTAGCAAGGACAATAAACAACACAATGGCATCACAAACTCCTGCTTCCACAAAATAAACAACATAATCTTTTATCATTATTTTAGCAGTCATTTTATTCTGTGCATGGTATGCCAAAGCTTTATGTGTATTTATTGATTTTATTTCTTGTAGGTGCGTAGTAGTACTCCTAATTTTAACACCATGTGGAATGACAATGAAGATATTCTCTAAATGAAAACTACAAATTCAGGAATCATAGTTGTTTTTATTTAGGAGTAAATAGCATCCATTTATCTTTTACAAGTTGTTATGGCAGATTGGAACTGGCAGCTTTCTAAACTACAGGTATGACAGAAGTTAGAAGTTTTCTCAGAGCAGTGGGGACATGATGGGTTACGTAAATGTGATCAGGTATTCTGGGTACGCCTGGATGTCGTTGAAGACAACAAACATGGTTGGGGAATTATTGTTATCCGTGACGCTGTCATACAGGTCGGCAGCATTCCCAGATTTGGAAGGAGGTGTTATCATGCCAGAATTTCCCTGGGTGTAGTCTCCAACAAGAACCTGGGCCTGGTACATGCGCTTGTGTCCCCTTGTGTCGGCTCTGGCGTAGCCCTGCGCTGAATACACAGGGTTCACAGCAAAGTAAGAGCCTTTTCCGTACACGGCACCTGCAGTAGGAGGAAACAGAAATGAAACTAAGATGAGAAAAGGTATGTTAGCTGGATACTGCCATGAAGACTCTGGATCATCTCACATGTTCCCACACATCAGACATGAACTGAAGCTAAATAGGAAGACTTCCACTGGAAGATTGATCAGACTAAACTGGTACTATGGCTGGGCAACATGGATCACACATCATGTCTACATCTGTTTTTGGCTAAATGATCATTTACGATATTATCAGTGATGTGGGAGGGTACTGCTTTAGTAATAATGCTTCATTTCTAACTCTTCTTTGATGGGGCTTTATGTGTAGATGAGACATGTTCGTGGTTTGTTTCAGGGCGAGAGCTGCTTCTTAGTCTGGGTTTCAGTCTGCTGTAAACGATGGATTCATTATTTTCACTTTTGCTTGTCTTTCAGTTCTTGTTCTGTTGTTGCTGCTACAACTATTTAATTTCCGATTCTGATTATAATAAATGCTGGCTGGGGGGCCCATGTGAAATTTTGTTTAGGGGCCCCAGAGACCTGGGACAGCCTCTGGGCAAGCGGTTGCCTTCTGCTTCTGAGACAGAGATGGATCCATGATGTTATGTTATAGTCAAGGAAAGGAGAAATTTGAGGTCTTCTTGGTGTAATTCCAATGCAACATGAACTCTATGAGGGGATAAGTAATATTCTCTAATCTTATATATTCTGTAAAATGACATTTATATAATCTAAAATCGGAGGATATAACCCAGCTCTAACTGGTGTGTCTACAAACACACCTTCTTCTAACACCTTTACTTCTGAACTGTTACTGATCTCTAAACATATTCTTTTTTTATTCATGTTTACTAAACTTACTTCCCAGTTTTTAAGGGTTATTAGGTGTGAGAAGGTTGTAACAGCAAGATGTGAAACAGAAGAGTAATGTGGTATATTAAACTCCTCTGTGTCTGGATACCATGTTGTCCTGCGTAGCTGCGGTTGAAGCCTTTATTATTGATCAGATCGATGGAGTCGGCACCGGTTCCATGAAACAGCAGCTTTTCGTTGTTCGTGTGGTTGTTCTTCTTCTCCAGCTGTTTCTTCAGCAGCTGATAGCTATGCCACAGAGTCACATTTTGGACTCGTTCAATCTGACAAAAAAGATTGAACACAGCATTTTACTCATTGCTTCTGCAGGTCCTCCTCAGTAAAATTTGTATCCTGCACTGACTCAAGACATTACTTTATCTTTTTATCAAATCAGAGGTCAGGAATATTTCTCCAGACGTCTTGAAGGACTTTCAGAGCTCTTCATTGGATGTTTGGTCTCACTCTGTTTCAATAATGTTAAGTTTCAGGTTCTGAGGAGGATCCATCCCTCCATCAGACCTTTTGCCACTGATTTTCAGTCCAGTTGTGTCATGTGAAATACTTCAGTCTTGAATTATGGGCCTTGTATTTGCTTCAAGAATTTATAAGTCAGTGTTAAGTTGCTGAACACCCAAAATAAAACCTTCCTCTGCACATGATCAGGAACAAGGACTGGACCAAAAATACCATACCATGCCATACCATGCCATGCCATACCATGCCATGCCATGCCATACCATGCCATGCCATGCCATACCATGCCATACCATGCCATGCCATACCATGCCATACCATGCCATGCCATACCATGCCATACCATGCCATACCATGCCATGCCATACCATACCATACCATGCGGTACAAAAGAATGCTATTGTCTTTTGTATTGTATGCTGTACAATATTATACAATAAAGTACAATATGATGTGATACCACATGATACTATGGGGTACACTACAAAATGAGACAACGCAACGTGATGTGACACTACAATACAGTAAAATACTACTACAGTACTATATGGTACAGTACAATGTGATACAGTATGATAAAATACAATATAGTATTATATGTATTGTATGGTCCAGTGAGATACGATATATAAATTCTGTTTGCACCTAAGAGAAATTTTATGTGGACACATGTGCTGTCCCATTGTGTTAGATATGAGTAAAATAATAGAAAATGTCTAAAGAAAAAGTCTGAAATACCTTCAGAAATCTGGAGAACTGTTGATTAAGAGCACTAGATTATAGCAAAGTCTGGCGCTGGGAGAGAAATGTAAAGGAGGACTGGACCACTCACTACAACACTTCTGCTCCACACTGCACTTAACTGTTCAAACGGTTTATTTATAAGAGAGTCAACATACACTGATGATGTTCGGAGCAAGTCCGGTCTTTGTAAGCTCCGTCTGCACGGCAGTGTACTCTGGAGATCCCACCGTCAGAGGAAACAGCTTCACAATGTCGCCTTTCATGTCCTCCCAGTGTGCAGGCAGTGTGCTGTCGACTGCTACAGTAATAAGGTGTTATATTTAGATTAATTTCTTTAGAGGAACAACTCCAGCTCTTCCGCTTGGTTTCCATCCACGACATGTTACACGTGAGTAATATGTCATATGTCCACACTGATTCAAACATCCTGTTACGGAGGTTTTAAATGTCCAAAAAGCAAATGCTTTTAGAAAAACAAGACTAAATGAGGAACTCTGCAAACATTCACTCACCTTTCAAGTCCTTTCTGAGCAGCTCGACCTGCTTGGATCCCTTTGTAGAAACTGCTGTTTTTAGCTTCGGGTCAGCCGTGTACATGTCACCGTTGATTTTGATCTTCACACTTTGCTTTGTCTCCAGAGCTTCTTCGAGTTTGAGGTTGATGTAAATGTCAAAGGGCACCATTGCTCCTCCATGGCTCTGAAACTGCCATTCAACTAATCCACTCACCAGAATGGCTTTACTCCTCTCGTTCTCCGTCCTCTCCACCTTCCGGATGATGGAGCTACAGGTCACCAATAACAAAGACAAAGTAAGTACAGTCAGCACTCCACACTGGACCTTCCAAAAACCAGACATCTATTAATGTTGTCTGAATGGCTGAATCAGTCGGCCCCTGGAAGCCTTTCAATAATCTGGACCCTGTTTAGACGTCTGACGTGGACCAAATTTAGCCCACAATGAATCCAAGTTCATGACCATGTGTGCACTGAATGCTGTCTACAGCAGGTAACACACTAACCACTCTTACAACCCCACAGTTAAATGATCCTGTAAAACAGCGATGGATAAAGGTGCTGAACACTTTCTGAAAGGTAAATGAGCGTCAAATAATGTTAAGGTGAAAAAAAAAGAAATAATGAACATGTTCCAAAAAATCCTAATAAAAATCTCAAAGTCTATTTGCTCAAAGCAGACTCGTGTATTTTCCTATACATGAAAGAACTCTATTTTACCCCTCAGATCACGCCCATACAGCCTCTGAGTCTGAGGAGTGTGTTTGCAGCATGTTGCAGCATGTAGGGCATAAGTGGACTTGGCTTCCCAGCAAGTCTAGTGTGTGTTTAGCAATAATTGTGTCTAAATGTGTTCTAATATACTCAAATGTAAAATTTTGTGCATGAGTAGAGCAGTACTCCATTTTATTTCATTTTAATGCCTTTATATTACAGATCAGGCCAGCTGACAGTCTTGCATGGGCAAGAAAATATTAGACCACTCTATCAGAGTCAGTCATATTAGTTGTGTCTGATCGGTCCACCCTGCTCAGACTCTGATGGGGCGGTGGGCCCTCCCATCAGCTGGATCGCTGCATCCTCTGATGGAGCACCCAAACCAAACCGTTTCTATATAACAAGCGTCAGACTTTTATAAAAGTTAATGGAAAATAGTTATGAACTCAGAGCTGGTCAGCTATGTTACCAGGCTGGTCAGCGCTGACTGCATGTTGCTTGCCTTGCTCTACGTTGACTTTACTAGTTCCAGCTTCCCTCTCACCACCTTTGTTTATTAATACAGACCTGTATCGTGTTACTTTGTGTAAAGTGATGCGGCTTCATGAGTGAGTGTGTCTGCAGTTGATCAAATTCTGATCCAAAGTTGCAATAGTAGTGTATAATGCAGATCACAGGAGTCTGTGTCCCGGTATAATCTCAGGAGTTAACCACAGAAGACGGTTATCTTAGACTAATATGGAAATTCAAATAATGCAGTTTCATGGAAATAAATGCTCCAGTTTGCTCTGAATTCTCCAGTTTTCAATAATTATTGATTGTCTCTGAAACCCCTCTCTCCAATTTAAAACAGCGCACAATGTTTAAGTCCAAACCTGTACCAGGGGTTCCAACACAGATTAATTATGATAAGAAATTCATTGAAGTTATTACCAATAATTATTTCACTCTGAGACGTCGCAGTAAAAACATCTCGGCTTTGTATCAGTGTTGTATCCCTTTCCCAGTCATCAATCAGGACATGTTTAGTATCAGTGGATTCCTTGGAACTATTTAATTACCTAATTCAATGCATAAACTAGAGAAGTTTTCAGGTAATACCCTCCACCAGAAACATGTTCATTTTGCATGTTATAAGACACGGTGTAGAAGAAGTTCAGTCAGGCAGCAGGTTCAGTACAAGGCATGACTCAGTGACATTTACTGAGAATAAATTCCAACATTTTTTAACTCGGCTCTATTAACTTTACACGTCAGTTGAACAAAGTGCTGAACACAACACAGAAGTAATAAATTTACAAGTAAAATAAAATGCAAAGTATAAACAGAAACAATAGCAGTAAAACAATAAGACAAAAAAAAATAATAATAAAAAGCTCATTTATGCTCTACGCTGAAGACTTTCTGAGAATGAACATCACCATGTTCGGTATTGTCTGAAACTGATGTTGGAACTCGGAGGTGAACTCTGTATTGGCTAGCAACTATGCCAACATAAGGGATGCATGAAAGTGAGAGAGCAGTGATGTTTGACACGACGTATCTATTCACACAGGTAAAGGCCTTTGGTTGGAGTGTCCATGTGAGTGGTTGTCCGTCTGTCTCTGATGGACCCCCGTTCAGAGTGTACCCTCTTGTGTAGTAGGTGCACCCCCCAGCGTGCCACTCCGCATTGAAAGATGTGGTAAAAGATGATGGATGGACTTTTCAGCCCTTTACTTTCCAAATAAATGCGGGTCTGTGGACATCCTCGTGTCTTTTCTCCTTTCAGTTTTCAACCAAATCCCAAAGTTGATTAAACGTTGGACAAAGTTGTCTTTTAGATGTCCTATCAGCAGAACTATGATACTATACTATCATTATGACATGCTTGTGGATGCTCTTTGCTTACCTGACTGCATCTGCTGCAGTGTAGACGTCCCTGGTGAGACCCTCCAGATGGATCTTGGGCTCCTGGTCTTTATTCCCTCTGTCCAGACGGATTCTCACAGTCAGTTTCCTCTGCAGGGTCTTCAGCTCCTCGAGGTCAGCTTGGGACAGCTGATTAATGTACTTGTCACTAATGGTTTTCTCCGTCTGCTCGTACACAATCAACTCATTGATCCTCGTCTTAGCCAAATTCACAGCCTGAAGTGCAAAGAAATTATCACAGATCTCACTTACACAACAGCCTTTCACGCATTTTTATCAAAAATATTAAATAATTCAGTTAATAGCTAAATATATCCACTGGATATAGTGAAGGATCCCAGGTGGCAATGAGTTCAGGTTTTGACCTCATGCACAATGACAGCAATCTTAAAACTTTAGCAAGCCTCATTTCAACTTCCTGTCAGCCAAATAAACTAAACTCAAACAGACCAAACGCTGACAGCATTCAAGTTCAGAAACTTCGTAAACCAGAGACGTCAAACAAAGTGAAAACTTCATACTGACGTTTTGGTTGTCGGCACACAGCTCAAATACCGCAGGCTCAAACTCCTCCCTCTCCAGAACAAAGTCTTCAGTGCTAGGCTGCTCCGACCCAAATCCAAAAAATGAGGTGAAACCGTCTGAAACAGGATAAAACAACGATAGATGCAATTACACAGCAAGAGAAGTCAGGTTAGAATACAGCAGCGTCTGGAAATATATAAAAAACTAAATAAATAGCAAATAGATAGCAAGTAGATAAGATTTATCTACTCCTAAGCAGCTCCTAGTTATTCTAGTTATTATCTGTGTGTCAAAAACTGTTACGGACTGTTTGTTAAACACTGCTGATAATAATGTCGCTCATTAACATTTTTTGACAGAACTTCTGGGTGTAGTCAGGGTGCTTTTATGGTTCTGTTTGTTTCATCAAGCTCTTCGATGGAGGAGTGGTGAAGGAGCGTGAAGCATCCCCAAATCCAAGACCACAGGTCTCTGCTGGAAAAGGGTGGAGTGTGTTCTCTGGGTCAGGAATGAGGTCCTGCCCCCAGGTGGAGCTCAGGTATCTTGGAGTCTTGTTCAGGAGTGAGGGTAGGATGGAGTGGGAGATGGACGGAAAGATCAGTGCTGTGATGTGGACTCTGCATCAGTCTTTCGTGGTGAAGACAGAGCTGAGCAGAAAGAAGTTCTTGATTTACCGGTTCATCTACGATCCTCCCCTCACCTGATCACGAACTGTGAGTACTTACTGAAAGAGCAAGATTTCAAATGCAAGCGGCTGAAATAAGTTTCCTCTGCAGGGTTTCTGGGCTCTCCCTTAGAGACAGGATGAGAAGCTCATTCATCCAGGAGGGGCTCAGAGTAGAGCCGATGCTCCTCCACATTCAGAGGAGATAGATGAGGTGGCTCAGGCATCTAGTAGGGATGCCTCATGGACGCCTCCCAAGGGAGGGTTTTCCAGGCAGCTTCCACTAGGAGGAGAGCCTGGGAAGACCCAGAACATGATGGAGGGACAACGTCTCTCGGCTGGCTTGGCAAAGTCTTGAGATTCCCCTGGGGGAGATGTGGGAAGAGGCCCAGAAAAGGGAAGCCTGGGTCCCTCTGCTGCTGCCCCTGTTACACAACCCCAGATAAGCAGTAAGAAAATGGATCTATATATTGATCATCCTCAGTGTGAGCTTCTCTATAAAAGCTGAAAAGTTTTGTCCTTAGGGAAGCAACTGTTGCTGCTCATCAGTCCGGGAACGGTTGTAAAGTCATATCCATCATTCTACGCAGAGAAAGATTCTTCACAAGAGGAAAACATTCAAGGAAGCAGACAATCGTTCCAGAAATGGACATTCCAGTAAGTTCAGCCCAAGGTCAGACCAAGGAAAAAAAAACCAAGAGCTCCATCTCAGGCTCTCCAGGCCTCAGTTAGCAGGTTAAATGTTAAAGTTCATGACCGTCCAGTTAGAGAAAGACTGAACCAGTGTGGCTTGTTTGGAAGGGTTGCAGGACAAAATCTCTTCTCTCTAACAAAAACATGGCAGCATGGTTGGCAGAGCTGGATTAGATCAAACCATAAGACTTGGAGATGTTTGGTCAGAATGTATGAAAAACCACATCATACCACCTACCAGCACGGTGGTGGTGGGATGATAATCTGGGCTTGTTCTGTAGCTACAGGACATGAAATGACAGTCAAATGAGCAGCAAGTGTTTATCCTAATGTATTTAAATAACAGAAGCAGGGTAACATTAGGTGTTACCTTCAATATTAAAGCATCCTAAAAAATTATCATAAGAACAGCAGTGGCCCCAGGATGGAGCCTTGGGGAACTTCACTGGTTATTTTGGTTCGCTCAGATTTATAGTTGCCTATAGACACAAAGTAGTCCCTGTCTTTTAAATAGGACTCAAACCAGTTAATAGCAGTGCCACAAAGTCTAGCCCAGTTTTCCAGCTTGTCTAGTGAGATGTTCTGGTCGACCGTGTCAAATGCAGCACTGAAATCCAGCAGTACCAGGAAGGCTCTGCTTTTCATGGTGGTGAGACGGGCAGAGGGAACAGTGGGAGGGAGTAGCAATATGGAGGAGATTGGACAGATAAGGAGGGGCCAGATTGTGAATACATTTGAAAGTGAGAAGCAGTATCTTAGGTTGATTCTGTGTTTTATTGGGAGCCAGTGAAGTTGTTGAAGGACATGGGTAATATGTTTAAAAGAAGAGGTGCGGGTCAGGATAGCTGTAGCAGAGTTCTGGAGGAGACGTAGTTTATGAAGTGATTTACTGGGTAGACCGAAGAGAAGTGAGTTACAATAGTCGAGTGACAAGACTGTGGATAAGGATTGCAGCAGTGTGCGGAGTGAGTGATGAGCACAGACGGTTGATGTTACGAAGGTGGAAGTAAGCCGACCAAGTGATGCTGTTGATGTGGGCGTTAAAAGATGCTGTCAACACAGCAAGTGGTGGTTTTCAGATGACAAATGATCTTATCCAGGTTTTTAGGACTGATTGGCGTTCTGATTTAATTACCCTTCTACAGTAATTGAAGTTAAAAATCTCACGATACCTTTCAACTTGCCAAAGATGCTCTTCTCCACGTCCTCTCCTTGTCTCTTCTTCATGATTTTGACAAACTCCGTTATCATGACCGTCTGAAAGATCAGGATCTTCACACTGCAGACGAACCTCTGGTGCTTCTTCCTCACAAACTCCACCACCGCGTCAACCATGGCGTCGGCCACTGCTGACGGGCTGGCCCCTCCCTGACCTAAATAATAGATGGGGAGCAAGAATGGTGATGCTGACGACACAGATGATGTAAAGCTGGACAAAAAGGATTTTTTCCAAACATTTTCTTGATGATAGTAATGTAAAAGCTAAGGTAGTGTTAAGGTCTTTTTTGTGAGCCACAGAAAAGCCATCCATCCATCCATCCATCCATCCATCCATCCATCCATCCATCCATCCATCCATCCATCCATCCATCCATCCATGGTGAAAATATCTGGCTCAACATTTATCTCAGTTTGTTTAAGTTTATGAGAAAATAAATGCAGACGCAGCAACGAGGGCTCCTGCACCAACCAAACACATACATGTTGGAATCATTTTAAAGGAAAGTTAATTTATTTCTTTGAAGCTGCTGCAAACAGCAGTTTGTAGGTGATGTGACTCACTGGCCATGTGTATTCACACATAGAGTTTGTAAAGTTTATGTTTTTCATCTTTCACATTCATTCAGTGTGGGCGAGCGTTAAAATCTGAAACTATGTAACTGAAGTGAATCGGTGAGAATAAATTAAAGAAATAATTGAACATAAAGCAGGAGTAATAAATGAAAACTTTGAGAAATAAACAGATTTCCAGACATTTCCTTACACTAAAACAGATTAGATGTTGATGCAGGTAGTTTTTTGGTACGGACCTGTTCCCAAAGCTGGGAAGGCGACAGAGGTAAACTTGTTCTCCTCGCAGGTCTTCAGCACAGCATAAACCAACTCTTTAATCTTTGCAGGCTCATTGCGGCCAACGACGTGGATGATGTTCTGGCAGGGCAGCTGGCCGGCTGAGGTCATGATCATTGCACGAGGCAGGTAACCTGGAGAATTCACTGCAGAATAGAAACACCTTTGTAACACAGGCTAGCAGGACTTGATCTTCGAGGAAATTTGGTTTTATAGTATAATAAAATACAACTGAAAAAACTTTAAGTTTGATAAAGATAATAAATATGAAGCAGGATGTTACTGGAAAGAAAAGGTTTAGTTTTTGGATACACACCAATCATTGAGCACTCCTGCTGAACCGTTAATCCAGCGCTGTCTAAAATCGCCTTCGACACGCCTGAGAAATGAGAAGAAAAAGAACCAGAAATCAAACTACTGACATATACGATGCCACACAATAACCTTTATTGTACCATCGGGGAAATTGGCTTTGGACATAAGTGCTGTGACTTGTGGTCTCACAAAAAGGAACAATAGATAATACATAGATAATAAATAAAATGTTAGAAACAGTAAAACAAAGACAAAAACTGTAAAACAATCCACCTGCAATCAGAAGCACAGCAGAAAGTAAATATATCACCTAAAACTCAGAATAATGGAGCATAAAATCTAGAAAAAATTACTCACAGCTACAGGAGCCGCTGCACAACTCATCCAGGCTTCCAGGATTTTATGTTCAATTTTGATTCAAGGTTTAAAACATTTATTCACAGTAGCTTAATAAAACCTGCTCCGACCTTTGATTAAAACAGACAGATGACTGAAGAAACGGACGTAATGGGAGCAGATTCAAGTCTGGAAAGTTCCAGTCAGGAGGAGGAAACGATGAAATACTTATGAAGAGAAATCTGCTACTGAGACGCTTTCAGGTCAGTTTACAGAAACTTTTCTGAGCTTATAAAGAAAAATTCAAAAGAGTCACCTGCTTGAAGGTTAAAGCTCTGATTGGAGGAGTTAACGATGACATCACAGGTCTCCTTGGTGATGTCTCCTGATGAAACCTCCAGGATGAGCTGACCCATCTGCATGCGGTACACACCGAGGATGGGGGATGAAACCGTGCTGAAGGAAGCTGACGCTGATGCTGACGCAGAACGACGGAGATTTCCAGTTTTAATGGACATTAATATCAGCTGAAATGATGAGACTGACCCTCCTGATGCTGGACCAGCTCCTCCACAGGTGAGGATAGGTGAAGGTGTAATTGAGGGGTTTCTTACCGGAGGACGGCTGTGAGCGGCGGGCTGGTTGCTGCGCTGCAGTGTGGTGTGAACCCAGAGCAGCATGATGGACGTTCACTGAACTCGTCTGACCGGTGAACTCTCTGGTGAAACACTGAGCAATGTGTGGTGAGTTTAATATAAACCATTTTACTTTAACCGTGTCTCCTTTACCTAGTTTCTCTCCTTGTGGCTTCCACTGCATCTGATTCCTTTTTTTTCTAAACTAAACATGGAGAAGCTGCCAGTGGAGATGAACTTTCACCAAATGTAGACACTTTTAATACCAGGTTAAAAACATTTATTTTCTCTTGCATGAAATCTGCACTGCATCTTTTAACTGATATAGACTGTTGCTGCTTTTATTGTTTTAATTTAGTTTATTAAAACATAAAAGAATATTATGTTTATATTCTTTTATGTACCTCCCTCTGCACCCCACTGAAATGCTTTAATGTTTCATGTGAGGCACTTTGAATTGTCTTGTTCATGAAACGAGCGATACACATGAACTTGCTCTGCTTTTTTTTTTAGGTACTTAACATGTAATTGTCTGTTCCTGAGATTCTCGAACACATTTAACTGTGAACAGTGTTTTATGTTTGCAGGCGTCTTTTGTTTCTGCAGCGTGAAACACAAATGTAAGAAAACCTGAGCTGAACGTGTTGATGAGGGATAACTTTACAGTTTTAGGAGGTCCAGAGAAAAGTTCAGCATCACACAGTGAGCAAGGGTTAAAAAACCTAAAGCTAAAGGTAATTCATTCAATTCCTTTAATTCCAGTTTCTTCTTCCTTCTGCTCGGACTCGTCCACAAACTCTTTCCTCAGATCTCGTTTGTTTAGCAGAAAGTTAAAAACGTAACATGTGGTCAACTCACGTCCACAGTCAGGCTGTCGCTGGGATGCACCACCACCACCACCTCTCTCAGGTGGCGAGGTCTTGTCCTGCGGCTGAACAAGTGGATCTCCTTCAGCAGGATTCTGGACACCAAGTCTCTGGGGAATCCTAGGTTTCCTGTTCCGATGGCCGGGAAGGACAGAGACGACATCTTCTGCTTCTCAGCTTCCTCCAAACAAAACGTGACGATGGATAAAAACTCCTGACACATGAAGAAGAAACACGGTGAACAGGTGAGACAGAGAGAAGCGTCTGGACTGGATCACTGTGGGATGATTTGATCAAACTTTCTTATCATGAAGAGCAGTGATGAGATCATGGACAGAAATTTAAATAATGCTCCATTTATTTTATATATACAGTAGAATAACTTATCGAGTATTTTTCTACAGATCAGTATTTCTGTTGTTTATATTTTTAAATCAGGACTAAAGTTTTCTTGTTTATCTGAAAGATTTCCACATGTTCTCTGTGACCTGCCGAGGCAGCAGTTATTATTTCTGTCACTTGGTGTCACTAAAGAACTACTGATGGAAAAAATACAGAAAAAACTGAGGGGAGGACGTCATTCAGAAAGTAGTAAAGATCCAACCTGATGGTCAGAACATGAACACAAAGCCATTCAGTCGGCTCCATCTGACTGTGGAAGTCAGTAAAATAAATCTTTAAAATAAGAAAATTAGCAGTAAAACCTACAACCACAGTTTTACAACACTGTAAGAATCTGCCAGGTTGATGCAGGAGAAGCATCTTCAAGGTCTCTAATGAAACTGAAGCTGCTGAACTCAGGACATAACAGAAATATAGAAGGAAATACCAGGTGTAGAGCCGATGAGACATTGATTTCCACTAAATCCATGAACACCACGTGTGAATACCACTAAATCAGATCAAATCTTTCTTTGATTTAATGCAGAACATCACTTTCAGCTGCAGCCCACAACTTCTCAGAGCATCCATTTTCAGTTAAAAATAATGACTGAATGCATCCATGTTGCAACGCTGTGTTCATGTAAAATCCAGATGGACCTCTCACCTTCTCCGCCTGACCGGCTCCGTTGTCCCAGGAAGGGCAAACAGCATGGAAGACTTTGCGACACCTGAGCCTGTATCCGTCGGTGATGACGACGTCGCCGTAGTCCAGCGCAGCCGCTCCGGCTTCAGTCTGAACGGCGACCTGCAGACTTTCACCGGCCGCCTCCACGATGGCTTTGGAAACGGCTCCCTGGCCCAGGTTCATGTTGTCTGCAATGGTGTTGACGATGACGTCAGTCTGTTGACAAACACCAAAGTAATCTATTACTAGAACAATCACATAAGATCAATAACATGAAGCTGAGTCATCAGTTAATCCCAGAGCTTCCACCATCCACCACCAGGAACTTCTAGACTTCCAAGTTTTTCCATGTTTCTATTCTATTCTATTCTATTCTATTCTATTCTATTCTATTCTATTCTATTCTATTCTATTCTATTCTATTCTATTAGCAGACACTTTTCTCCAAAGCGACTGACATTTGAGATTAAGAACAACACAAGCAAGAATTCAACCAGGAAGGACGTCATCATTAAGTACAAGATCATGATTTCATCGATCAACTATCAACTTCTCAAATTTCCCTGAGGACTCTCCAAAGGGATTAATAAAGTATTTTCTATTCTATTCTAACTTGGACATAAGTGCACACAGCTTCTTCAGTACTTGGTTGATCCAAAGATCTGGACAAATCGTTCTAACTCATTCTGAGTAGAAGAGTTAAGCTAAGTGTGGAAATGCTCCTTAAAACAACTGAGTCTTTAGCTTGCTTTTAAAAGTGGATAAGGACTCTGTGGATCGGACAGAGTTTGGTAGATGGTTCC